>OX461810.1:79796857-80263920 GCA_949802685.1 Dicyrtomina minuta | reverse complement strand
TGTTTACAGGAAAATTTCATTGGATATTTTCAGGATTTTTACAAGTCTACGATATATACCATAATTGTGTGTTCTAACATGTAAAGTATATTATGCGGCAATTATTAAACTTGACTATAAGAAGTATAGGTAGGTTTTCGTTTCTTACCTCTGATAAATAAACTTCTGAAACATTAGTCGAGGAACAGTCTTGAACTGTGAGCTTAAGTTCAACATTATTAGATATTTTCAACAGTTCTTCAAATTCAAAATTATTCCTGCAAGAAAGTCAAAACAAAAAAGTTTAAACTAACAAAGAACCTTTTAACTAACAATTGAAGTAGTCCTAACGTTCAGCGTTTATCACCCTACCCTATAAATGAACTAGCAAGCAAAAAGGCACTTGATTTTTGTACTATTTTAACTTTCATCAAGGCTAACAATATGTAACACGAAGCATGACTTGCATGACACATCATGTGACATGTGCCAGTTGCCAGTTTACACAAATTATGCTTCAATAAAACAATACATAGCAGGATTATGAACTTAAGAAAACCGAATACATGATAAATATTGCAAGTTTTATTCTAGTGACTGTAAATTGCTTTACATTATGCTTAGGAACCATAAATTCCGGTCTGATAGCTCTCAATAATGATTTGGTACTTTTATCACGCTATTAATTTAATTTAAATGAATGATTACGGTTGAAGACAAGATCGACTCACCTTGGAAATTCGCCCATCACGATTATACCTGTCCGCTGAAGTTCTACTTTCAGCTTCTTAACAAATTCAAACAACGATCAACGATGAGGTCAGAGGTGTGCACCAAAAAAGTTTATTGGAAACAACTTTGTTGTTTGTTCGTCTGCCAAACAAAATAAATTAAGGCAATAATGTTTATGCTGTGAGTTTGGTTTTCGGTTTATAACAACACTAATCAAAGTGATTCGGAATTAAAGTTGTTTAAATAGTTACTTACTGATGACTGACACACTAGTAATAAGTGGTCCAATAGTAATAGTAGTGTTTGTATCTCTCAGTCGTTCCCAGTGCAAGTCAATCGGTCCCTAACGAGCCCTTAAAAAAAATTGACCGAGGGTCCCTTTTTCTTGAAAAAACTACCTCAATTTGAGCCCGGCTGAGCCCGGAGGAGGGAAATCGTTCAACGCCGTTCTTTTTATCGATTTTACCTCCTCCGGTCCCGCTTCCTTTTTTGAGGGAAAATTTTTTCCACCTCATTGAGCTTTTACCTCAATCTCCCCCAATCTGAGCCAACCCCCTAGGTACTGGAAGTAAATTGTACCTACCTACAAAAAATGTTCAATACTAATACTAATATGACTAATACTAATACTACTTGGCGTAACACCATAAAAATGAAAATAAATCAATAAATGCATAAATAATATATAATACACACAAACACCAAAGGACATTTTATTTTTTATTTTTTATTATTATTAGGTTTTTGTGTTTCTAGTTACAATTATTAACAATTTGATAACTTTTAATGGAAAAAAATATTTAATTAATAATAACTTAAAATTAAAATTATTAATTAAAAATTAAACTTAACTTAATTGTGCATTATTTCACTCAATATTTACCAACGGAATTAAAATAAAATAAAAATATTAAATAAAATCTTAAATTGGACAATGGACAAAAAAGTAATATTCCGTAATATACAACAATATAAATTTAAGTATTAACACATTATTTACTCTGGCTCATCCTCTTCAGTCAAGAATTAGTTTTTTGTGTGACAATAATTTTCCTTTACCTTTTTTTCGCTTTACACCTTGTTTATGCACAACATTTGACATCTCTGTCTCTGAATCAGACTCAGACGGCTCAGATCCAGAACCAAAACTAAAATCAGAAAAGTCAGAGGATCCTTCGCCTTCACTTTCACTACTGATATCGTAGCCGTAATTAGTTTGTTTGTCCTTATTATTATTATTACCAGTCTGATGCCTACGCCTATTATGTGTCATTACATGACGCTTGTAATTATCCTTTCTAGTAATAGTTACGTTACAAATCGAACACTGATATACTTTCTTAAGCTTACCATTAACTTTACTAGGCTTTTCAGTATGAGTAATACTTTGCCTATCTGAGTCTGAAAAGTCTGAAACTGGTTCTGGAGTCACTTCAGTCACTGGAGTGACTGGGGACACTGGCCTTGGCATAGAAATATCTGGAGTTTTGGCGTTGTAAACTGAATCACTAACAGTAATAACACTAGTAAGACTACTATGATTAGTCTGATCCTGATTTTCCTGATTGCCCTGATCATTGTTGGCACTGTCACTGTCACTGTCACTGTCACTGTCACTGTCGTCATCAAATTCATTTCGGGAATTTTGGTATTGATATAGATCTACGTTGTCTTCTTCTTGTTTACTTACATGAGTAGACCAGTGTCTACGCAGAGACTGTGAGTGTTTTACAACACTAAAACAATTTCGTATTTTGCAAACAAATGCACCGTTTTTTGAAAAGTCAAATTGCTGTTTAATTATTCTCATAGGAACATTTTTCACGCTCTTAAATTTCTTGGCGCAGTCTGAATATTGTTTTATTTTTACTTGATTATTCCCTCTACGTTTACTTCTACAAAGGTCTGATTCGCCTTTGCCTTCATCAAGGCAGTCAAGGTCAAGGCTAGGGCCGCTAGGGTTAAGACCAGAGTCAGATGGGTTTGTATGATCTGCTCCATAAGAGTGATGGGATTTAAGATATTCTAAAAACTGATCGTCATTACTATTAGGGCTTTCTGAAGCCAGTAAAATCTGTCTACTATTTTCATTAGAATCTGAATCTACAACTGATCTAGTACCAATACCAATTATTTGGTTTTCCTTTTCTGAAAGGGTAGTGCTCTTGCTGTTTGAATATGGTGTATTTGCTACAGTTGAGAACAATGATTCAGATTTAGATACAGATGAAACACCAACACTAACACCAACAGCTGCAGTAGACGACGTTGCCGTATCAGTTGCCGACATCTCATTAGGGAATGATAAACTTAAAGACTTGGATTTACATTTAGATTTTTTAGATGACATTAAATTACCATTTGGCTTTGGCCCCCCTTTAGTTGGATTAGGCTCACTTGGCAATCCATTTTGAAACCGACTTGAACATGTTTGAGATGGTGTCGAATCTTTTTTTGTAGGATTTTGGATGTTTCCACTTGTAATCAGATTTCTACCAGCGGTGTCATCGTTGGAGTTTGAATACGAGTTATTAGTGCATCCCACATTTACAACTAAGTTGATAACTGGTGATTTCCCAACTCCCAATGTCAAGTCTAATGATTTCAGCGATGCAAAAACAGACTCTTCTGAAAATAAAATAAAAGATGCATAAATAGTAAAATAGTGAATATTTTTTTAATTTTACGCTACACAAAGTTGCAGAAACGAATCTAAAAAATTTGATCATACAATTTCATACATGGTGCTACAACTTCTACTCTACTGGAAAGTGGAAAGTAGTAAAGTAGTACAAAGTTCAAAGTAGTAGAAAATCTGAATTGCAATTACCAAATAATCAAAGAACTTACGAACAATGGTTTTGATTTGGCTGGAGCTGAGACTGCTAAGCATTGTTAGGTTTGATACATCGTTAATGCTTTGATAATTATAAGCGGATTTCTTATTATTTTCATCATCGTTTTGATTTTCAACATCAACATTATTTTCATCATCAAAATTAGCATTATCGTCATCTTTGGGGTCACACTCCAGTTCAAAAACAGTATCAGTTGGAGCTACAATAAATAATAAATAATAATTGAAATAACTGAATAACGTTATTTGCGGAGGCATAAAGCTTTAGTGAGTTGACTGATTGACTGGAGTTTATACACGTTTTAATTTGCAATATGAAATATAAATTAAATATTTTGCAATTTTGCGTGTATGCGTCGAGTCATTAGTAAACGGATTAAGGTTAAACGGATTAGGGTAATAAGTAACTTGCCTCGATCTCGGTCTTGGTCTGGTTCATCATTTTTACAATGGCCAAGGTCAAGATTATTAATAGTTTCATAAGTACAGCCACTAAATAGATTTGCATAAACCACTTGTGATTGTTGTGATTCCTCTTCAGCTACTTTCACATTTTCATTTAGAATTCGGTCAACAAACACTAAACCATCACAATTTGCTTCAGTTAAAGAGTTACTTAATTCAATTACTAAATTCCCATTTTGAAGCTCATTTGTATCATCAGTGTTTTGTTTCTGGATGTCCTGATCTTCACAGGACTGAGACTGAATGCAAGTATTTTCGTTTTCTTTCTTTTGCATAGTCTGTAATGTAATAAATAGAATCACAAAAAGTAAATTCACTAAACAAACTAGTATTCAGGCTCGGGCTGAGTGAGCAAGACTTGTATGCCAAAGCCAAATTAATTTAACTACATCTACGTTAATAACATCTCTTTCCGTTATTATTAATTCATGGAATAACCTATTGTTGCTAGTCGTAATAATACCACAAACACTATCCTAATAATATGAATAAATTATCAAGTATCAGCTTGATTTGAGCTTAGCTTACCTGATCCTGATCTTTATCAGCGCCATCAACATCCATGCTCATGTTGTTGTTGAAGTGAAATTAATTGAGGTCGATGAACCTTATTATTTTTGGTTCTCTGATAATAAGTCACAAGCCACTAATCACTAAAGAAATAGTTCAATATGTACTTAGTACTACTTACAAGTAATAAGATAGCAATGGTGTTCACACATACACATAAACTGTAGTTAAAACATTAAAAGTGTCTAAAGTGTTAGCATTAAATATTAAATCTTAATCTTAAATAACTATGTCACTATGTCATAACAAAAACCAAGCTGTTACTTCTAGCTTTTTTTAGTTCAGGTATAAACACAAACGTTCGAAATGTCAGTCAGTTGCCAGTAGTTGAAGTATTTTTAACTTTGAGTAAAAATTCTTTATTATTACACTAAAGTCAAAAGTCAATAAATACATTACACTTTTTCGTAGTACTTTTTTGTAATTACGACGTCTCTTTAAGTTAAGTTTCAAAATTTCAATGAATACTGAGTGCAAGGATTATTTCTCTGCTTTTGCTTAGTAGCTTAGTTTAGAATTCAACCTCCAAAACACATGGTGTTTGTTTATCAACAAATAATAACCGCGTGAATGCTTGATGTAAATGCTAATAGGTTAATTAGCTCAGGCTCTAAGCTCATTCGCAGCACCAAAATCACGTGCATTCATCACTGACGTGTTCGCGCAACATTTTAATTGAGAACCTGTTGGCTGCTGGCAAGTAGTCTGTGTCTGGTTTTGTTTTTAGTATTTATGGTAGCTAATAGTCACAGCACAGGTACAGCCACTAATATTGGTATTAGTAGCGTGGTATTTACGTATTACAGCTTACAGCTAGTGTGTACACACACCAATGCCAGCGCAAGCAAAACAAACTCCAAACTCTACATTCTACTTTACAGTACTCTAAAGCTTACAGTTTTACAGTCGACCAACACTTTTTTTGGAGTTCAGTTCAAAACACTAATTATTGTTCAATTATATTTAATAATTACAATATAAGAGATCTAACATCTAAAAATATTATACGATTTTAAAATTAAATTAACTTATTATTACTAGTGACTGGGATTTTATTATTATATTGCAACTCAAGTTGTGCGTTACTTTCACTTACTCGTTGCTCGTTGGTGAGAAAAGTTATTCTGCCTGCAGTAAATTATATACTTTTTACTTCTGATCTACATCTAATCACAAAAGGTAATAAAACTTTATAAATGTTGTATTTTTTAATTTTGTATTATGTTTGCATTCTTTGTTACTTTGCTATACCTATGACCTACTACCCTGGTACCTAAGACCTAATATACTATATACAAACACAAACTAATAAAAACAAAACAATTTGGTAAGAATTCGAATACGATTCATATTATTTTGTTTTCCATGGTTGCAGATTTTTGAATATTTCTCATCTCATAAAATCAAAGGCCTTAATTATTCAAGACACATTAAGGTTAATAATTATGAGTGCCGAACAACATCAAAATTTTATTGATGCTTCGAATTCCAAGTCACCTGATTCTGCAACACAAAATGTCATGGATTCAAATTCAACTTTGACATCAAGACCAACTACAACTATCACCGATCCTAATAATGCCACAATTGTAAAAGGTAAGGTCGTAAGTTAGATTTGCAAAGTTGCAGTTAGATGATAGATTAGGGATTAAATGTTACATTATCAGTTGTCAGTAATCAGCACGCAACGCTTTTATTATGTTTATGATTGCATTTTTAATTACTATATTTTATATATTAGCTAAATTTAGATGTGATTAAATTAGGCTGTGTGCACAACATGTGTGCATGTGTGAGTGTGCGCAACAAAAAAGTGTGTACACTAAAAACAAAAACCATCTAAAAGATAGAATTAGCATGTTTTTAAAATTGCATTTAAAATATAATTGAATTCTTTTTAGATGGAGATGGACTTGAGGGAATGGGCGGATTAATTTCGGTTGGAAACAACTGCAAGGTATTCGTTCACGTTTCAACAGTAGTTTGTAATTGTAGCAAGGTTCAAAAAGGATTAGGATCGAGCACTGCAACTGAAGATACTATATCTGCTACCGAAGGTCTTGTAGCTGCTGATAGTTCCAACTCTGACCCTGCTCCTGCAACATCCGTGTCTTCTACTTCTTCCGCTACACAAACAAACACCGATGATTGTGTTGTTCACAGGAACGAAAAAAAAATGGAAGTTTTAGAAAGTCAGAATCCAGACCAGTTTTTTGAAAGTCCATATCCAGAAGAAAACTATGGATACAAAGGAATTCTTACTTTGAGTGAGTTTCTAGAAGAGATCACTAAATGCCGTAATCCCGACTACCATATTTTAAAATTACAACATCAACAACAAAAACTACGCGATAAGAATAATCGTATTGCAGATACACCGAAAGAAGCAAAGAAGCAAATTTGGCAAATTAAAAGGCGTAGTAGTAGTGAGTTGCAGTTTCAGTTTTCAAAGGTAAAGTCAAAGTTGAAGTCAAAATTCAAACCGCAAGAAGATGCAATTTATTTTCGCACCCCGAGCCTGACCTCGACCTCAACAGTTACGTGTGCTAGTGCTAGTGAAAGGCATGGTCATGTAGAAGGCCAAAAAACGGCTGTGACACAAGCACAAGAAAAAGAAATCAACCAAATTGACTCAGCAAAAAAAACTGATGTCGACGCTTTTAAATTTGAAAGTCCAACTGTTGAATCTCATCCAGTCGTTAAAATTTCTGAAGAAGATCAAAAAAAAGCTAAGAAAAAATTGGAAGAAATTCGGAAAACTCCAGTCACCCCTATAGCAAATGCTAATGCTAGAACATTGAAAATTAGGCGTGAACATCACAAGCCCAAGCATATTTGCAGTAATAACACTCAAAACCAGAAACTAGCACAAAAGATGAAGATAATGAAGAAACAAGAGCGTGATCTAAAGCTATGTTACTCCAACTTTAATTTATCTGATGAATCTAAAGCAGCACCTGCATTAAAATCCAAAACTGCAGAACCTCGAGGGGAAGAATTCTATAAAAAGTATTTCTGGATTTTTTACGTTGAGCACAAAAAAGGTAGGTTTCAATTTAACTATTTAAGTATTTAACACAACTATATTTGTAATTTTTTTTTAATTATGTTAAACATACCAACCGTTACCGTTGGCGTTGGCTGTTGCCTAAAGACTAAAGAGTTGAACTTGAACTTGAACCATGACTATGTGCCTATTCTATTATTAGTTATTATTATTGTAAATTCAAAACAATGCATTGATGAATGAGTTGACGTTTTATTTATGGATCTGCATTTCTATATATCTTAATCTTTTATTTTTAACAGTATATCAATGCAAAATTTGTAACGAGAAGTTTAGTTACATCGCATCACTGACAAGAAAGCTGAAAGATCATATCTGTGAACACAAAAATCCATCTTGCTTCACTTGTAAGTTATGCAAGAAGACGTTTTTAAATAAATTTAGTATTGGCCGCCACTTTGATTCACCAACACATGCAAAAAATTTAAAGCTTAAGAGACTGAAGACTGCCGGAAGCCGGAAAGGGAAAATGACACTCATGAAGAAGAAACAAACCCTGAAATGAAAGGGCGGCTATGACACAATATAATGATCCGTATGTATCTTTAAAAGCCATATATTTTTTTACTTTAGTCTTAGTCACTTAGCAGTCAGTATATTAGTCACAGTATTAATATTTAAGGTCGGAAGTATCTGGTACCGTTGTACCTTGTACCAGTTACCAGTCAATGTCAAATATCAATACCAAGCTACTAAAATGAATTTGTTTTTTAAACTGTAATAGTAATTATTATATTTATACTTTTTTAGTTGTTTGACAGCATTGTGTTGTAACTTTATTACTATATCACAATAAAACTTTTGTTTTATGGACTTTCGAACTTTCGACCAATTAATGTTATAATCATTTAGTTTTTAGTTTAATGTTTGAAAAGTAAAATAATAAGAGTTACCAGGTTGAGGTAAAAGAATTAAAGAAAAGCGTACACTAATAAGATGAACTACAAGTATATAGTGTATCCATATCCAGGGCAGCACTTCTATAGTTCAATGTATAAATATTATATTATCATTTTATATTTGTGTGAGCTCTGTAGAAAAGAACTAACTACGTGTTTAGTACTTATATCAATTATGTAATTGTTTTATGATTTAACTTTTCATTTTCTGTAATCTATAGTGTAGTAGTTAAAGTATAGATTTATTGCATTAACAGGCCTAAGCCCACAGCCTACAGTCCTAACACGAATCGGTTAAATTTAAATTACAGAAATTTTAATAAACCAAATATTTGTTACTGGGATCTGAGTCCATAGTGTTTATACTCGTTAACGTGTTCGCACGAAATATTAAATTATTTTTAATTTTCATCTGACGCGATTAATTTATACATACACGCATTCATAATTCAAAATTTTAATAAATATCAAGATGAGGTACGTAGCCGCATATCTTTTGGCTGTATTGAGCTTAAACACCAATCCCAAATCCGCAGATATTGAGAAAATTCTTAGTTCTGTTGTTATTGAAGCAGATAAGGAAAAGCCTAAAAAAGTATGTGATGAATTAAGTGGGAAGAGTGTGGAACAACTTAAAGCAGATAGTATGAGTAAACTACGCATCCATGCCATCCGGAAGTGGAGCCGCCGCAGGATCCGCTGCTGCTGCTGCTGGAAGTGATGCTAAAAACTAAAAACTAAAATATTATATGAATACAAAGAAAATCATTGTGGTTGTTTTCACTATTTTGATTTTGGTGGTTGCTTTATTAATATTTAACACGATTAAATAAATTATACATATAATTATGATTAAATTATTAAATTCATCCTATTACTTAATTACAAATTATTGGTTTCATAAAATTAATAGACAAGTCATAATTATCAATTAAAAATCATAGTACCTATGATGATGATACCTATGACCTAGTAAGAGATGAAAATAAAATATAAATATTAAATTAAAACTAGAACTGGCAAAAATAGCAGACCAGCAACAGTGCTGCTAGAAACTAGAAATAAATGAAAATCTACGTGTGTTACCACCGATACGCGCGTTACAACTTACAACTAAAACGATGAAATGAATTCATAAAATAAAGTTAATAAAGCCTGCATTCTTAATTATTATTATTATTATATATTAATATAAACGATTACGAATTACTTTAATAATATTACAATATTACCTATTACCTATACATATTTATAGAAATTAAATGTAATGAAAATAATAAAATAAAATATACAATTATGAATATTAAATTAAAACTAATAAAACTTGCAAGAAATTAAAAGTTAAAAAGCTACAATTGTTAGTGTCCACTGATCACTGATGCGATGATTATTAAAAAATTAAAATTAAAATTACAATACCTGAGAATGGCTTAAAAACTGATAATAGATAAAATAAAACAATATTGTATGGTATCGTCCTGCATTTTGCAGGTAGAAAGTTAAGGTTAAGAACGTTACAATAAAAAAAATAATGACACTACTAGCAGAGCCAACCTTGTTGCTGGGCCTCAAAGCATTCCCAGCTTCCTACATCTCCATCATCCTCACAGTTCGGATTATCTTCATCTTCCTCCAAAACCATCTTCAGGGCGGTGTCAAAGTCGATGTATTCTTCTGATAATAGCGATCGCGATGGTGACCGACCTGAACCTGAAGATGAGTTTGAACTCAATCTTGATGACGGGCGACTTTGAGATTTATTTTGCGATTGTGGTGATGCCCAAGTAGCCGAAGCCTGCGATGGTGATTGACAGCCACTTGAGCCACTGATGTCCACAAAGTCAAAAATACCATCCCCATCCTCATTAAGTCCATACTCATCACCTTCAGTGGCATTGTTGTCCTGTTCGTGTTCAGTTTTAGTAGCATTACTGCCTTTTGCCCGGACTTCTTTTTTTCGTCTAATTTCATCCTCGCCTTCAAACCATTCTCTGGTAATCAGCATTTTCTTTAAAGATGTCGGTAGTACGTTTGTTCTTTTGTCTCTGCTGATGATTCCACATTTCGAGAACAACCTTTCCAACTATTAGACCAACAAAAACATTATACAGAATTAGCATTTTAATTTTAATTAAACTTAAATTTTAATTTCCAAACTATATGCTTTTGTTCTTTTGTCTGTGCAGTATCGCACTGCATGGAAAATATTGGAAAAGAATTCTAGCCCTCAATCAAATAAGTATCTTGTTTTAGTAGTATTTAGTACCTAGTACTACCTACAAGCCTAAGCTGTAATCAAAAATCAACACCAACAGTAACTGGTTTACATGCCTACTAGAATTAAACGTTTTTAAACATTACTACAAATCTTAAATCAATGATGAACTTGTGTATTTTAATTGAAAATTTTAAGGTAAATATTGTTGCTATAAAAATTCACAATAATAAGTAATTTTAATTCGTGGTAGGTAAGAAAAGTAAGAAACATTTAAACACTTACAGGCGCTGTTGACGACGATCTCGACATAATACATTTGAAAAGGGTTGCCAGCATTGGAAATTTTACTTGGTGTTCACGCCAAAAGTCTCCTACATCAACAAGCGCTATATGTAAATGGGAGAACGCTTTAATTTCCAGATCTATGATACTTTCGAACGGATGTTTATGCATTGAAGGAGAAGTAGGAGTCGGACTACTCGGACTACCATCCTGCACGTTTTCCGACGTACAAGGGATTGAATCATCCAACTTATCAAGACTGTAAACCGAAATATTGTGTGTCATTTCCGAAGATGTGTTAACTGTAGTGTAGGCATCCAGACTATCTCCTGAACGAGAGACAGGCGAAGCAGCTTTGCTGTTTTCTGCTGCAACACAAACACTTTCTTTGGAATTTGGGGTCTGGTTTATTCCGTAGCTCGTTTCACTACAATACACTGCGAATTCTTTAACAACTGTGAGGATGTCCGCATTCGTAAGCAAAGGCAGTTCGTTATCGTAGGAAACTGTAACAAAATAAAATCATAAAATACAAAAGTTACACACCTGGAAAGTACAAAATTATACTACATTTCAAATCACCAGTGTGGGGCGTATTTAAAATTTACACGTGACAGTGTGAAAGCATACTAGTACCCAGTTATATCATAGTTTTTGTTCTTTATAAATATTATTAGGAATCATAAAAAATTTTATATTAAAAATTAATTTTTTATTTACATGTCCGCATATAATCAAAAAAGTGCAGTTTTCTCCAAGGATCCAAAACTGTGGCAGTTACTAAAACGGGATCCGAAAACCATGACGCGAATCGATGACAGAATTCAGCGACGAGATTTGACGGACCTTCGTTGTCCAGATTCTCAAGTGCAATCGGTTTAATTTCTATATTTCATAAATTAAACTATTAATTGATTTGTATAAAAGTTTTTATAATTTATAGTGTCATAGAATAACTACATCTTTTATCATCATTATCAATACATAAAAGTTATTTGCAGAATTAAAGTAACTAAAAACTCACTTTGATAACACCTAAGTAGTCCAGGAAGAATCAGCTGGGCCGTAAATCCATCCGCCTGCAGACGGTCAGTCGCAGTTGCTAGTGGCTCAAGTAAGGAACAATACAATTTGAGATTACTGTAGTCAGTATTACTCATCTTCTCTGGTTTTGTTTCTGCATTTTGAAAGAAAGAGCCTTCTTTAGTAGTTATTGCGTAGTTCAAAATGCTATTGACCGCATTGAACATCTTCCCCTAGAACAAAATAAATAAATAAAAAATAGTATTAAGGCAATTAAATCTCTATCAAATTTCTAATTATTAAGGTGGTGTTTGGTGTTACAACTGCTAATGCTTTATGACGTTTATCAATTGTATGTGATAACAAGTGCGGCAGCGCGCACACCAGTAAACAATAAACAAGGAATACAATATTGCATAAGTTTACACGATGCTATACTATTTATCAGTTTAATTATAAATAAGATACTAAACAAGTCAAGAATAATAGGAGTTGTAATAAAAAAGATATAGCCTTACGGTGACTAATAAACAGATGATATCATACTCGGCATTCCACCGAGTATCGCTTTTTTTCGGAAATCCTCTTCCGGTCTGAACCAGCAAAAGTTTGCGTAAAATATGAGAGTTCATGATTCTAGTGATACCGACCATTGCTTTCCTCACCGACACAGCGACTGGTCCTAAGTTGGCATTTTTGACTACAAGCTGTAGAGTATGGGCGACGCATCGATATGCAACGTGAGAAGGGCCCATTGGACGGGGTGCGGGTCCATGTCTAAATGGTGCTCGGTTTTTGAAGTTATCAAAGGCACTAATCATGTTGGAACCATTATCTATGATAACAGATGAGACCTGTTGAAATATAAACCAAAAATCAAAAAGATTGTCAATGTGTGAATGTGAATTATGTAATTTAGGCATTTCGGTTATAATTTATGCATCATATTGCAGTGATTGCACCACGAATATAAACTAACTATAAAATATTAGTAATGGTAATCGTAAATTAATGTTATTCATATGATTATAAATACCAAATTTATGTTTTTAATTCTAATTTATTATATTTAATAGTTAACTCTTACTTTATCAAGAAGATCATAGTCGCGAAGTTTGTCGTTCACGCAATCTCTTATTGCTTTTCCAGTATGACGCCCAGACAATTCCTGCAATCCTATAGTTCTTATTCCCCATTTGAAATCAGCAGTCACATACATCGCTTGCAAAGCAATGACCCCCTTATTTCTCTTTGTCGTCCATCCATCAACAAGAATACTTATGTAAGGTATGTTCTCTAGAAACAATTTGTTTTCAGCTTCCGCCTTAAAACCAGAAACGTAAAGATATATTAAATAATAATTGCTATCAAAAATAAAGTTAGTTATGCAAATGGCTGTTTTTCACTGTTAATGTTAACTACAAAGTTAGAAAGTCATAGGCCATAAATAAGCCAGAATTTATAATTGTAAATTGTAATTATTTTTATTTTAATATTTTGACTTACTCTCTTGCTGCAAGCTTCAAATCGCCGACTTAAAGTCTTGCCGCTTATAGTATTAATACTAGGCTCCAAGTCTTCAACCAGTACTTGAAACGCATCATATCGTGCCATTTGAAATGGTAAATTATTCAAGAGAGTATACCGTAGGCAATTCATTTCATAGCGAAGTTGCTTTGGGTGCCCCATGTCGTATTTTCCATTATTTGTCAAACACTCGTCCGTTATCAAAGTATAAGGACGCCCAATACCGTGTCGCATCTGCAATAAATCAGTAAACAAGAAATCAAGAAATGTAGTACCTTAGTAATTTATTTTAAATTGAACTAAGGATTTAATTCATTTAATTACAAAAAAAATAAAACATGACACTAAATGAAACTTTACTTACGACTAAATGACGACGTAAGTTTCCATAAGATGAAGAGTGGCCAGCAAGCACTGCCGGACACCGTTTGCATGAAACTGCATAACGTTTTTCAGGCGATCCAGAGGTAGTGATCTCTTCATCACGGTGACCGATGTAGCTAAAGTGTTTAGCTATTTTACGTTGAAGCTTGAATCCACCTCTCATTCTTAACGTCCATTGGGATGGTGAAATAACAGGAGAATGAGGGGATTTTGGAGATTTAGATTTAGATTTCGATTTCCGTGAGACTGGTGAGACCGACGAACCTGGTGAAGGTGTAGGTGTAGAGCTTACTATCTTTAATCGCATGGGAGACAAAAGTTTTGACTTGCTGGATCCGGACGACTTAGCGCTGGCACTTGAGTTATAGGGACTAGAACTAGAGGTGGATCCTGATCCTACTGCCAGGGAATCAGCTCTTCTTCGTTTAATTTGCTCAGGCTCAGCCAAGGGTGATGAGCACGCTAAAAAAATAGGTAGACGTACTTTATGAATGTATAATCAACTATCATTATATACTAACGATGTAGAGCAAAAACACAATATTGGTCAAATTATTATAAATTAATATAAATAATTTTATTTACAACCGGCAATCATATTTTTATAATTTTATAATACAATAATTATTGTTACCTTTTTCGGCTTTTTCCCCTTCCCTTTCTTGCAACTTCCGTCTAGATCCGACACTGGTTCTGCTCCTTGATGGTGTCGATGTTTTCTGCGAATTCATTAGATCCGAGGTATCTAAATCTAACTCCATGTCAGATTCGTTGCAATCTCCACCTTCCTCTTCTTCTACGTGCTCCAAATGTTCTGATCCATCGAAATGAAGCGATTCAAAATCCTTAACCCTTTTAGAACTGTTATTACCCGTATTATGTCCACCTATCAAATCCATATCAGTTTGATCAGTTTCTGAATTGGTGTCCAAACGCAAACTATTAGGTGAAGTTTTTAGCAGCGGAGAGTCATCTGTACACAAATAAAAAAACAAAACATCTATTATAAGCAACATCATAATATAGGAATTAGTGATTGGGTGATTGGGTGTAGGTGTTATTGTAAATCAAACCTAACCTGAATGACTTTGCAACTAGCAATACCAATCACAAAATTAAAGTCAGTTAAAAAACAAAAAAATTAATATTCAAAAACTTAAAACTCAAAAAATGGTATTAGAACAGAATAAGCATCAGCAAATAACTATAAACTGTAAGTAGTGTAACAATAACTAAACAGTTACCTTTAATAGATAGACATCTTCTTCGTACTGAACTTCTGGATGAGGTGTGGATAGGTCCTAACTGGAAGGATGGATTTTCACGGTCTAAAAGAAACAATTCCTCTTCCTCTTCCAATTCGACTTCAACTTCAGTTTTTCTAGTTCTAGTTGCGGCTGCAACTAGGGGCTTGGATTTGGATTTGGATTCTGCACCACTTTTCTTGGTTTTGACATTCTTGGACTTAGACTGCCGTTTCTTCAGAGGATCCTGCTGAGTAAACACAGTGTCAGGTTCGGACTCTGGCTCTGTTGCAGTAGAAGCAGAAATACGCTTGCTACGGTCATTCTTGTTTTTTTCTGACGAAGACGACGAAGTTGATTTTCGACTGCTATGACTTTCGTCCTTTCCTTTTCTTCTACGTGACAAAGACAAACCTTTTCTTTTTCCCAATACCGGAGACAAATGCTCGCTGGAGCTAGAGTTGCTGGAGCTTGAACCGGAACCACCACTTACAGCTGTAAGTGACTTCTTTTTACTTGCAAACCACCGACTATTTTTTCTACGTTTTGATGCAGAAGACGATAAACTTGAAAGTTGCAATGACCTGGACCGGGTTACTGCGGGGGAAACTGTTACGTTTCCTGGGCCAGAGCTTGAAACTGGGTCTTTTGAGTTTGAGGTGGTAGAGCTGCTACTGCCGGTACTGCCCTGCCCTTGCCCACTACTTCCACTACCTAAGCTTTGCTTTTTTATACTTGCTGAACTAGTAGTAGAACTAGCACTTTGCTTGTCTAACTTTTCCTTGCCTTTATTATTGAGGATACTGGAGTCCGCCATTTTAAGATGTGGATGTTTTAATCCCAACAAAAAACACACTAATAAGACGATGAACTAAAATTGTTTGCCTTTTATACCAAATTCTAAATGCTTACGGCTGTGGTGGTTGGTGACTTGGTGATTGCTCCAAATCTCAAGTCTCAAAGTTTTAACCTGATTTAATGTAGTGTAGTTAGGCAAGTTCACTTATTTACTAAAACCATTTACATCAACAAACATGCAAACAAGATTTAACCTAAATATCCAAACTGTGTTATTCTATTCAAAAAATTCAGGAATAAGTTTATTTTTATGTGAAGTGAAGTTTCATTCTAAATTGATTATTATATTAGCATAAAATTAGAATAATATTATAAATACGTAGCCAATGACAATAAACGTATAAGAAATTAAATATAAATAAAGCGACGTTGTCGATTTCAAATAAATAAATAAATTAAAGAAACTAAGAATCAGTTATTTAGGTATTAAGCACAGCAAACAGATTAACTCTGACTAACTGCCTAACAGCTAAGCCAAACCGGAACTGCCTACACTATAACCTTCAATATGCGAAATTCCATTAGCATAAATGAAGTGCGCGGTTAAGACACCACTGTTGTCAGACCAAAATCGATTTTTTTTCCCTTGTGCTGTTTCTGCCATGTGTGACCCCCACAAAACATTATATAACGCAGACGACATCGGACCCATAACATTCACATAAGATGGATTACAACCAAGGGCAGACATTACTTCTACAAAACGTACGATTGATGTAGGCCATACACAAATATTTCCCACGTACAAAAATAAAACAACCTGAGCAACTTCAAGGACTGTATAATCTTGCAGGTTGATAATTGAGTTAGACGCTGGCGAAATTGCAGTCCCAGTCCCAGGTAGCTGAATAGTAATGACAGAAATAATAAATAAAAACAAAAATATAAATAGAGAAGAAAGGTTGTAGACAGCTAAATCTATTAGAAATTAATATTTTTATATTTTTATGCATTGCGTGCAACTTTTGAGGCAGACATAAACATAACCTTGTAAGTCTTACTTGCTGGTTCTGGTTCTGGTTATTAACCGGACCCGCCAGACCGGCTCCAACTTGGACACCCAAATGTTGTTGAGGACTGCGCTGAACCGGCTCAACAGGATTGTTCCCATGAGTGGCATAAGTATTATAGAAATCAACTAAAAATCCATGAAATGGTATGAAATGATCATTGGAACATCGTACAGTCTTATCAGTAAAGGAAAACTCCGCATTTTGAAGAGCTAACAAATTCAGGAATTGCCTAGACGCAGCGGGTGACCGAAAGCCAACTGTACCCTGGGCCTGTTTAAAGTAATTAATTTAAATAACTTAATTAGTTAGCACATTCTTCTTTTACTAAAATTTACATTTAATGAGTTAATTAATGAGTTATCGAATTTATTTAGCATCAATTTGTTTATAGTTGTTAATATTTAACTTACCGGTGTTGCTTCCATTATCAACTTTAATGACAACTGTTAGCTTAATGGCTTAATTACGCAATCTTGCAGTAAACGTCTAAGCTAAGCTTGCAGGCAAATTAGGAATTGTGTATAGAATGATCGCAAGTCGCAAATGACCGATGACAGAAGTACAATAGCAATTCTTGGTCAAAATTTTCTAATAACCATAACAATTAAAATGCAAAATTCAAAAGAGAGAAGTACTAATTTTTAATTTGTTAACATTTGTTAATACACCACACCACTATTAAACTTTTTATGTTGCAGCACTCAGCACGCACAGTGCACAGACAACTGACTGACTGAAGAACTGAAGACCAACGACTAACACTGACACGAGCAAAACTAAAACTTAAATATTATTTAATTCAAAACATGAACTACTTAAAAATATTTAAATATTAAATATTAAGTATAAATTAGAAATAGGACTAACTGTCACTGCCTTTCACTGCCACTGCTACGAATTTTAAGGTGACTGTTACTTGGTGTGGCTTGAGCACTGGCGTCAGTAAGGTAATTTTGTTAATTTAAATATTAAATGTAAACGACAGCTACGTCGTGATAGTTAGTACTGATAAAGCTGGATTTCTGGAACTTTTAACTTTTAGACAAGAGAACTGATGACTGATGTGAACTTCTACATGAATAAAAATAGCTTTATTAATATAGTTGCAGGTAGGTAATTGAACAATTGAACTCCAACTTAACATTCATCTGTACTGACGAATAGTGACGACCGACATTTGTGTTACTGTTACTGGCTGTGGCAGTGGCTGGAGCACTGGCGTCAGTAAGTTAATTTTGTTAATTTAAATATTAAATATAAACGACAGCTAAATAGGTCACTGATACTGATCAAGCAGGATTTCTAGAACTTGAACAAGAGAACTTGGGTGAGCTTTTACATGAATAAAAATAGCTTTATTATTTTAATTGCAGGTAATAATTGAACTTCAACGTAACATTTATCTGTACTGACGAATAGTGACAACTGACATTATGTTACTAGCTGAGGCAGGGGCTCGAGCACTGGCGTCATTAAGTTAATTCTGTAATTTTACATTTCAAATTCAAATGAACGACAGCTACATAGGTTACTGATACTTGATCTTGATACTGATAAACCTGGATTTCTAGAACTTGAACAAGAGAACTGACCTGAACTGGTGTGAGCTTTGACATAAATAAAAATAGCTTGAATAATTTATTTGCAGGCAGTTGAGCTCAAACTCAACATTCATCGGAACTGACGACTAGTGACATTGATAGGAACAAAAACTAAAAAGTAACTTGTGTACGTGCGTAATGCTTGTGTTTGAGCTACTTGGTGAGTGTGCTATATACTATGTACTTATACTTTAAGCTTGATGCATGTTCAATGCATAGCACCTGGCGCCATGAGTAATGTCAGATCCTATCTTGAATGTTAGTTGGTTGAATAACTAAAAAGACCAAACCTGTGAATCAATAATTAGAATTAAATATTCACTCTAAACTCTAATTCTAATCCACAAAATTTAATAATGTTAGTCGTTGTCGTTAGTATACTTATACTAATGACTTATTTAAGATACTACAGTAGCCACAGCCACACAGTTCACTGCAGCACTCAGCACTGCAGCCGTCAGCCCGTGCAAGTGCAACTGCAGCTGCAGTTGCTGCAGCAGCAGCATGCATACTGAGCATAAAATATGCAGCCGCACTCAGCCGCAGCCAGCAGTTCAAATTCCAGATCAGAAGACAGCAGCCAGTCAGCTGAATAAGCCAACAAACTCAGCAAAAGTCGTTATAATATTATGGATCTCTACGTAATTTTGATGCACGATGCAACCAAAAACTGACAGCCAAGACATCTTTTTGTATGCACATATAGTTTTGTACAAAAATACTACATAGTGCCTTATTGGTTTTATGAAAATTATTACAGTTATTAAAATAAAATTGAATTTTCTAATTAAATGTATTTATAGACGTTTTAATTTATAGTTGAACAACCAAATACGCAGGTACATAAAATTTTATGTCGTCATTATTTATTAAATCATAATTTCCAGGTAATAAAAAACGTAAAAAGATAAGCAGCAGCAGTCACAGTCACAAGCCATGAACTGCTTGCTGCTTGTGAGTAATGTTAATTAGTATTAAATTACGTTTTTCTTATTAGTTATGCATTTAGTGGTGTTCATACTCCCCATATTCAGCTAAACAAAATACAAATACTATTTGCTGGTGGTGCATCTGCTCATAAGTCATAAATTATTAATAACAATTCAACTCGAATCTCAATTGACTGAGTCTCCAATAAAGAAATAAAGTAAGTTACAACACTAAATTAAGAGCAACCAAACTACAAAACAAAACACCAAACAAATAAAAGTATTTTTATCTCAACATTTAGTTCATTTAAACGATAAAATTTAGAACTCGTAACTGTTCTACATTATAAGAAGTCTAATTAATAATTAATTTGCTTTGCGAAATCTGTCACGTAGTCGTTTTTGACGCATTTTACAATATAAAAAAATCATTCAGATTTGAATGCTAATGATATTTACAAGTGATATAAAACGTTCTTGTAGACGTAGACCATGTGTACGGCACTGTACGGCTGTACGGTATACGTACGGCACGTAAAGAAAATCATAAAGACTTATATTCATAATTCATTTCATTAGGTCATAATGTCATACTTTGCTTTGAATTTTACTGTTAAGCTTTAAACAGTGTTAAAAATAAAAAAATAGATTACAAACTACAATTACTTACTAAAAAATAAAAAATAGATATTTAGTTCATGAGCATAGTGTTTTTACTTGTACACTACACTAACTACACTTTATACTACAATACTACATAGTGCTACAACTACATACATACAGTCACAGTCACAGTGCATAGTTCATTTACAATTAAATCTAAAATCTAGTATGACTTTCTAGTTTTACTATTTTATACTCACAAACACAACTACACTGACTACACAACAACTAACAAGCTGATCAAGACCAATCATAAATTAATTAAATTTTAACGTGAGCAACATAAAATTATTAAAATTTATAACTTTGTTATATGAAACAATTCATTAGGTAGTATTGGTCATTGGCATTGACTGTAAATAAAACAAATTTCAGATAAAACTGATTTTATTTTTTACTGGCGCTCTTACTCGTACTGCCTCTAACTTCTTTTTTGCCTTTTTTGATACGTTTTTTTCGTTTTGCCGACATTGACATTGATTCATTGACAGCGTGTGCAGGGGACTCCCTACGGTGTCTACCTAATGACGACGGCAGGTCATACTCCAGGTTGCAGGTGTAACAGTTGAATAATGCAGGGTAAAAATGTTTTTGGATGTGGTACTTTAGGGTGATTATTATACCATGACAATCAGCAAAAACTTTCTTGCACATATTACAGGTACTTTCTATTTAAATCAAAACAAACAAAATAGGAATTAAATTAATTAAGTATGTGAATTTTGGTATATGCACTCAAATTAAATGCACTGTTGCTTTAACTGCACATTGCACTTGTTTGCGCCAAACGTTTTTAATTTTTAACATATGAAAATCATTAAAAATTGAAAATGAAAATATTGAAGTTGTAAACTATTCACTATTGTAAACTGAAAACTCACCTCGCTTAGTATGATCTTCATTTTCTTCAAAAGTAAAGTATGATTCCCAGTTGGCGACTCGCATATCTGAGGCAACTGAGGTAGAGGTAGAGGCATCTATATGTTTACCTTTCTTGTGGTCCGATTTTTGCATTCTTTTTGTAAAAGCAGATGTAGTAGATTGTTGTTTTTTTCTTTTAGACGATTGGGAAGCAGAGTCAAGCAATTTATTTGTGCTTGAATTTGAAGATGAAGTGCTACTGTCAGTGTCTGTACTAAAAAAAATCATATCACCATGACCAGAATCGGATCCAATACCAACAGTTGAAGATTTAGATGTGTGTTTTCTTTTATTCATGGTCACAGTGGCTTCTGGTTTCTTTGGATGTTGATTAGTACTTGTATTATTCATTTTTAATGTGTCAAAATTGTAGTCCTTTTGGCTTATTTGTGTCATTAAATATTTTGAATGCATGTTAGAAGCTGCATTTTGTTGCGTTTCTGGTGTTGAATCATTCAAACTGAAAATAAATTTTGCTTCCGCGTTCGAGTCTTCTTGATGGAATCTTTGATGTTCTAACGGAATTTCGTCAAAAATGCTGCTTTGACGCACTACTGTTACAGGCACAGGTTTGGGAAGCACAATATTCGTACCTATAGTTGATTTTGATGTGGAAGTTGAAGTTGAAGTTGTGGTCAAATTTTTGGTCTTTGTTATTGCTGTAGCCGTGCCACTTTCAGTAGTACCAGTTTCAGTCTCAGGTGTACCTGTACTGCTACTGCTTGCGTTCATGTCACTCGTAACTAGCTCATCCTCATCGTAATCAAAAGTAGCTAGTTCTACTTTTAATAATGATGATGGTGATCCACACCTGCTTGATAATCGCCTGCAATCTTTACTGCTTTTAATTAAATCTGAATTTGAAGAAGGAAGAACACAGTGTTCCTGCGATTTATTTTGGTGCTCCAAAGAAGATGCGCATTTCCAGTCTTCGCAATTAACTTTATTTATGTAGACATTCACATCACAGTTGTCACCGGTGCTTATTAGTCCTCGCAAAGATACTAGAAATAAACAAACAAAAATTTAGTGGCGTTTTGAACGCAAGATATTTAAAGCTTTGCTTGTAAAATATGTATTATTAGAAATTTACATATTTTTAAAATTTTTAATAAATGAAACTAAATTTAATTGAAATTTAAATAGCAAAAAAACAAATAAAAGTTTACAAAAATGAAAAATTAACTCATGTTAGTAATTTTAATATTTACAATTATTAAGCAAATGAGCAGCGCGTTCACGCATCTTGTGACCAACTGCAACAACTACAACAAACTGCAACTGTGCTATTGTACTAATTCTAATTGTAATTTTTCACTAATTGTAGTTCTACTTTTAACCTTCAATTCAAATTGAATATTCGGTTCTAAATTCTGAATCTGAATCTATTTGTGCTGTTTATTTTTATTAGCTTACCCTGATCATCCGAATCATCAGGTGCGGCGGCAGTACCAGGTCCAGGAGACAATGAAGTTGAACAAACAGTAGCAGTACCAGTGCCAGTAGCATTGGCATGATTGAATGAACTAATTTGAGTTTGAATCAAAATGTTAATATTAATAGTTTGTGCATTTTGTGGTACTGACACTGGTGAAATCGAGACTGGTGTAGGTGTGCGTGTAGGATTCAGTTGATTAGCATTATCATTATCCTCATCGTGGGTATTCATGTCCTTCGATAACGATTGATTCATTACGTTGGAATTTATAGACTGCAAAAATCCACAAAAACAAAAACTTATTATATTTAGCTTAAGATACATAAATAATTGATTTTATCTAAAACAAATTGAACAAACGCCTAATAAAGTATCCACAATGTAAACGCAAGTAATAGCAACACAACACTGATAAGTGATAACCAATGATTTACATGTACTTTTTAATAGTAATTTGTGTTTTGTATTTTTGAAATAAAACACTGGACATTGACTAACCTTCTTCAAAACGTCAAACTAAACAATAGACAATCGCTCGCTTAAATCTGGAGCAGCATCAGCAGCATGAAGCATCAACACCACTACTGACTACTAAAGTTCATTTAACTTTATTATTAAATTACGAATTGCTATTAAATGTAAATTTACAAATTAGGATGTTTAGTAAAGCCGATCTAAAAACTTTTTACTGAACTCCGACTAACACTTATGACTTAAGTGCTTAACAGTCAAAATTGTTGGTGTATTTTGTAGTAAAACTAGTTTAAAGTGAATCCAGACCAGACACAAAACGACTTACTGACCACTGGATTTAAAATATTGAAGGACCAAACACGACAAACTTTTCAGATTCTGTAGCTTTTAAACTGCGTATAAAATAGTGTAAAAGTATCATGTGATTGCGAGATCTGTATTGTGAATTAGCACTAGTAAAAATAAAAAGCAGTCTGAGTCTGATTCTGATTCTGTCGATTCTGTCCTGACCGACGTGTTAGTGTTCGCGCCAAAGCTAAATTTGAACTAAAAACTACAAGGACAACACAAGCAAGTAAAAAACAAGACAAGATCTGTATTCTGTATTACTGACAGCGACAGCCTGTATTAATTGCAGGTGCTCGGACTCAATATTTATTATCTGAAAATAAATTGCAATTTGCAATACAACATGCAAAATAAATTTTTAAATAAGTAAATGGTAAAGTCATGTGATGCTTTCATTTCAGTCAGTTCTTATGCTTTTAAATAAAACATTATTCTAATAAATAAAAGTCGCCGTAACTGTGTTAAGCTTTAAACTAAAATTAAAAATTGCCAACCGCATTGTTCCTAATCCTAAGTGCTGAGTTTAATTCCTTAAATTTTGGAATTGAAGAGATAATAAACTATAAATCAAATAGATTTAAGTTAGGTAGAAATTTTATTTATTAATTCAAAGTAAACTGGTACTTGTAATACCAACAAATAACAAACAAGTCAAAAAACAAGAATAACACCAAAGAATTAATATTCTTACAAAATAAAGATGACATTAATTTGACCTTGCCTTATTAGCGATGCACAGTGTAGTTTAGTTGTAGTTCTCTTTGGTAGTAATTCTGAGTTAATAAAGTATAAATTTAGCATGAGAACAGAAAAAAACTAACAACTAAAACCAGTACAAACAACAACAATAATATTTTATCTAATCAATTAACTTAACTGTTAACATTAAGGCTCAAGGCCAAGCCAAGCACATGGTGTTGTTACAACAAAATATAATTACATAGAATAATAGAATTAGAAAAATTAATGAATATTGTTAAATGTTTTTAAATTAAATTACACATAATTACACTTAATAATATTTAACCACTTAACGCTATTTTCGATACCGTTACTATACAGTTACATTACACATTGTCTCAAATCCTTAATTTCGTAATCCTGTGTACAGTTCACAGACAGTGGGAAGTGAATAGTGAATGCCACATACATTATAGATTATAGATCATAGAGTTAGATTTTAATTACGCTAGCCGGCTAGCCTCAATAATACACAATATAATTATGCTCTTTCAACAGTTACAACTGTAACTGTACTTAAAATACAAACTTATAATTATACTTTATTAAACTTATTTAAACTTATTGCAGAAAGCAGAATTAGCAGAATGCATTGCCACATGTTGTTTTTCGTTTCTATACTGAAAATGTTTCAATACTTTTAATGTCACATTATTAATGCAGTCGTTAAAATTTAAAATTATATTTTAGCCTTTTTGCTTTTTCGCGAAGCCGTAGACGCCGTAGTTGCAATAATTTCAACATTATGAGCCGTGCGGGTGTAATGTCGCTTTAGACTTGATGGAGTTTCATACGATTTCTTGCATAATGAATTCTGGCAAATAAATCGATTTGGTTGATAGTGTTTTTGAAAATGTTCCTTAAGTTTTGTTTCTGAAACTTCGTTTGATGACCCATTGAAATCACATTTTTTGCACTGATAAACTATAATAATAAAACAAAATTCAATTAAATGACAAATACAATATTGAAATTGAAAATTAAATACAAACGTTCTGTATATTATATTTTTAATTGCAATTTCTATACTAGCTATACTCATCATTTAAGTACAAAAAAACATACGCACGACTTGTTACTTGTTCTACGCTTCAGAATCAAGCCATCAAGTACAGCTACAGTGTTACAGCAACAATATGAGCCATGAGTCCATGAGCAATAGATAATAGAAATAAAAATTAAAAAATAAAAGTGTTTCAACTTTAACTTACTCATTGACGTTTTATCTTCGCTAGTAGCGGTCCAGAATAAATCTCTATAATTTTTAGGATTCCCGACTTCAAAATTACGACAAGCGTCAGAATCAGTCGTGGTCGTCGTCGTCATGCCAGTGCCAGTACCAGTAAAGTCGCCCTGCTGGGCTTGGGCTTGGTGTAAATCATTTTCATTTGCCGATGTGGATGAAGTAGGTGATGCCAAAGTCAAAGGGGCAGGAGTATATTTTAATTTCAACTTCAATTCGTTCTGATTAAGATGCTTCTGCTTCTTTACTCCTGCTCGGCGCTTCTTATTGATAATCGGCCGGTGACGACGGCGTTTACGTACATTTGGTGTGGTGTTTGGACTAGGAATATGTGGATTATTATCATCGGGGATCAAAGTTGGTTGTTCAGGTTGTTGTCTAGTGACACCTACTGTTGCTGTTGTATTGGTTGAAAACTGATCGTCATGATGATTTGATTCTAATTCAGTTTCCGGTTCTGGTCCGGCTAGTAAAGATGTAATCCTGGACCGGGACCTACTAATATCCGCGTTTGCATCTAATTTGTCTTGTGTAGAATCAGAATTATTAGAAATAGAAGAAACTGAAGAGCCTGAGCCTGCTGGTTGAGGAGTAGTCTTTAAAATTTCTGGATTTATTTTTAAAGGCTGCTCAGACACTACTGAAATTCGCTGACGAACGCACTCTCCATGGCAGTTAAAACATTGGGTCACATAAATATTTACTGTGTTTTTCTTTCCTGCTGTTGTAATTAATCCAGCAAGCAAACCTACAAAAAAAACATATTTTCAATTAAGCCTTCTTTAATTTAACAATTGTACATGACCACCAGTTTGTGTTCTATTTCCTAATTATGAAAATTGAACACCTTCTGATAAAGGTTGAAGTAAAACAATTTTGTCAGTGTTGTGACATAATTTACCTAATTATCAGTGGAAATTGGAAATAATACAAATTAATGTAAACAACAACTGATTAAATTATTATTCATAATAAAATTTGTACCTTGTTGATTCTTGGCATCAGGAATTCCAAACTCATTGGCGCCATTTGAGGTACTACTGCTACTGCCAGTTTTAGCACTGTTGGTGTCAGTGGCACCTTTTTTTGCAATATTTTCTGGAGCTCTAGTATTTGCGTGTCCTAGTTCAATAAGGTCAAGGTCAATTTGACGGGTCTGTTTTGGAAGACACGCAACTGACGGAACTGCACCGTTGAAATCAGGGGTTTTATTTTCTGCATCATTTTTAGATGGAAAGTCAACTGCAACTGGAAAGTCAAGATTATCTTCTAGTTGTGAACGTGAACTAGAGATTATTAGAGGTACATCTGGTAAAATCGAAGATATTGCCCCTTGCCCTCTAGATTCGTCAAAGCTAATTTCAAAGCTATTTTCAGCGTTGCTAGATGCACATGAAGTAGAGGTTGATTTATTTAAAAGATTTTGGTTAGAATTTGACGTTAAAATTGACGCTGAAGGCGCTGAAGCTGGAATTATCCGAGACTGAGACCGTATTAAATCAAATTGCGTTTGCTTTTTATTCTCAGCTCCAAGTTGTAGTTCTTCATTTGTGAGGTGGGAGTGGGCTTTGGACTCTGGAACCATTACCAATGATAAGGGTTGTTGATGTTTTAGTTTTAGTAAGAATTCTTTACCACTGTTATTTTGAATTCCTTTTGAAGCCGATGTTGTTGCAGAGCTCAAAGAGGAAGAGAGTAGAATGTGACTTTTTTGATATACATCTGTTTTGTTGGTGTTCGGCCCAATCGTCTTTGTTTTGGGGTCTGGGTCTGGGTCATAAAATCGAGATTTTGCACCTGCATCTACTACACCTTCAAAATGAAAATGTGATGTGTTAATTGCTAATTGTAACTTAGCACTTCCTGCTGCTGTAGACTTCAAAATTGTTTGTGTTCCATCCACGGCTTCCACGGGTCCTACTGTTTCAACATTACCACAAGTTTCTTCCCTGCTAACAGTTCCAACTTCCATTTTGATTGTTTGTTTATTAACTTTTATTATTATTAGTACTTTGACAAATTAAGATTTCTCAAATCCGTAGCAGGCTGTTTTAGCTTAGCCGTATATGTCCTACAGTTATATTAGTATTACTTTATTCTTGATTTGCAATTTGAATATTTGAAGTGGTATGTAATATTTACTTTAATTAATTTTTAATATTACAAACTAAAACAAGTCACGGTTGGTTCGTCTAATAAACAATAAACATTGACCTGATTTGCCATTTGCTCTCAAATAATAAAAGTAGTGTGTTAGCTTGTTTGCTTTTGCCACTTGCCACTCCTTGCATTCCTGTATGATTATCAGTAATAGTAACACCACTAGACCAGTGACACCAGTGACAGTTGACGTTGACGTTGGCAGTTTATCTGTGGTAT
Organism: Dicyrtomina minuta; assembly: GCA_949802685.1. Taxonomy (NCBI): domain Eukaryota; kingdom Metazoa; phylum Arthropoda; class Collembola; order Symphypleona; family Dicyrtomidae; genus Dicyrtomina; species Dicyrtomina minuta. Next base: position 80,236,065 of record OX461810.1, on the reverse strand, counting down.
CTTTAATCATTAACCCTGCAGCTTTTAGTTTTAGTGTTAGTATTAGTGGTCGGTGTTTGCTCAGCAACTCTAGCGAAAATTGCTTCGTTACTGTTATTTTATGATTCATGTCGCTGATATTACGTATCTAATTGTATCGCATAGTATAGAGTATAGAAGTTTAATTCTGTTTGATCAATTCAACTATTTAATCTTATAAATCTTATTAATAGTAATTAGAATTAGGTGCTTAGTACAAAAACCAAGACATAACCTACTGCCTATTAGTGCATGTGCAACTTCCGGTACTTCCGACAGTGACAGTATGCGCAGTATGAAATAATATAATGTACATAGATAATAAAAGTCACCGTGGTCGCCAGCGTCGTCGTGGTGCATGTGCAATACTGCTTTAAAATATTAAAATACTTTGTATAGGTGTAAGATAATCATACATTTATTAACTATGCCAAATTATTACCTCAAAATATTATATAAATTGATTTCAATAATTTCAAAGTTTAAAGAAAGAAGTAGTTTTAAAACATATTAAACTAAATTAAATGAAACAAAAAACAATAAAAAATGAAACGCAAGCAAATAGCAATATTATTACATTAAAATTGAAATGTGTTTCTTTTTGAAACAAACCATATTTATTTATTACTACGTAATTTTTGTTTTTTTGCCAGCTTTTTCTTCAGATTGAACCTCAACGTCACCTTCGGAGGCTTCGGATTAGGTTCCAGTTTTGGAAGTGTGAAATTACCATGACTAACATCAGAGATTCCGGTCCTAGTCCTTATTGACGCAATTGACTGCATAGAATTATGATTCGACATTCCGTAATGCCTATCTAAAGAACATTTATTAAGGTATCTTCGTCTGCAAACTTTACATACAAAAATTTCAGGTACACAGTGTTGCAAAAAATGATCCTTCCACTTTCTCTTATTAGTCGTACTTGATTCTGTCTCAAACTCGCACCTGGTACATACACGCACTGCAAAAAAGAAAGAAACATTCAGAAACAATGACCAACAAATTAAAATTTTAAATAATTCAATCAATTAATCGAATATTAATTCTGTTACATTTAAATATACCTAAACATCCTCCCCTAGGCTTTGTGCCTCTACGAGAGTGCATGTAATACCTACCTACTTACACACTTACACCTAAACGACTGTTTCATAATTATTTTTAAATTTATTACGGTTAGTTAATAGCAAAATTATTTGGAATTTAAAATATAAACCTACTGAGTTTATCCAATTTTATTAGTCTTGTTTCTCCACTTTCAGATTTTGTTTTACTCATAAATGATTTTACAACAGGGCGGAACAACTCCTCCTCGTAGTTTTGTAGCGTAATTCGTGGCAAACTTTCAGTGGCTTCGATGCAATATTCCGACTCTGGATTCTTCTTATTGCCACAACTGTCAATAAGGGGACTCACTGGTTCCAAAACTGGCATTCGGTGATTTGTATCAAGGTTGGTACATTTTTCAACAGGCAATAAACCTGTTTTGGTTTTATCTAAATCCGAATCAGCTAAAACGCATTTGCGTTTTGTTATTTTGCAGGAAGAATTTGGGGAAGAAGAAAGTTTTCGTTTTTTTTCTGACGCATTTTTGTTATTTGGTGTGTCTTCACTTTCTTCCCTGAATATTCTTTTGCTTTTGCGATGACGTGATAATAATCTTAATTTAGTGTTACTACCTCTGACGTTTTGAATTGACACTTCTTTTTGATTTGATGTTGATGTTGTTGATGTAGGCGTAGGCGGCATTACTGAATCCGTACCTAAATCTTTATGTTTTTTTGGTCTACCTCTCCCTTTGAACACTGAAAATGTGGAATCTTTCATCATACTACTTCTACTTGTTGGAATGTTGAATGCATGATTATCGATTTTTGAGTTCATTGTGTTCAATGCTTTGCTGGAACACTTCTTTTGAAATTCACAAATCTCTTGAAACTGCATATTTGTTGTTGCTGAAGAAGTCGAAGTTGAATCTGGATGCCTTGCGTGCTTAGGAGGTCGACCGCGACCTTTTCGCTTTACTGACGTAGATGAAGACAATAAAGGTAAACCTATTGAACTGGGAGACAACGGAAGTGATAAATTAAGGTGTGTAGAAGAAGAAGATAACGAATGGTTCTTTAAACTTAAATTATCCGGATAATGTGCTTCTTGAACACAGTTGGGTAGCAAAATATCAATATCTTCACATCGACCAACAGTACCAACACCAATCTCTTGTTCTAAAAGGTCTTGATTTTGTTCCTCCATCGATCTTGAAACATGTGCGTTGGAGTTGGAAGGTAAGTAGGGGTTAAATCTTGCTTCACGGACAATTGTTGGGTTCACAATTAAATTATTGTCACTGAATGGTGAACTTGGACACAGCACAGCATTAGCAGATGAATTGTTTTTACATGTAGCCGTTGACATCGGTAATGACAATGGCACTAATGGTAGTTGTTTTGCTTCTGCTACAGGCGCTACAAGAGCTGTAGTTACAGGTACAGTTACAGTCTCTTGGCTATTACTACAGTTATGAATATCAGTCGTGAAATTTGTATTTGTGGGAATTGTTGATTGTTGTTCAGTTTCAAGCCGTTTAGGCGCAGATTTAATTACATTGACGTGCGGTGTTTCTTCTTCACAGTCATTTTTTCCTCTGCAGTTTACACACTTAGTCACGTAAATGTTTACTGTGCTGTGTTTTCCTATTGTAAATAGTCCAGTCCCTAATCCTGAAAATCCTGTGAAAAGGTGAAAACAAAACAAAATAATAGCATTATAATTTCAATTTGCATCATAAAATTATTTAAATAATATTATTTTCATGTTTTATTACAATTATTGAAAAAGAATCATAAGTCATAAGTAATTGTATTTTGTATAAAAGTTTGAATTTTAATTATTGTAGCGGTAAAAGCAATATAGTCGTATATTCAGTTAGTCATTGCAGCTTGCCATTTGCATCATCGCATACATCATATGTATCGCATCATGTTATCACGTATAGCCAATTTAATAATAGCAATAGCACTAAACATTTAAGAAATAAAAAATAAAAATACCTTGCATATAGTTAGCACCACCATTTAATGTACGCGTCAATGAAGCATCTGGGTTTGGAAGTGGAATTTCAAGATCTATGTTTGCACTGTTAGTATTTGTGGACGAAATAGTAATGTTGGTTAACAAATTGTTTTGTTTTCTATTTTGAATTCCCATATCCGTACTTAAACCTGAACCTGCTGAACCTGCCACTGAAGTTGTGGGAATAGCAACATAAGAAGAAGAGGTCAATAGTTTTTTTGTTTTTAACTTAGATGTTGGCGTGGGTGTGGGAGTGGGAGTGGGAGTGGAAGTTCGTAACTCTGAAGTTTTCGAAATCTTTTTAACTTTAGTTGTGGATCCTTTCATATTGTTCTTGTTTCGTAACTTTTCAAAATCCGCATGAGCAAAATTAACGTTTGGTTCTGGTGAAAAATCTTCAAATTCACTAGAATTATAATTATCTTGACAACAACTACCATAAAGAGCAATATTGCTCATGTCTTGTTCTAGTTCAGGTTCTGGTGCTGGTGCATTAATATTAACTAATGTCTTCTGTGTTTGAACACTAATTAAATTATTTAAAGTAGTTTGGTTGTCAATCTCTTCTATTCCTGGCATTATCTCTATGTTTTCTAAGCTACGGTATAAATCAAAAGCATCAAAACCTGTTATTTGTGAAACATTCGAGATTTCTGAACTGTCAGAATTGTTTGTTAGATTTAAAATTGAGGAATTTGCTGACTGTGACATTTTAGTGGTGTCACAGTAATAACACTAATGATTATTGGTTCACAATTCGAAATACAAACAATACGCCAGGACGAATTACATTTTATCCTCGCTTTAAACATTTACACTGAACTTGTATTAAACCATAACAACGTACAAATTTAATTATTAAAATAAATCAGAATCCACTCAATTCGTAACTTATGATTTCAGTCCAGTGGAAACTAAAAGATACAATAGTTTTGTGTTCATACATACTGCACAAGCACACCACGGTTTCTATCTTCTTTCTATAAGATAAGTACTGAGTTAAAGTGCGCAGAGATTACGATTTCTGATTTTGTTTAGCTTACGCCCATAGCCCACTACATAGCACATACACAAAACTTTCCCTTTCCCTTAAAAATCTAGAATTCAACCTCCAGGTCCAGAACATATGGTGTTTATCAATAAATAATACCTACTGCAATGCTATAAATAAATGCTATTAAACTAATCAGCTAATTTGCAGCACCAAAATCACGTGCATTCATTACTTAAGTGTGCGCGCAGCATTTAAATTGAGAACCTGTTGTCTGATAGTCTGGTCTGTGTCTGTTTTTGTTTATAGTGTTTGTAGTAGCTAGTACTCACAGCACAGGCACAGGCACAGCCACTGGTATTGGTATAAGTGGTGTGTGATTTATTTACGTATTACAGCGAAAAACAAACTACACTACTACAGTACTCACTCCACAGTTGACAGTACCTCAGTACCGGTCAGTAGCCAGTAGCGTCAGTACCCTAGGCTCTAAACAACAAAAACAAAAACAACAAGATACTTAAACATACGCGTTACTAACGTTACAGAAGTTTTAAATGGTAAGAAAGAAAAAATATATTTATCATTAAACCATTATTTGAATAGTGGACTGAACACCATACTGTTATACTATAAAACACCAAAAAGCTCACTCGAACTGTAATCAGAATCACATAGTCTTTAGTGGAATTTTAGATTTTACACAACTATCAGAATTCAAAATATTTTTAAACACTACATATTAATTTCAGAATCGAATTTATTAATTACAGTATTTAAACTAATTTAAAGTGACAACCTTTAGTGTAAGTTCAAAAGTGATTTAACTATAAAACGCCAATAGGGCAAGAAGGGTGTTTAACCTTTCAATATTAAATGAAAGAACAAAACCTAACATAATTTAAATCGGTTTCAGAGTATTTAATGTTCTATTGTTATTCTTGATAATTGTTGCAGATTTGTCTGATTTGTGAATATTTGTTCTCACTCTCTCACTCTCTCTGACTTTCTCAGGACTTAAATACTTATCTGGAATGGAGAATATAACGAACGCAGATTCAAATCCAACTTCAACAACAATGACTACGAGGACGACCACCATTACTCGGTCTGATAATGTACAAAGAGTCAACGGTAAGATAGATTTGAAAATTTTTAAGATTGCAATTTTAAAAATTATAAATTTTCTTGCGTGCGTGCGTGTACTTTTACTCTTGTACTATGAAATTGGTTTAATTAATTTCTTTCTACTTTCTAGATGGAATCCCTGGGATGATTACACTTGGAAACAACTGTAATGTACACGTTCACATAACTAAAGTTATTTGTAGCTGTAGCAGGTTGAAACTTGGAGCAAGCACTAATCAGCCATCTGATAATATAATTGAAAGTGATAGTGTCAAGAAGGCTGAGACAGCAGAACCAAATGCTACAGAAGAGGAAATACTCGAAATACCCGAAATTCCAATTCCAGTTCTTCAAGTTGAAGCTGGTGGCATTTCTGCCCAATTCCCTGCCAGATTCGCTTCCGTTGCTTCACAATGCGATGAATTTTATACTTTGGACTTGGACGAAAGTCCAGCTTCGAAAGTGGAGTTGTTGCCCTCAGCCTCATCCTCAAAGCCCTCAAACGAAATGCAAATTTCAAACTCTATGGCAGAGCTGGCAGAGCACAATCCAGGTCAAGGTCTTAGCCAAGGTATTCAACAGCTTCTCAAAAAATATGACTACAGGTACAAACAGTGCACAGGAAAAGCGGAAGAAGAAGCAGAGGCTATGCGGCTGCAAGAATTTTTGAAAACCATATCTGAAGACCGGAATCCAGACTACTTGGAAGGGAGAAAAAAGCAAAAACAGAAAAACCAGGCAAAACTGAACAGGCAAATCCGAAAGCAATTACAATCACAAGGAAAGTCAGCTACGACACCAAAAAGTCTTCGATCTTTGAAGAGGTCAGCAACAAAAAAAAGTAAACAAACAGCTGCTACAAAAAAATACGTTTGTAAATCTCAGCAGTTGAAACTAAAATTTAAGATTTCCAAGTTAAAATCGAAGAAAAATCTGAAATATAAAATTTCAAGTGCTTCCACATCGTCGACAGCAATAGCTGCATCACCAGCAGAAGTAGAAGAAGATACTGCAGTTGAGTCGAATTCAAACGACGAAGCGGATGAAGTTATGACAAATGCCATAAATGACGATGCTGTTGATAATGTGCAAAATTCGGATTTGGATTTACACACAGACACAAGGGGGTCGCAACCCGTGGTGGAAATTTCCAGACTACCTGATTCCGTTGTCACTGGTTCTCACTCTCGTGTTCAGCCTGACAGTGCAAAAATATATAAGGTCAAGGTGGTCAAGCGCACGCAGTCCCAGTCTCAGTCTCGGCTCCCTCGGCATAACAAGCAGGACATAAATCCAAATAAAGAATTGGATTTTGGAGTCGAATCTGCAGCTGCAGCTGCAGCTGCCCCTGCCGATACACAAGAAGCACTGCGAGGTGACGCATTCTATGAATATTATTACTGGATAAGTTACGAAGGTGATAAAAAAAGTAAGTTTGAATTTCGATTCAGCACAACTATATTTGCAAAAAAATGTTTATTTAGCTTAAGCTCATGCCAAATCCCGTTGGCTAAATTAAAATGTTTACTATATTTTATATGCTGATTATTATTATTAGTGTAACAACAAAAACATACATTTATCTTCATTGATAAAATAAACTTGTTTTTGTTTATTGACCTTGATCTCGATTTTTATTACTTTTTCAGTATACGAATGCAAAATATGCCATGAAAAGAATCAAGATTCTACCTCACGTATCCGAAAATTGAAGGACCATATCCGTGTTCATCAAAATCCTGGCAACTTTACTTGCAAATTGTGCGGCAAATGTTTCCTGAATGTATCAACTGTGGAGCGTCACAAGCAATCGGTAACGCATAAAAGGAATTTGCAAGCTTTCAAGTACAGAAAAATGATTAATAAGAATAAAAAAAAAGAAAACTAATTTCAGCTCGGCTCAAATATCATCAGGTTTAAGCACTGATTTATCTTATGATTTTGCTCGTGTCGTATTTGTCAGTTCCTGTGTTTTGTTTTAAGCCATATTATTTGTTTACTACTTTTACTTTACTAGCACGCATAGTAATATTTTAATATTTAATCAATAATCAATTTTATCTTATCATTGATTTATTTATCTTAGCTAGCGTTGGTCTTAAGTATATACGTATCTGTATCTGAGACTGTGTAATATTTTATCTTTTAATATTCAATCATTCAATCAGTAATCAATGTCAAGAATGCCAATACTAAAAACGAATTTATTTTGTAAACATAAGACTGAAGCAGTTTTAGTATTTATTGTTTTATAACAGTGTGTTATGCGTTATTACAAATTACCTTTTATTATAACTATAAATTATAGTTATAATCCGACAGTCAAATACGTCGACGACTGTTATGTTATGGTTGTTATAGTTAAGATCGTATATTTAAAATTTATATAATATAATTGAATGAATTATTCATAGATTAAAGACATTGAAGTTTTAGCAAACATCATTCATATGGCTTAAACACCAAAGCAAATATAAAATAAAATGAATTTTATATCGTATTAATTATAAAATTTTTGAGTTTACGGAATTCTAGCATTATTTAGCATTATTCGCATTTAGTTATAATTTTTTAATGATTATAATATTTAACTACGTTCAATATTAAGAAGTACACTACTTAGTTCAAAGGTCAGCGTTCAGTTTGTCCGTGGTCCGTAGTACTGCCGCACAGTAGCCATCAGCCAGAACACTTATACTTAATTCACTGTGACACCACTGACACCGACACCTGACACCGTCCCTTCCAATGCCGCCACAGTCTGCCACACCAGCTTGAAGATCGACAAGCTCTGTCCGATTATAACATCCAGAAAGAGTAAAGAGTCTACCCTGCACTTGGTCCTCCGTCTTCGTGGTGGGATGCAAATATTCGTGAAAACTCTGACTGGGAAGACGATCACTTTCTTATATACGGTTTTCATAGCCCCATGTATCACACATGGACACGCAGTCCAGTGGTTTAACGACCAGCAAAAAGTTAATTAGCCTGTAGCCATCGACCAGGCTGTTGCCAAGGCCAGGGGGAAAGCGGAAGCGAGTTCTTTCCCAAGGGCCGACACGACTGTCCCCATTAACAGTCGGCAGGATCGATCCCAGGCCCCAGGAACGTCGTGAACTAGGAAGCTCGACGTTACTGATCTGGGAGATCCACTGGCCGGGGCTACAAGGCTAAAGTAAGGCTTAAGGTCGAGATCGTGGGAGGGAAACCCAGCCAGCCACAGCATCAGATGGAGTCAAGCTGTGGCACCACTGGGCTGGTGTGCCCTATTTTTGTAAGGAGGCAAAAAACACATATATAATTTATTAGTTCAATTGTTGCTTGCTGTAACACTAATGTAACACTTGTAATATAACTGTAGTACAAATAAAGTATCAAGTATCATAGCTTACCTGGCCAGTGCAGTTAAATCTAGATGAAGACATTGTTGTAGCTGCTGCTGCTAATAGTAGTTATTATTTATTTATCAACACAAAGACACAGAATGTAGACCCGTGTCTCAAAACCCTAATACACTAATTTATTTATTCTTGAGGAATTAAAAACAGAAACAAATAAGAAGTACATTAAAAAATACCTGAATACTAAATACAAGAAACAGGACTGAATGGTTTTATTCGTGTCTGAATCAGTAGTTGTGCCATTCTTGTCAACATTTTCAATAGTCTGTAAATAAAAATAGAATAATATTGTGTCCCATTTTAGAGAGTTTCTATAAAGGACCATTTTAGAGACTAATATACGATTTTCATAGCCCCATGGATCACACAGGGACACGCAGTCCAGTGGTTTAACGACCAGCAAAAAGTTAATTAGCCTGTAGCCGATGAACAGCTGTTGCCAGTAGGGGGAAAGCGGAAGAGAGTATCTTTTCCCAAGGGCCGACAGGATCGATCCCTTGACTTGGTTTGATCCAGTGGCCGGGGCTACAAGGCTAAAGTAAGGCTCAAGGTCGAGATCGTGGGAGCTGGGAGGGAAACCCAGCCCGCCAGCCACAGCTGACAGCTTCAGATGGAGTCAAGCTGTGGCACCACTGGGCTGGTGTGCCTTATTTTTTTAAGAAGGCAAAAAACACCTATATAATTTATTAGTTCAATTGTTGCACTAAAACAAAAATAGTCACATTGTGTTTACACACCTACCTACAGTACCTACCTAATGCAACCAACCCACCAAAGTCACAGTGAGTCAGAGTACAAGTACATGTGAGAAGCCTAAATTGTTTATTTATTTTTATTCAATCAAAAATGTCAAAGCAAAAATCCAAGATAAGGGTAAGCTACATTTCCTTTTTTAAATAGGTCAATCTCAGAAAACTGCTTTTATATTAAATTATATATATGTTTTAATTTTAAAGTTGAAATATGCTACGTTATTTCGTAAAACTTAAAAGTGAATATGAATTCTTTGCATTTGCAGAGGGGATCCCTCCAGATCAGCAGCGATTGATCTTCGCTGGAAAACAACTCGAGGGAGGATGGCATGGCTGAACTCTCTCTGACTACAACATTGAAATATTTAGAAGGAGTCCGCCCTTCATCTGGTGCTCCGTCTTCGTGGAGGTATGCAGATCTTCGTGAAGACCCTTACGGGCAACACAATTACTCTGGAAGTTGAACCTTTAGATTCTATTGACAAATTTAAAGCCAAAATCCAACATAAAAGTAAAAAAAATACAAAATTGTACCTAATTAATAAATTTGCTGAACCGGAACTATATTCCTTCCCTCCCAATTTGGATGCGAACATTTACTTATATTTTTGATTTTATTTTTGCAGAGGGAATTCCTCCAGACCAGCAACGTCTAATTTTTGCTGTAAAGCAACTCAAGGATGGCCGCACTCTCTCTGACTACAACACTTAGAAGAAGTCCACCCTTCATCTGGTGCTCCGTCTTCGTGGAGGTATGCAGATCTTCGTGAAAACCCTCACGGGCGAAAAAATTACTCAGCAAGTTGAAACTTTAGATTCTATTGAAAATGTTAAAGCCAAAATCCAAGATAAAGGTAAAAAATATACAAAATTGTACCTAATTAATAAATTTGCTGATTGCTGAACCGGAACTATATTCCTTCCTACTTTGGATGCGAACATTTACTTATATTTTTGATTTTATTTCTGCAGAGGGAATTCCTCCAGACCAGCAACGTCTAATTTTTGCTGGAGGAAAGCAACTGGAGGATGGCCGCACTCTCTCAGACTACAATATCCAGAAGGAGTCTACCCACTCTACCCTTCATTTAGTGCTCTGTCTTCAAGGAAGTATGCAAATATTCGTAAAGACTGAGAAGACGATCACTCTCGAAGTGGAGCCTTCTCAGACCTTCTGACACAATCAAAAATGTGAAAGCAAAAATCCAAGGTAAGGGTAAGCTACATTTCCTTATTTAAATAAGTCAATCTCAGAAAACTGCCTTTATATTAAATTACATAAATGTTTCAATTTTAAAGTTGAAATATGCTACGTTCTGTCGTAAAACTTAAAAGTGAATATGAATTCTTTGCATTTGCAGAACTTCCAGATCAGCAGCGATTGATCTTCGCTGGAACTGGAAAACAACTCGACAACTCGAGGATGGCCGAACTCTCTTTGACTACAACATTTAGAAGGAGTCCACCCTTCATCTGGTGCTCCGTCTTCGTGGAGGTATGCAGATCTTCGTGAATTAGTGGGATGATAGAGTCTGATAGATAGTGTGATAATGACAGGAACATCAAGCATGCCCAGAGTTGAAACACTTTCCGTCTATTTAATCCATTAAATCGTATTTTAACTCTATAATGTAAATCTACAACATTTAGTTTTAATAGTAGGTAATCCAGCAAACGTTTACCTTACACAGCACTCAGCACAACCATAATAACTAAAAGTTTACTATAAATATTGTTTAATATTTAAATCAACATCTTCATAGTTTAGTAAATAAATAATATAATTCATCAACTAGTTTTCACTGATGTTACGCATAGCATTAATTTTTCTTAAATTTTTTGGCAGTCGATGTTTGTGCCGTCTTCTCTTTCTTAGATGAATGGATATTACGCATATGCCTGCGAAGGCTAAACGTGTACCGATAGGTTCTTCCACATAATGTGCACCGAAACAGATGTGGTTGCAGGTGCTCCTTGAAGTGCATGCGTAATTTTGTGAACACAGTGACAGATCCCTTGGCCGAAAAAGTGCAGTTTGGTTTAATGCAGTAGTAATCTACAATATCAAAACATTTTGAGAAATTTATTAAATACATAATTAGGCAGGTATTTCTTTTTAATAGTTGCATATAACTATAAATAATGTGCCTGTAAACTTTAAGCAACAAGCAACCTACATTTGCTCTTTGGCGTATTTTAGTTGAAACACAATATTTGAAGAAGTTAAAAATAATCTACCGTCTACAAAAATATGCAGCATTTAGTTGCAATACATGTTAGAGTAATCTATAAACACAAGACTTACCAAATAGTTTGGTTTTTTTGTTTGTTGTAGTTCGGTAAATTTTAAGATATTCCTCATTGCAAAGATATTTGCAACCCTTTGGACCCTCTCGCGTTGCAGGCATTGGTTTAGGTGTGAAAGTTTCACTGTCACTGTCACTCGTGTCTTCGTACTCTTCGTCGTTGAAATCTTCTTCCATTTCATCGTTTTTGTCTTCACCCTGGTCTTCGTTGACGTTTGCATGTTTTGGTGAACAAACAAATTGAGAAGCTTTGTTGTTGGAGCCTTCTTTTGATGTTGATGGATAAGAAGGGATTTCAACATGATTTTGATTTTGAGATCTCTTTTTAATAGCTTCAAGAAGTTTTGCTTGCTCAAAATTTGGGTGAATTTGACAATCAGATACACGTACCTCTGGATTTTTTCTTCCAGCGCATACACGAGTTTTGGACATTTTAATTCGTTTTGCTTGATGATTCTTATCTGTGGCAACTAGGTCAGCCTGGTCAGCTGGTAATTGGTTATGCATATCTGGATCTTCAGAACCATCGCAATCCACCTCTTCAATATTTTCGTCACTGTTGTTAACTGAAGTGCGTTTATTTTTTGACACTGGCAAACCAACACCAGCCTTACTAGCGTCCCCAGTCAAAGCTACACCGGCAGAACGAACATAAGGAACTGAAGATGACCGGTATCGTTTGAATGCTGTAGTGACGGATGTTGCTTTTGTACCAACATTTTGAATAAGATTTTGATCCAAATCTTCTTGACGAGCAGTTTTAGTTTCAGCTACAGTGCTGTTCTTACTACCTATTTGGCGACGGCGATGAATCTGGTCTGCCGGTTTCTCCTGATTATGAGATTTGTCAGTCTGCGTCTGACTCTGACTACTTTGACTGGAGCTAAACTCTCTCGTATCAGTTGAATTCCTTCTGACTTTTTCCCCAACACCTGCATCATTTTTTACTTGGTCATTGTTTGTAGCTTCATAATTTGGAAAATATAATTCCGCATCTACATCTTCTTGATTAGTAAATTGAGAATAATAATCTTGGCCATCGCTGAAATTCTGATAGTGGTTGCAGTCTGGGCACAAGGGTTTGGTGACGTGTATGTTTATTTCTACCTTGTTATTATCTCCAGTTCTTATAAGCCCTCCTAAAAATTCTGTAAGAATGAAATAGAATAAAGCAAGGATAAAATAATTTTGATATTATTGCACTTATTATTTTATTAAAATTTATACCCTGGTTGCTTGTTCGTGTATGTTTATCTTTATGTTTATTGATCAATGGTGTCCAAACCCTGCCTCTTCCATTTGATTGCATGCATATGAATGAAACTGTTTTGACACCACGCCCAGGTATCTCGACTTTGTATCTAGACAATACGTACCTTTCTTTTGTGTGGATGCAGAGCTAGAATTAGAACCAGCATTAGCAGCAGGTGCACCCGTAGAAGTACCCGAATTGGTGCGAATGGTCAACCGCTTATTTATTTCCTCCAGGTCAAGGTCCAAGTCTGCTGCCTCACCATTTTCATCCGATGCAGCTATGCTAATAAGGAGGCATCGCTTAGTTTTTAGTACAGCTCTGTATGGTCCATCTGTAGTACCACCGGGAGCTGGCTCTTCCGAAGCTGAAACTGAAGAAAAGGATGGAACTTGACTTTGACTCTGGCTTTTTTTAGTATTAATTTGTGGTCCATCTTTCATGCACAAATTTAGTGGCAGGTCGTTATTGGAGTTGCAACTCATTTCAGTTTCTGTTTGTGAGGCAGATGGTGTTAAAGAACGAGAAGACAGTAAGCGAGACACATTTCGATATGTATCAATATTGTTGGATTCAAGGTCAACCTCCGCCGGTGTAGGTTCCGGTTCCAAATCCCGGACAACGCCTGCACCTACGCAATGGGATGTGTTTCTTCCAAGTTGTACCTTAGCACTGCCTGCTGCTGTAGATTTTAATATAGTCGTAGTTCGCAACACAGGTTTTAGAACTTCTAATTCCACACACTTTTCGGTTTTACTGCTGATCATTTTAAATTGATTGCGTTTATATAATTACAAAAGTTTATAAAAAGGACTTTGTTAATCAAACAAAAACTATAGTACTATGCCGTAAGCTGTAGGATGGTGTTAATGTAATTGTTCAAAATGTTCAATACTGTTACGTTTTTTTATACGAACAATTGTTTGTACTTTTTAATTTGTATGTTCACTATTTTTTGCTATGGTTTACGTATTTGCTCAAATTTGCTGCACACCTAGGCAGTAAGCCAGTTGTAATAATAAAATTATGAACAAAGAATGTCCTCAAATCCTCCAGAACTGATAACTGACCAACTGAAAACTTAAAAAATCATACCAGATAAATTCTAAACTGGTGTTAGTCCGCAGGTTTTAGTGTTAGTGTGTGGGCTTTGGTGTTTGCGCAAGCTTTAGCTTTAGCAACTTTGGCGGTGGTTTAATTAATGGTAGGAATTTGTGATTAAACGTTCGCCCAAAATGCAAATTTTTAATATTTAAAATAATTTAAATTGCATGCTGCTCAAACAACTAAATAATACCCACAGTAATTAATACATGTGTCAAATGTAACAACATCCAGAAAGAGTCGACTCTTCATCTGGTGCTCCGTCTCCGTGCTGGGGTGTAGAGTTTAGTAAAGACTCACATTTATCGACATTTAATTATTGCAATTTTTATCCCGCTCGGGATGCGTAAGTAAAAAAGAGTAAGCTACTAAGCTATCTGATGCATTTAATCTATTAGTGCTACTTAGTTAATTCAGTGTTCAGTTTGTCAGTGGTACAGCCACACAGCGGGACACTTCTATCCAGTGTCTGCACAGTACTTATTTATGGTTATGACACGATTACATTAATAATGAGCATACATAAATCTACAAAAGCGTATATTAAAATTTAAAATTAGTAGTTGCAGCATGTGCACTCAGCTGTGCCCAGTGTTCACACTCCACAGTCATTATCATTTTTTCGGTTTCAGTATGAAGTATGCGCCTTTGCATACAATATATGTATGCAACTTGCAACATTTAAATGCACCAACAATGCTTCGAAAATAAAATATTGAATTTGACATTTTTAAATTTTTTAATACCGCAATTTTGTAGCTATTAAGCCATTAACACCAAAATTGTTAACAATGACACATTAACTTTATTTAAAAATGCAAACGATTCAAAATAATCAAAGTTGCGCAGATAAAAATAAACATGATTAGTAAATAATTGTTGATTAATTCAAATTCCACGTTTAATTGTATTTTATGAAAAATGAAAAGGTTTTAGTGTTAGTGTGTGGGCTTTGGTGTTTGCTCAAGCTTTAGCTTTAGCAACTTTGGCGGTGGTTTAATTAATGGTGGGAATTTGTGATTAAAAGTTCGCCCAAAATGCGAATTTTTAATATTTAAAATAATTTAAATTACATGCTGCTCAAACAACTAAATAATACCCACAGTAATTAATACATGTGTCAAATGTAACAACATCCAGAAAGAGTCGACTCTTCATCTGGTGCTCCGTCTCCGCGGTGAGGTGTAGAGTAGAGTTTAGTAAAGACTCACATTTATCGACATTTAATTATTGCAATTTTTATCCCTCTCGGGCTCAGTTTCACCAAAAACAGTTATTTTAATTTTCTTGTAATTAAATTTAAGAGAAGTTTTATAGTTGAAATTACAAATTTTATTCTCAAGCCCATAATAAATCAACCTAACTTCATGTATATATAAAAATACAGTACATACATCACTACTGTAGCACAGTAGCCATCAGCCAGAAAACTTATACTTAATTCACTGTGACACCACTGACACCGACACCTGACACCGTCCCCGCCATTGCCGCCACAGTCCCCCACACCACAACACAAGGTATAGGTATCAGCAGTATATTAATTCAGAAAACTTATACTTAATTCACTGTGACACCACTGACACCGACACCTCACACCGTCCCCGCCACTGCCGCCACAGTCCGCCACACCTCAACACAGGGTATAGGTATCAGTATATTAATTAATTAATTAACTAATATTAAACAAATATTACTATTACTATTATTACTAGTAATCATCACTTACTCGTACCGCTGACTATTACTTTTATCTTATATCCCGTGTGATTCATATATAATTACTATCGTATACAATAATATAATATATTTATATTTCATCATACTTTTACATTACACAGTATCTCTGATATTTTTTGTTATGACAGTATGAGTCCAAAACAACCTTTACGACATATCGGTCACTCTTACACTTTTGGGCTCAAATACCCCACTACGGATATCAAATTTCAGGACTCTAAAAGCTCTATGAGCTATTAGTGCTTTTTGAGCATCGATGAGCTTCGAGAAAAAAAAATGAGCCCGAGCGTGCCTGCTATGTTTTTGATTTTACTGACCGGAGCTTCGGTCAGTGCGATCGGTCCTACCGGTCACCGGCTCCGTGTCTTACACTGCTGTCATCCTCACCGCTCACGTTTTACAGTGTATGTTAGAACAAGCTCATTACTACTAAAAATGAAATTTATGATATTAGCATTTAAATCTTTCAAACCGGGCTTACATTTTTAACAGACTAAGACCTTGATTTCACTAGAAAAAATAACCATTGTTAATTCCGAAAGCGAGTTGCTTAAGGCTAACAATGGTTAACTTTTTTAGTGAAATCAAGGTCTAACAGACACAACGCACCACAATAAAAATTGCCTGTCCCCAATTTCATCATGGTTCGTTCTTGGCTACTATTTTACAGCAAGGTCTTAGTAGTGGCCGCAGGCGCGACGTGTGACGTACGTGTGGCTAATTAACTGCCCGTCGACGACATTCACGACATTGCTGATGTTTTGCTTTGAAATCGCAAATTATGCAACGTTTGCAGCCCATGCAAAATTCCCACTTAAAGTAATAAAATATTTTAGAAAATGCTTCCCGTAGCCTTCCTTTACTTTAAGTGGTTAAAAGGGATCGTTTGTTATTTCTACTGCTAATCGCAAAAACAATACAGCGTAAGTAAAAGAGCCAATAATAATGTGTATTACAAAATTGGCTCACTGAAGATAGTAAAATTCCAATCTTATTCACAGCTATTACGCCGGAAAATTAACTTGCCAACAAATAATAAAATGGCCCAATATAATGCCAAGAAAATTCAGGGACTAGGTTAGTATTTTTTTTATCATTTTTAAGTTTAACGCGAAATATAGTGCAATTTTCAGAGCTAATTTGCGTCTAATTGTAAGTTCTAAAAAGATACTTCATGGTTTGAATCATGTTGTATGCGCTCACGCAGGTCATTTATACAGCAGTAATCCCAGTTGTTTACTAGTCAAAAAGTCGTATGAGTTTGCAGGGAGCCACACGCCGTCATACACTTTCACGCAACACGCTAGTTATTTTTTGTATTCTTTTACGCTTACTTTTATTAGACCTGAAAGATCTGGATCCAATGGAGTTCAGAATCGGGTTCATTGCATGTATGGAACAGAACCCGGTAGGACCGGACCCAATATCACAAATAGTTGGACCCCAACCCAGACCTAGACTCAAACCTAAATGCCCAAATTCGGGTTCAAAGCAATAGAGTATTGTAAGTTCTGTGCGTATTGTAGATGATCTGTAACTAGCTAATAACATAATAATATTATGTTGTTGTAAAGCAGCTGCTGTTTTTGTAAAAATGCGAATAAAATTATACATTCAAATTCAAACATTGTTTTTTACATTTGAGGCTACAATAAAATGAAAATTACATTCGAAATCGGATTCCTACAACATTTCAGAAACCATAAATATAACACCTGCCAATCTGTACCTGCCCATACCTTTTAGAATTTGAGAATTAGAATTGACTAAATCTTGCGAGTAAATTGGTCTATAGCTACACATATTAATAGTGTTATATGTAGAATATTGCTATGTTAAAACTAAAGCTTGTAGATTGAGATCTATTTGCTGCTACGGATTCATCAGAAGGAGACTTGTGGTTGTCTCACATATAAACTTGAGCATGGTGAATACCATTAGCTTATCCACGAAGTAAAGACCACCCACCGTAAACTTGAGAGTTTCCATTCCCTTTAAATATTTACTATATAGTTTTCGGTCAAATCGAGCCCGTGTAGATGCTGCAGCTTTTTTTGCAATTTGTGGTAGTCGAAAATCCTTCCGTGTCAGAGGAACTGGTATATCCAGGTGTGCGTCATAGCGACAAATGACATGTTTAGCATGACTATGAAAGTCAGCAAGTGTCCCAAAGGAAACGATCATAACCGTGAGAAAGTATGAGCCAATGAAGCTCATGACAACTGCGACCATGTCTCCGGATCTAATGGCTGCATACGCACAAAGAATCACGACGTATACATTGAGGAGCTTTACACCCACGATGCTGACCCCAAATGCAGTGTTGACCTTTTTCATGAGGATTTGGAGCATTTTGTAGGTCATAACGAATTCCTGTGGCTGGCGAAGTTGGGGCTTTGTGAAACCACATTTGTCGGATCTGTGTAATTGCCATAATCAAATTAAAATAATTACAAAACTTGCATTCTATAACAGGAACTGCCCGTGTAAATAAATTTGTGTCGTCTTATGCAGAGCACGACATAACTGCTAGTGCAGAATGGTTTGTGCACAAACTATTGTGTCCTATTCTGCAGACAGGATTATGTGTATAATCTATTGTGCACAACTTTGTTGCACGAAACTCTAATTATACCTAATGTTTTTTTTTCTAATTCTGCACAAATGTTTTACCTCAAATTATGTGCATAAAATTGTGTGTATGTCAGCTTATGCATACACATTTTTTGCAAATATTTTCATTCAAAATTTCACGCGACCTTTGGTCTGATATAGCGTAGTAAATAAGTGCAGAATTTTAACGTATGAGTTATGCACATTTTGTTAAAAAATGTTTTGTTTAAAAAACAGTAAAATTGTCGATTTTAGTGCTTCAAAAGGCTACTCTATGACCAAATTGACCTAGTTAAGATGTTTTGACATAAATTATTGATTTATGTTATGCAAACTCAACTTAAAACTTAAAGTATAGAAAAGTAGTTGAAATTAGTATTAAAAATATAACGTTGGTATAAGTACAAATACTATTCCTCATTAATATAATAAGTGCAGGTGGGGTAGAGGCTAAGGCGGTATGTATAAGGGTAGAGGTTATGGGTTCGAGTCCTCGGGCCGTGATAATATTTTTAAATTGAGCTATTTTTTGTGCGTAAAACATTGTGCACAATTTCTTCTGCGCAGTTCATTGTGCAGGAAAAGAAGCCAATTTTTGTCACGTTTGCATCCTGCAGACTGTTTATGCACAATTTAAACCGCACAATAATGTTTGCAGAAAAATTAGCCAATTTTCGCCACAACTGTTATGCATAAAAGGACACAATATTTGTGCAGGAAAAAAATCATATTTTTTATACGTGGTATTCTATAAAAGGAACTGCAGTGACTTTAAATATCTGCAGTTACTAACCTTAGCTCTGCCAGAATCGCCTTGAGAGGCAGAACAGAGAAGAACATGCACATGATCATGTAAGTTGCCCTGCCGGTCCACAAGCTCATGATGTACATCTGGAACAGTACCGAAACGACGTGCGTCCACATGTTCCATATCCTCTCATCATCTGAGTTGCAGTACGGGATCCAGAATAATGAAGAAATCATTTCAGGCGAGTTTGGTTTCATCACAGCCCCAATAACAACCAGCAGTCCATTAGCAATCAATGAAACAAAGATAAATTTCATGGTCAGTTCGCAGACTTTGATTGTTCTTGGCAGTTTGGCATGTGGAGAAACGTAAGTTCCTGAAATTCAATACAGCACAATATATTACTTTTACGTAAGCGCTGTTTAAAAAATAAACGTTTTTCATTATAAAATATAAGTAAATCAAGATCGAATCAGCTTACTCTCAAATTTAGGATACAAGTCAAATAATTCCGTGACGACATCCACCATTTCATCCTTTTTCAGTGTATCCGTGACGTTCTGAACAGTCAGCCAGCTGTAGAAGCCCAGTACGTACTCCATGTACTTTTTTTCAGCCGTTGTGGTGTTGTCATTATATCTGACCTGAAGAGAGCGGACTAAAACGAAAACGTTGTACATCGTTGAAATCAAAACATGGCATTTCCAAACAGTCAATTTTATTAAAGACCTAACTAGTTCAGGTCGTTGAGTCTTCGCATTCCATGTAAACGGATGTGTTTGAATTTTTTCGGTCCATGTAAAACCCACATGAACGTACGTTCGAATTTTGTCAGTCAAAATTACTTGGTTTTTGGGAACTTTCATAATTGCGATTTTCTCGTTTCATCAGTTTACATGGAGTACCTGCAGTGGAATGTGCATTTAGAATGACAATTTGTTGAGAAGATTCTATGGTTTCCTTTTGTAGTGCAGTTTTATAGGAAGTGCTTTCATTCTACTCTTCCTTCATTTTCCGGGTTTGCGTTATTACTAATTATTTCTAATTTTATTAACTTACGAGCAAACGGCAAGACCTTATTCTCTGAGATTTGAACCAAATGTAGTTAGTCGAATTAAGCATCGTTAGTATAGTCTAGGAAACCCCAAACTTGATTCGCATATGAATGTTCACTATTTTAAAAAAATTTAAAACAAAATTTAAAATGCCTCGAAATTAAAAAACTGATTTTTCTTATGGCCTTTAACATGGCAATTTTCGAAAAACACGGGTCACAGTATGGATTTTTTTTTTGAATTTGCCCAAAAAATGGGAATATAGTTTTTGTAATACTATTTTACTACCTACATGCTTAAACATATTTTATATTACTTTAAATGCAAACGGTGCTATCTACAGTTCATTTGCATCATTTTTAGTTTTAAAATTACCTGTTTTGTTTTAAATTGTTAATGAACAGTATTTCAAACATAAAATCTGCACGCTTAAAAAAACTCTCGATTGAATTCCAGTAAAGCTATCTTAACTGTGTGTTACGTTAATTGCAACCGATTTAACTGTTAATTTCAAAATTTTGGAGCTTTGGGAATCCAAAATCCAAAAATCCCATCTAATAGTAGTCTTCATTAGAACACAATTTTACCGGACTCAACAGCTGGCGCTGTAAGTAATAGTGAATCTGAAATTTACAATTTCCAACAGCGTTAGCTGTTGCTTTAATGACGGTAAGAATAGCTGTAAAGTTTCTAACTGTAGCATCATTTTTAGTTGTTTACCAAATAAGTATAATAGCGCTGAACTGCTCCACCGTAGGCCCCGTATAGATGCTTAGCGTGCAGTAAATTGGTTTTATTACTAAAGAACAATAATTTTGTAGAAACGCAAACATAAATTCCTCACAGTTAGCCCCGGCAAATGTGAGCTAGGTGCTAGTTTTCTGGTACAATTGGTTGAGTCGTGAATAGAGTTGGGAAGAACAGCGCCGGTACGAGTGTGCTAGATACCATGTTTGGTGATATCAGTGGGTGGGCCATAAACAGTGCCAGGGCCTAGGGTAACGACTGGATTTGGAAAGAATAGCTCCAGTACGAGTGGGTTAGATACAAGGTTTTGTGATACCAGTGGGTGGGATACGAATAATAATAGTACCAGTGGGCTCGGAAACAGCGGCACAAGTTCAAGTTGGCTGGTTACGAGTGGGCTTGGAAAAAGTCAAAATAGCGCCAGTAAAAGTAGACTAGGTACGAGTTTTTTTATACTTGAGGCAAGGTATGAGTGGATTGGCAACAAAAGCACCAGTACAATTTATGTGCGAGTGTTGCAGGCACCGCATGTACCAGTAGACAGGGTACTAGTGCTTCTGCTTCGAGTGCGATTAGTACGAGTAATGATGATAGGGTTGGGCGGGATACGAGTATTGCTGGTACGAGTAGGGTCGGTTACATTAGGTTTGAAACGAGTGGTCAGGTTAGTTGGGGTTGACTGGTGTCATATGAAGTGGGGTCAATCGGAGAGGTATTGGGCTCTGTAAAAATTGTGCCGGCACGAGGGATGCCAGAACGAATTTTGGATTTTTTGCAAATGCCATTAAAATTTGTTTCCATTTAAAACTCCCGCCACCCTTTCCTATTCGCTTTTTGAATGTAATTGGGATGACAGGTTGGTGGGTGGGTCATAAACGATAATTTACGTGACATCATGTATGCTGAACCCCTAAGCTGTTTTAATAATTTTAATAAAAAGTGGGTGGGTGGTTTTACGCGTTGGGTGTCTTTCTTTCAAAGCGACTCCTTCTTAATTTTGATGTCTGGCCTCTAAAATACGTCACCGTAACGCACATAGCCAGACCTAAAGATATGTATACCCAATGTTTTAGCCTATTTGGTTTCTGTTGTAATTTTCTACTGTCAATTACAGGCTAAATTACAGGAGTAGGTAGGAACCGAACCCAAATGGCACCCCATCCCACCCAAATTGTGCTAGTGCTAGGTCCCACCCACCGTGTCAGTTTTTAAGTATTGTGTAAATATCATCTTTGAAACGGGTTGCCTTTTTTTCGAAGCAACCCACCCTAAACAGTGTTAGAAAAACTACCGTTCATGATCGCCTTTTGGTTCTATTTAAGCCATAAGGGATCTTTGTTCACCCAGAGCTCAAATGTCCAGGCTCCCGATTTGTAAGTAAAAGAGGAATGCTGCCCTCCGGCAAGGCTCGTTGAAGCTCCACCATGCTCCGAGGCGCCTTGGTAACTTAAAATGCTTGATGCAAAACAAGCTAGGAAGTACCTACATACATTTCCTATTCTCTCTCTCTCTCACGCGTCTTCTTTGTTGATGTCAAATCCAACTTTTTTCCAACTATCGTGAAAACAAAATCGTGGGGGAAAAAACTTTTGATATAATCTCGATCAAAAACAAAACAGCACGTTTTTCTCGCATTTGCGGCAGTTTAAAAGTTGTTTAAACCAAATAAGTTCAAAAGTGTAACCTGAAGCGTACATTGGCGTACAACCTACAGACGGACAGATGAAAAAAAAACTATTTCCATAGATGCTGGTGAGCTGAAGCTCAGCATCTAAAACCCAGCTGCTGAACCCCCCGTCCTCCAGCCCAGGTGGCTTTCTTCTTCAATAAGGCCCAAGATAATAATTTTTTATTAACATGGCATATTATACACTGATATAATAACTTCGCCGAATGTTTACTAAAGTATTTTTAGGTAAAATATTTTTCTCACGAAGACTACTATTAGATGGGATTTTTGGATTTTGGATTCCCAAAGCTCCAAAATTTTGAAATTAACAGTTAAATCGGTTGCAATTAACGTAACACACAGTTAAGATAGCTTTACTGGAATTCAATCGAGAGTTTTTTTAAGCGTGCAGATTTTATGTTTGAAATACTGTTCATTAACAATTTAAAACAAAACAGGTAATTTTAAAACTAAAAATGATGCAAATGAACTGTAGATAGCACCGTTTGCATTTAAAGTAATATAAAATATGTTTAAGCATGTAGGTAGTAAAATAGTATTACAAAAACTATATTCCCATTTTTTGGGCAAATTCAAAAAAAAAATCCATACTGTGACCCGTGTTTTTCGAAAATTGCCATGTTAAAGGCCATAAGAAAAATCAGTTTTTTAATTTCGAGGCATTTTAAATTTTGTTTTAAATTTTTTTAAAATAGTGAACATTCATATCGTCGATGTAGAATGAAGTTTGATCATCTCCCTTTGGAGCTAAAATGAATTATGATCATCTCCATTCTGCTTTAAAATGAATTTTGATCATCTCCATTTTTCATAAAACATGGCCAATGAGATATGCTAATGATTAGTTAATGGTTTAGTAATTTAAAACTAAGTAAATTAAGGGTCACCCATAAATGACGTCATCAAAATATCCACATTTTAAGTCCCTATGACCCTCCTGTCATCAGAGTACCCGTTGGGTAAATGCCTATCTTTAGCATGCGATACCATGAATATCCAAGTAGGCTGCTTGGCCATACCCATGACGTCATTTATGGGCGACCTCTTAATTTTTTAAACTTTCAATAACGATTTATTGATGAAATAATTTAATCAAATTAATAAATTAGTACATCATTCATGAGACCAGGGATTATTTCATCAATAAATCATTATTGAAAGTTTAAAAAATTAAGAGGTCGCCCATAAATGACGTCATGGGTATGGCCAAGCAGCCTACTTGGATATTCATGGTATCGCATGCTAAAGATAGCCATTTGAGTATAATGTTAACGCTGATGACAGGAGGGTCATAGGGACTTAAAATGTGGATATTTTGATGACGTCATTTATGGGTGACCCTTAATTTACTTAGTTTTAAATTACTACACCATTAACTAATCATTAACATATCTCATTTGGCGTATTTTATGAAAAATGGAGATGATCAAAACCAATTTGTAATCAGAATGGAGATGATCATAATTCATTCTAGCTCCAAAGGGAGATGATCAAACTTCATTCTTCATCGACGATATGCGAATCAAGTTTGGGGTTTCCTAGACTATACTAACGATGCTTAATTCGACTAACTACATTTGGTTCAAATCTCAGAGAATAAGGTCTTGCCGTTTGCTCGTTAGTTATATACTAATAAATACTCCTCTCGTAACCTAAACTGCATCAATTGATAATTATTCTAGCTAATTAGCAGCTAGGCGTTTTCACTTGCCTGTTCAATTAAACAAGCCAATTATCAAAAGCGTTGCTTCAGCTTAACTTAATACAGTTGTCATAATTAAATAACCTTCAGAAATAGCAATTTTAAAGAACAAGTATGAAATTTCTGCTAATTGCATGCGCCTATTTAGAAGTGAGTTCCTGGGCACTTAAATATAAACATGTTACAATATTTTAAAGTGTTTTAAGCCTAATGCGGTGATATTGCAAATTGCATTGTAAACCATATGCAAACTGGAGTAGGGAAAAACATGTGTCCTAAATTTATGAATACCGGAAGTAGGGTAATATTGACTATAAGGAAGTATTTTAGTAACTAGTGTAATTAAAATATATTGCTAACCAACAAACTGCAGAAAATAACCAATTCAATTTATGTAACGTAACAAGTAATTAGTTCCGCTATTAATTGTTACATTTGCATAATTTGAACTTGAAGGTTCAGTAGTAGAAGTATAAATTAGAGAGAATTTGAGATAATTTTACACTAAATTGTACAAGTTCAACCTTCATTGTTATGCAAATTAAGTACCTGCATGTAATTTTTTTTTCGTTTTATGCGCATGTAACATACCTATTTCCAGTGTAAGACACGGAGCCGGTGACCGGTAGGACCGATTGCACTGACCGGAGGTCCGGTCAGTTCTATACTTTTGAGACAAGCTCAGGACGGCCTGTGTTAAATAATACGGAGGCTCAAATGAGGCCAAAAAGAAAGGTACGTTTCGGTCCTCGGTCACTTTTTTTTAAAGGCTCATTAGGGACCGATTGACTTGCACTGCCTATTTCCTTTTAACTACATATAGTATGCATACACATACTTGATATTCAATTTGAAGAGCAAAATTTTAGCGATAAGTGATTACAATCACTCAAGGTTTTACCTGCTAAATTTATTGAGCTTTTAATGACCAAATACGTTTAACACTTTAAAACAGTATTCATTGCTTTTTTTCTGAATACGAGTTTTGGATGTTTAAAATGTCTATTTCTAAATTAAGTTCAGCTCAGGTCATTGTCCGAACAAAAATAATGCCACCAGCGATTATTAAATACTTTGGCACACCCACCTACCTTGTTACAATTTTAAGCTATGAGTAAATAGTTATCATTTACATAAGATGTCATGTTTTCTGAAGCAACCCACCCTCAACGTGGGTATGACGCCATTAGTCTCCGACTTCGTAGGAAGAGGTTACCCTTTAATGTTTTTTTCTTGCCTATGAATTTCGACGAAATTATTTGGTTGCGCGAGAATGAAAAAACTGTCCACATAACCCAGATCCCAATTTAACTTAATTTGTAGGTAGGTACTTTAATACACATTAGCGATTAAAGCACATCATTATTCTAAACAGTCAAATTACAGAGTACCTTCTCTTTTACTAGAAATTCCCAAACTCCGCGTTTTCTTGTAATTAAATGTTAAATTATTTCCTGTAAGCTCCATTTTTAATAACTAAGTTCCTTTCGGAAATGTCAAAGGCCTTCAATTATTACGTTGGTGTGTGATAGGCGTGAAGCAAAAATTAAAATGAATAATTAAATTTTTTGGAAAGTACACAAATATAATTGCTTCCTGTTGATATTCTTTCTAGGGTTGTACTGAACGTAATTTTAAAAAAAAACCTATTAAACTTTAGCTGATCAAGTCCACCACTTATTTGTAATTACATAAAACAATTTACACACCCTCAAGTTATCAAAAAATTAAATTTTTCAGAAAATTTTTTCGGTTGAGTTTCACGTCGGTGAGAGATGTTGCAGTAAGACAAGGAGATTTTCGAGCAATGGAGCGGGAGTCCACACTTTTATTTTTGGATTTCATTACTAGAAATGTTGCTGGGCAGCTGGTTTTATTGCGTTAGCTAAGTGAAACTGTCATCAGTGTCAAGCTATACATATTGTGCTTGTAATGATATAAATTCTCCAAGAAGCTAATAAATGTCATATTAAACAAAGCAATATCATTAGGTTATACCGGTAAGTGAACTATCAGATACGCTGGTCCATAGGATTCCATTGTAAGGTAATTACATGACAAAAGTGAATAACTAAATTCAAACATAGTATACTAAAATAGCAAAGATTATTTTTTTCAAATAAATCATTTGTTGGAGTGTGTATTTGTTCTTTGCTTTCAAAATATTACTCAAAACAATATCAAGGATTAGATTTTGAAAAGAACTGAGTAATATTTAATAATAAGCATTTAAATATGGCAGTATAAAGTAGCATCTTAAAACAGCATACTCAAGTAGAACTCCAATTGTTTCGCAAATCATGGACCTGCACCTAAACCCTGACCCAAAATTTATTTTTGTACCGAACTAATACCCGGACCCGAACCTACGGTCTTGTGTGTACATTTTTGTGAATCTACACCCTCTATATACGAATATTATTTCTCAAACCCGTGTCCGAACCCGTCTCCGAATCAAAAATTGGACCTGTTTCTGAACCCGAACCTAAACTCGTACCCACAGCAACCTGACCCGGGTTCACGTCTATGTGACTTATATTTAAATGTATTTTTAGAAATAATCTTAGATGTACTTGTTTGTTAATAATAAAATACGGCTATGTTAAAAGCACGATTTGTGTTGTTTAAGTCCAGCTTTAATTTGTTTTTCAACGCAAATTTGATACTTTCCAAAATCCTATCATTTTCTTTAGCATATCTACTTTTTTTCACATGCTGTTTAAAAAAAGGGGTATACAGCCTATTTGCATAAAACATTAAAATTGTTTTTAGGAAAATGACTCACGGAAGCTGCAGAACATGAAAAATGGATTTATTTGTGTTTAAAATTTTTTAACTTCAACTACAAATGACTGAAATAAGACATCGTCAGTGAAGAACTAAAGTGACGCACTTGCATTTTTAGTTAAAAAAATCCACAATCTACAATTAAATTGAAAAATTTTACGATCTTAAAAGAGTTTAAACAGAACATTAGGCATTTAATTAAAAAAAACATATACTTACATTATAGCACATTTTAAACGTTTCAAATACATATAAATAGAACATTTTGCACGTTTTAAAATTAGGTGAATAGAGCATTTTTAGCGTTTTAAAATCACGTAATCACCATCTAACAGTTCGTTTCTATTTAGTCATTTCCTGACATATTGACAATTCTCACTCTAGCATAAATTAGATATAGGTCAATCTAGTTCTTGACATACGATATGTTGCTTTCAATTAAACTCAAAATCGAGAAACCACTACTTTAAAGCTGAAGTGAAAATAATACTTACTCCCATTGATTGATTTACTAATGGCGATTACTACAAGGTGGGTTATTTATTCCACAGGATTATAACAAGCTATACAAGCCAAGTTTATTACTTGAATGTAACGAGCAATATAATAAAATAAAAAAAATTTTTAGGAGATTGGTTTGACACCTTATCAATTGAAATCGGTCAAAAATTAGATACAAAATGGCCTAACTAACAAACAATAGTTTTAAGGTTTCTAAGCCAATCCCTAAATTATTTTTTAACAACTTTGATTTTAAATGAAAGCGTAAAAAATTGTACACTATCCCGACAGGGAAAATTTGGCAAAAATATAAAAGAAAAACAAATTAAAAAATTTTAACTGCAAAAATGTAACAATAATTTAAAACATTTTAAATTCAAAAATTTAGCAATAATTTATTTAAAAAGTAAATTTAAAAAACCAATTCCAAATTTTTTAAAGTAAATTTAAAATTTAAAATGTTTTATTTTTTTTAATTTACAGTTTTATAATTTTTTTAATTCTTGCAGGATTTTTTTTGCTAGTATTGCATTTTTTTACGTAAATAATAATAAATCAAAGTTGTTAAAAAATAGTTTTAGGACTGGCTAAAAAATCTAAAAACTGTAATTTTTGTTATTTAGGCCATTTTTTGGTTAACTTTGAGTCGATGTCAATAAATGAGGTGTCAAACATATCTGCCAGAATTTGTATTTATTTTAGTATATTATTGCTCATATTTAAATTATAAACTTGGCTTTTATAGCCTGTTAGAATCCCAAACAATAAATGCGCCCCCTGTTTTTGTGATAACTGAGTAAGCACAGAAAAAAGATACAAGTCAATTAATCAAAGTTATGGGGCCGCTCACGAAATGGCAAAATTAAATCTAAGCAAAATAAAAAGAAAGATTTGCATAGTTATAGAACTTGCAAAATAGAAAGAAAAACAAGTTTTAATTTGTAAAAAGCAAAATCATTGGCATCATTATATAGGTCTGCTTACAATTTTTAATTTCTTTTACATTGAATTTAAAATTTTAAATATACAAAATTGTATCGACGCAAAGACAAACTGGGTCATCGGATTAAATAACAGTAACAGTTACTCGGATACCCAGAATTCAGATCGAGTTGCCGAGGGTGTTTAATCATTTAGACAGGGCCCATGATTGCACATGATTATTAATTGACACTAACCTAACATATTACACAACATAGAGAGCCCGCGTAGCTCAGTGCTTACTGCACTGATGTCTATGAACCTGCTGTTTAAGCACATGCTCGCTTCAGGTCTTAAGATAGAGACCAGCGGCGGTGGCAAGTTTTCCCACTGGGTTTTCCTTGTTCACAAGGCAGTGAAGGGCTCGGCGGCTCTAAACGTCAATGTAAAATGAAGTTCGCCATAGAAGTAGGCCCGACTGATGTTGGAAAGACAAAACCTGTGTGATGGCGCAGTGCAAAAACTGAATTCAAGGTCTGGCACCCTGTAAGAACTGCGGTTAAATCGGGGCAACTTCAAATTTATTGTAAGTACAATACAGAAGTTTACAAATAATAATTGAAATGACAAACACAGATATTATGCAGCTTAGTGCGTAATACGTGCATACGACATTGAGTCTATATGACCTATAGGGATCGTCCATAAACAATGTTATTCAAATATCTTTATTTTATAAATCCGCATTTCATCAGTGTAACTATTAAATAAACACAGATAATATACAGATGTTATACGCATATGAAGTCTACACAGTTATCACTTATTGAGTACTGCCCACTTTCATGTCATTACTGTAATTTACGTTTTGTCTGTTAATGATTTAAACAAAATTATTGTTTATTAAGTGCCGCCTTACTTTCATTTTATCACTTTAACTTAGGGATGGTTCATGAATAATATCAACAGAGCTATCACCTAATTAGTGCCGCTCCCTTCTGTGGTCAAATTATACCTGGCGCAGAACGCCAATAGTTGCAAAGACATGGTGAATTGTCCTCCTCCCCCCCCCCTCTGCCTCCTTAAGGCTAACGTGTGGGTCAGGGATGGTCTACAATGTATGTCAACGAAATTATCTACGATTTATATACAACTCTGTTGTCCAGAGCTTAAGCATGTATTGAAATGGGTTAGTCTGCCAATCTTTAAACCCGTAGTAGGAACGCTTCAAGTAGCACTTATAAACTAATTAAATTGTAATCAAAAAGTTCACAGAATAAATGTTGCGAAATTCAAATTTAGGAGTAACTATCACAGTTTTAAAATATTATGTGGTGTGGGGTCCACCTAAACATGGGACCCAATAGGACCGAATGGGACGGGACCAGACATTCAAAAATCGCTTATTTTGAGAGTTAAGTCCCATTTGTCTTATTGTGTAAACAAGTCATGTAAATAGACAAATGGGACCGGATGGGACCAGGTCTGTTTATTAGTATATACATACTATTTTTCAAATAGGACAATAATGTCTTCAATAACGTCTTTCATCACAGCCCCTTCTATTGACTTTTTCCCAAAACCAAAATCACGAAGATATTTTAGACAGAAGCGACGTTGCTCAATCCAATTTGCTCCTTCGCTAAATATTATCCCTTAAAAATATAAATACAATTAAATGTGATTATAGCTGTTATTAAATTAAACATGGAAACTAAATGAGAAGTGGGCACGATATTGTAAATTATTATTGTTGACTTTTTATAAAAATGCTTACCTCTATTTCCTTCCACATTCCTTTCCATCATAAAACATGACATGACTCTTCCAGAATTAACATATTCCGAAAATGATTTTTTGATGTGTTTGTAATTATTTTACATTACCACTCTGAAATTCCAAAATTAAAAATCTGTATACCTAGGCACAGTAATACTAATAAATATTAACTGTAATCTTTCATTGCAATAAATAGCAAACCAAAAAAAGTAAAACAAGCAAACTCTACTGTGTTCAAATTCAGATAATACACCATCTTCTATATATAAATGGTAGTAATTAATTTTGCCATATTTTAAATGCTTGTTTCAATATTATAATTAAACTTTGAACTTTTACGGCATGCGACCAAACTAAACGCCAAAAATATCTTTATGCTTCTCTTCACACTAAATGCACTTCTTATGAAATTTTTCAGTTGTAATATTTGCACTTCTTCTAAACAATTTTACCGCTACAGTGTTTAATGCATATTTAGTTGTACTTGTAACTAAAGACAACAATTATTGATTAACAAACAAATAAAATCAATAAATGTAGTTAAAAATATACGAAATAACATTAAACACTTAGGACTAAGGTGAAGCATAGGCGTGCTTGGGTGAGCGGTTAGGACTGCAGACTGTAACGAAATTTACAGTCTCAGACCCGGCTTCAATCCTCGGCCACTGCTTATCGTTTACGGCTGGCTCGGTGTTGTACGGTAAACTTCACTGGATGGTTGATTGAAACCCAATCTCCTTCGGTGCTCCTTAGTGACCACTACTTACTGAATGAGACTCCTTTACTGTGGAGGAGGGGACGGGGATAGGTGAAAGGGTACAAAGACCGAGACGATCTAACGCGGTAGCCTCCTATTTCCTCACCCACAGTGACTGGTTGAGTCTGGTTGTATAAACTTCGGTTAAATCGACCCAATGAATAAATTATTATTATTAGTATTACTTAGGACTTTGGTACTGTAAATATATTCCTAAAGTAAAGGTCAATATTAAAACTGTGTATCGTAAGTGTAATGTAATAATTTCGCCTAAAATCTGATAATTTTATTTTTGTATGGAAAATTATTGTTTCAAAATTAAAGCAAGCTAGTACAGGAATACATGAATTTTTTCTCGTTGAATAATCATACATTCTACAGGGGTTTTCAAACTCCGCGGTTTGTTGCAGTATTTTTAATGTAATTTGTGAAACACTCCCTGATGCTTTACGCATGCCCAGTCACGTTCAGTCCTGTTTGTTTCAACTTGGCTGGCAGCTGTGAACGTGAGAATACAAATGCTCGGTCTCATTTGAGGACCAGTATGTACACACCAGTAAACAAGCTTGGTCCTATCCGGTCCCATTTGTCTATTTACATGACTTGTTTACACAATAAGACAAATGGGACTCAACTCTCAAAATAAGCAATTTTTGAATGTCTGGTCCCGTCCCATTCGGTCCTATTGGGTCCCATGTTTAGGTGAACCCTGTGGTGTGTGATGAAAAACAAGTGAGGTTGGGGTGAGAATAGTTTGAAATGTCAGTGTCATTTTATGGTCTACGATAACTGATTGCAATAACTCAAGGTTTTATCTACTAAATTCATTACGCTTTTATTGACTATTTTATTAACTAAATACTGTTAACGCTTTAAAACAGTATTCAGTGTTTTTTTTTATCAATACGAGGTTTGAAGCATTCCTAATTAGTACATTGAAAAATAAGGGAGTTAAACATTTCCACTGATACTTCACATAAATCTAACTGCCTGAAATTGCAGAGGCAAAGTCGACCTAGAATAGAATACTGTTGATTTATCCTGTGACCAATGTTCAAAATCATCTTGCAAAACTCATGGCATCTTAGATTAATATTTTGACGATATTGGTGTAGATGATTTTTGAATAATTTATAAGTGCATGTTAGAACTATTATTACCTATATATATACTACATATGTCATACAAAATTCCAATACATATACACATATATATAGTACATAACTTACACACAAGGGATTATACACATTAAATACAACATACAAGTAACATGCTGAGACAGAAATATTCTTTAGCATTACAGAGAATATTCTTAATATTATTTGTCGCAGCCAGTGATTTTTAGTCGCTCACTAAAATCACTTATCCTATCCTTTACTACAGTGACAACTTCTCACATTAACTCCTCGAGCAGAAGAGGAGAGGATAGAAGTTTTATTGCTTTGACCTCAATAAAACGTACACTCCACACAAACACACACACACACTCCACACACAGTACAATACTGTATAATTCTTTGTTTTAACATTCGATCACCATACCATTGATCTCCACAATACTAACCTCAGTGTGAGGATGTGAAATAAAGAATTAGAGCTTGGAATAGAATGGAAGTGGAAACATCTTAATTATTTCTCTCACATTTTCCATCATTTATTTCATATATCCATTATTCCACACTGTGGTTAATGGAAGTTCTCATTGCAATTCCAAGAAATTACAAGAACTGTTCGCAAAAATTAGTGCAAGCATCGTCATGTCAAAGTATTCCTAGTTAAATAATATAATTATTGTATTAAACAGTTTATAGCGACATTTAAATTAATATGGTGTCACATAGAGGCTGTCAAAATTTCAGTAAATAATTGGATGCTGTGACAATAAATTAATGACCTAATAAAACCTTAATTAGTGTCATAAATTTATATAATATAGTTTATGTGTGTAGCATGTATTATAACTGTAAATCAAGTCGAAGCTGCCTACATAACCCAAAAACCAATTTATCTCAATTTGTTGGTAGTTATTTCAATAACCATTAGCAGTTGAAGCGCATAATTATTCTTAATCGTTAAATTGAAAATCCGAACTTATTTTTTACTTAAGTTTCTGAAACTTCGCATTTTGTGGTAATCTAAGGTTAAATGCTTTCTTGTCTTTTCTTTTTGTAATGACTAATAAGACTGAAAATTTGCTTTTGAATATCGCAAAGGCCTCAATTTTATACTTTGGCAGGTGATAAGCGTTATGGAAAAATTAAAGTCATTAAGGTAATTTCTTGACGAGTCCAATAATGCAATTGATTTTTAGTAATGATTTTTTTCTAGTTCTATTGCATTATTTGTATTCAAAACACTTTAAACAACCTCAAGGAATCGCAAAATTAAATTTTTCACAAAGGTGGTACTATCAAAAGCTTTCTGTTTGCACTTAAAATTTTAGCATTTTAAAGCTTATTTATAATAATTCGGAAAAATTTATTTAGGGAAGAACTCTAAACTATGAAAGGAAACATAGTTGCTTTACTGTCTTACACTTAGATTATGCTGTTGTCGTATTAGGGCTGTTCTTTCTTTTTTTTTTATTTTATTTTCCATCCTACTATGAACTGTTTCAACCATTAGGACAGGGTTTGCGGAGACGCGAGAAAATTGACAAATTCTGTACTTAATTTTCTGAACCGCTCTTCAATTTAATTTTCCAGTAAGTGTTTTACTGAGCTCAAGCAAGTGAAGCTGTTTATTATACCAAATAGGTTTAGACTAATTACACTTAAAATTGTTTTACTAAACCTTCAATAAGTCTGTCGTTTCTTGTAATTTAAACCTAAATACTTTTTTTTCTTCTTTGATAGTGCCATCTGAAACTGAACATCCGCTATTTAAAGTTAAAGAGGTTTAAAATATGAAGAGTTTTTTGGCAAAACGGGATAAGTCCATCAAAGCAAATTTCACAGGAACAACGAAAAACGAATAAGCGTGGACAGGTTGAGTGTTTGTAACTTAATTTTTTTCTACAGGTACTGCGTCTCATGAAGCGTAATTACACGTAGTTTCATAATTCTAGGCCAACTTTTGAATATTTTAGAACATTTCCAAAAGTTTAAATTTGTGGACTTATCCCGTTTTTCCAAAAAATCAATAACTTAACATGGGGTAAAAAGTCCTTGACATGAAATTTTAATCGTTTTGTTTGAAACTAAACTTTTTCTCAACTTTTTATCTTTCATTGCATAAAAACATTAACGCACTGCAATTGTCTTCTACAAACTACGAAAACACTCAAAAACTAAATTTAAATCAGAAATGCATGTTTGGGGTGGACTTATCCCATTTTGCCAAAAATTATCTAATGGACTTATCCCGTTTTGCCAAAAAACGAAATTTGGGCTATTTTTTAAAATTGCTTCGGTTGAACTTCGACCTTTACCATTCAACACAGTAATGTATCTAGTTGAATAGAACAAATAACACAAATAATCTCATTTTTGAAAAAAATGGACTTATCCCGTTTTGCCTTCATATGTAGGTTGATAAGTTTATAAGCATGAAGAAATGATAAGAGTGCATATTTTATATTTTTGCAAATTCAAACAAGTAATTGTTTTCTGTAATTGATAGTTTTCTTGGCCCACATAATTTTGATAAGCAAATAAAACAGACTGATTGATCTACTACTTATTTTTAATGACGAATTAAAACAAAGACGAGACCTAAGAAAATTAAATTGTTAACTAGAGCAACTTTATCAAAATAATCGCTTTCTATTTGCACTTGGGAACTTGAGACTCCATGTCACTTAAACCATGCAGGTTAAATAGTGATTAGTGATTACTTGGAGAGGCACTAATGCTTTCCCAGCACTGTACATATAATAATTTGAACTATACTTAAACACTTTAATTTGACCATACGCTGACTAGACTTAGAACTTTAAAAAGCCACTGGTTTACAGAAAATAGTCATTCCAACTTGGTCACTGCATTAATATCGTGAATTGCTGGGATACTTTCTTTGCTTCTAACCAATAGGCTTTAACAAGTTTAAAACCATTTATTGTTTCTAAAAAGCTACCAATCATAAAAAATACCAAGAGCAAAAGGATGCTGACAAAAAACGAATTGGCTACAATTTTTAAATTCCTCCAATTTTTTTCCCAACTAAACATTTATCCTTTTGAAGTAGATTTAAAATCCGGAAAAATTAATTCCAGAAAAAACTCAACACTGCGGAAGGCCACATGGATCTTGTATTTTGCTGTGTCAATTTTAGGATTGTTTTACATGAATGCAAGATTAATTCAATCCTTGCTGTACCCAAAACAGTTTGTTCTTCATCACTTTCCAATTCATAGTATTTTTTGTTTAGCTTTTAACCTAATTTTCTACATGACATATTCAGTGTCTGTACGTTGGCCAGACGTCAAAGTTGGAATATTTAATCTGTTATTTGATAACTGTTCAGGTATGTTAAGTTATTACACTATTACTTAATATAAATACAACCATGCCAAAACGGTAATTGTAATTTTTAGTATAATTTGTAATATATTTTTAGCTTACCACTGTTTCTATTTTATAGTCCCATTTGTGGTTTCACAGATCAACAATTAGAGCGAAAGTCCATTCGTGAATTTAGTTTGATGGAGCTTACAGCACTGTACTTTCCGTTTGCGATTCTTTTAGATGCATTTTTACCTCTAATTCTTTTCCTGTATGATCCATCGCTCAGCTTTCTTCTTTACTCTGGACTTCCGGAAAATCAAAAGAACTTTGTTACGTTCTCTGTTTTATTCCTGGTTGAATTTTGTATTATTCTTTTCTCGGTAACCAATGGACTATTTGAGGTGCTTCTTCAAATGGTTTTCCTAATGAAAATTACTTCTAAAATTCAAACTTTAATTCATAGGGTACAATCTTACTCTGGTGGTCATACAACTATTCATGTCAGTCCGATGATATCCAAATTTAAGCTGTATAGTATATACAAAGAATGCAGAAGGATTGAATTGTCAATTAATTTTTTCAACCTTAGCTCTTCGTCTATTATTTTTCATCTAAAAAATATAGTAATTTCACAGTCGATTATTGGTTTATTATATTTTATTAAATTTTCAACTCTTGATTTGGTCACAAGTATATTTTCGTTGTTAACACCAATTCTACTAGTAACACTCTACGCCACTCTGTACGACAAGGCATTTAAAATCCCAGACAATATCACAACACTAAAATTAAATCTGCTCCTGCTGAGTGAGCAGTGTCGTGGGATGACTTGGAAACAGCGCAAGTTTTTTCGGTTGAGTTTTACGTCGGTGAGAGATGTTGCAGTACGACAGGGAAAGTTTCGAACAATGGAGCGTGAATCCACACTCCTATTTTTGGATTTTATTACTCGAAATGTTGCTGGGCTGTTGGTTTTAATGCGTAAGTTTAGTAAACTGTAGAACTGTATATCAAGCTCTGAATGTTGTACTTGTAATGATATACTTCGATAAGCTATTTAATGTATTATCATACAAAGCAATATCATTAGATTATATAGGTAACTAAACTATGTGGTACTGGTGCAGAATTCAATCATAAGGTACAGGACAATGCTGTGTAGCTAAATTTTAACGTAGTATATATTAGAATTTAATATTTAAAAATTTTTTAAAATATTAAAACTATAGGCGTTTATTTGTTTTTTGCTTTAGAGCGATTACTTAAAACTATATTTAGGATTAGATTTTGGAAAAAACTGAGGGAATATTTAAATAAAAGCATTTTGAAATGGCACACAAACATTGTTATTGCTTCTGAATAATGTAAACATAGCTCACAAAGTCCGCATACTATGAAAAATGGAGTTAATAATGTTTTAATTGTTTTAACTTTAACTACAAATGTCTGGACCTACATACTTATTGTCGGTAAAGAACCAGATTGACCCATCTTTTTTTTGTTAAGAACAAAATCCACTCTCTACAATTATATTGAAATGTTTTGCGATCTTGAAAAGATTTAAATTGTACATATTGCATTTCCGAAAACAAATATGTAAATAGAACATTTTGCATGTTTTGAAAACATATAAATGAAACATTTTGCACGTTTCAAAAACATATAAATTAAACATTTTGCACGTTTCAAAAACATATAAATTAAACATTTTGCACGTTTCAAAAATATAAAAATTGAACATTTTGCATGTTTAAAAGCATAAAATAAACATTTTGCACGTTTTAAAAATATATAAATAGAACAATTTGCACGTTTCAACAACATTAAATGAAGATTCTGCACGTTTCAAAAATATAGCTAGAATATCCTTCACTCTTTAGAATCACTGAATAAATACCTAACAGATCTTTCTTATTTAGCGATTTTATGACATAATTATAGCTTATTCTAACTCTAGCATGCATTAGATATGACCTAATTCGGTTCTTCATAGACGATATTTTGCTTTTAATCAAACTCAAAATCAAGAAAACAATACTTTAAGGCTGCATTGAAGATAAAACATTCTCCAAGTGATTTATTGACTAATAACGTTTACTATTAGGCTCACTGAGTAAGCACGAAAAAAACATACAAGTAAACTATTTGAAGATATGCGGCTGCTAACGAAATAACAAAATTATGTTTAAGCTAAAGCCGATGTTTATTTATAGGATTTTGTTCGTTTTTCTGTTTTCAATAAGTCAGTAACTATTTAAACTATTGTGCCAAAAGCCTATTTATTTTGCAGACATTTCGTATAGCACCAGTGATCATTAAATAAATAACAATTTTTGAAAAAATGTTAAAATAAAACAACGAATGAATATTTTTTGCATTCCGCTGTAGTAATAAGCATGTAATCATACGAATTTTTTTTTTCATAATGAAATTAAATAAACGTGTTAAGTTTAATAATTAATTTATTATTATATAGTTATTGTTGTAATTGGGAAGCCTCGTGTGTAAAATCTCTATTTCTATCAACTGTAACTATCTCTGGTCTTTGTCGTTATTGTTTTACAAATATTGGAATATCTATTGCTGTGTTAGGGTAAGAATAGGAGTGGAGACCTTTATGAGCTGCACACTTACACAAATCGATTTATTGACTAATGGATTTTACTATAGGGACGGAGTAAAGATACAGGTTGTGGCCGTGTAATAGTCGCACCTATTAATGTGCATGTTTGCAAAAATGTGTTTACGGTTTGTGATACACAATCGGATACAATATACCATAGACAGCTAGAGTGCACAGAAGCAAAAGTATCGAAATCAAAAACTACCGAATTTCCTAAACGTACAGCCTCTTTATTGTTAATACATCAGCATCGATATAATTGTTTTGCATGGAAGGCATAAAGGTTTATGCACACAAAATGACGGGTCCACCTAAACATGGGACTGAATAGGACCGAATGGGACGGGACCAAACATTCAAAAAGCTTATTTTGAAAGTTCAGTCCCATTTGTCTTATTGTGTAAACGAGTCGTGTTACAAGACAAATTGGACCGGATGGAATCAGGCTTGTTCACTAGTGTATACATACTAGTCCTCAAATGGGACCGACCATTTGTATTCACACGTTCGCAGCTCCGAGTCAATTTAAAGCAAACATGACTGAATGTGACTGGACATGCGTAAAACACCAAGGAGCGTTTCACAAATTACATCAAAATACTGTAAGAAACCGCGGAGTTTGAATACTTCTGTAGAATGTATTATTTTATAGTTTATATAAATGTCTAGCGTGTTGTGAGTTGTAATTATTTGATAAAACCTCATCATCATTAAAAACAGAACTTCTGTTCGCTTCTGTCAAAGAAGCTTCAGAGACTCGTGGTCACAATAGCAGCAACATTAACATTGATAGGACCAGTGGAACTAGTCAGAGTAGTTCTTGTTTAAGTTGCATTGATCATCATCGGATGTTGGAGTGGAACATCCAAATCAACCTTACAATCAAAGGTCACGGTGGTAGTAGTGAGCGTGTTCCAGGTAATCCAAATATGAAGAGTCAAAGTCAGCAAACTCAGAATAGTGCACAGGACAGAGATCGAGATCATCTTTGGGACCGGGATCGAGATTGTGATCGGGAAAAAGACTGAGATCGATCACATCTTACAGATCAAGAACTGCGAGGTGCACCTGAAGAGCGATTAATTGATGTTTATTTTCAGCCTCAGAAATACGTGGATGGAATTTAGCAAAAGTCGCAAGGTTTACATTTAATATAGATTATGTAGTTGATAGTTAAAATAAATCGTAATTCGATACTGTTGCAGATTTCTAATTATGTTCAAATCACCTGAGAGATTAAGATAATGTTGAGAGAAAAAGAAGATGATGATTATTATTAAAATTATTAAATATTGCTGATTATTAGCGATGGCAGTTATTAATTTAAAATCAACAACCATGACTGAGGCCATGGCTATCAATCAGCAGATATTGTTCAGACACGATTAATTATTTGAACGAACAACACTGAGAATTATTACTGTGCGATTTGATGAAAATAGTAAAAATTACGTTAGAGAAGATTACTACATTTTTGTTAATAAATGGATTTATTTATTAACCAGTGCTTTGATTATCGTGGTCTTATTTGACAATATTATTTAAAAACTGAACTTACATTTTTATATAATATTTAATTGATATCTCTTGTGGCGTATTATTCTGGCGCTATCATTTATGGTCCTTTGCCTATATTGCTTCTATTGAACTTGTGCGTGTGTTTTTTGGCTGTGCTAAATTTTAACCGTGTTTCTTTTCGTTTTTTTTTGGGTTGGAGGAACTGTGTACTGAGTTTGGAACGTGATTTTTTATCTAGACTCAAGCTACTTATTATACCACTGACTAATACTAACACTGGTCACGTTGCACTATTGTCCACTGGCACTGGTACTATTGAATTTGCAGTTTTGAATTTGAAGTTGGAAGTTGAGGCTGTCACTGGGATTGAAACTCCTATTTTCTGTTGTACTAGGATTGTTGTGTGCTGCCTGTGACGGTATTTTTTCTGGCTTTTACTGGAATTATTTTGGTACAAACTA
Organism: Dicyrtomina minuta; assembly: GCA_949802685.1. NCBI lineage: Eukaryota > Metazoa > Arthropoda > Collembola > Symphypleona > Dicyrtomidae > Dicyrtomina > Dicyrtomina minuta. The sequence goes on along the minus strand of OX461810.1, from coordinate 80,195,948 downwards.
TCAACAACAAAAATAATATTGTTGATTTTGCTGGTCAATCGCCGGCAGCTGCACTAACGTTGCGTCAACCAAATTCAAATTTCGCGCTGTTGTCATACATACTTGTCAACGAGCTCTACGCCCTATTTATCTCCAATAAAATTGTAGGAGTGGATAATTTATTTTTTAAATTCAGCCCTTGAATTTAAATTATTTGTTTTTCGATTAGAATTCTTCCAAAATTCAATATCCTAATTTGTGGAAAAAAACAAATTGACATTTTTTCACAATCGAATAATTTTATAATTTCAACGTGGAAATTACATTGTGCGAGTATTGCCTCATACTCCATTGTTTTTTGTTTTTGGTGGTTTTGAGAAATCACATTGAAAGACATTACGTACATATTAAATCCAGTCATTATTTTATTTTATTGCAAATTACATTAAAATAAACATGGATTTGACAAATCAATTGAGACAAAGTATGCAAGTACAAGATATTATGATGAATGCTGAATATAATACTGCCTCAAATAATGAGCCAAATGCTAATGTACGTAATAATGTGAATATTACCACACCTGTACCTGCACCTTCTGTATTTGCTGGTTTGAAATGTACCATAGGTCCACGACGTCCATATATACGAGGCGTTCGTGCTGATCATACATCTGACACTGATTTTGGCTTAAGATGTACTTTAGATTCACCCGATGAGGATGTAGTACTAAAGTCTAAAGCAAGTAACCGTATGAATTCCATATTGCTTAAATCGCGTAAATAGCGGGAAATAGATGAGTTACAGGCTGAGATGGATGAATTAGATTATCAACGAGAAATGAGGCACAAAAGACAGAAAATAGCTAGACTTAGAGCTTATTTGGATTTCGACAACGGGGGTAGTGGCGAAGTAGATGCAGATGATGAAATTGAAAAAACTCAATTTCATCCTAAGGATCAAAATCAAGGTTGCCACAATCCTTCAAATAGAAATGGTCGTACAATGGACTCTATAGTCAATAATTTGCCTGTTCCTGCTTCTAATGGTCCTCCTTTCTTAGCTAAAAATCCTGATGCGATTATGGAAGGCATGTTACGTTCACCGCGCCATATGACGTCATCGCCTTAGCCAACAGCTACTAATCCTCCTGTGTCTGGTAAGATATCTGATGTACTATCGCAACCGACTGCTACTAATACTGCTCCGTCCAATATTACAACTGGTATTAAGGAAATGACGCCGACTGAGATGTTAGAGTTATTTCAACAGTTTATACCTCTGGCTAAAAGTTTAATGAATAATGACAATGCTACTGCTTCTACGACTGTACAACAACAACTATTGACTCGACAATCTGTAAACAAAGATCTTTCTCCATTTGATGGGGATATCGCTTCGTGGCCTACATTTATTTCAGAATATAGACATTCTACTGAGGCTTGTGGTCTCTCAAATACAAAGAATATGCAACGATTACAAAAGTGTCTGAAGGGCAAAGCGAGAGAGTTAGTTCAACCCATACTAGGCTTGCCTGATAACGTTGAAGAAGTAATTTTGTCGTTGGAAAATACTTTTGGTCGACCAGATTTACTCATCAAAAATTGTATTGCTAAGGCCAAAGCTGTTGTTATGCCCAGTGAAACTAAAGCTGAGAGTTTAATTCAGTTTTCTAATATCATCCGAAATATGGTCGCAACTTTTGACAGATTGAAGTGTGAAAATCATATCAATAATCCGCAATTACTTGAAGAATTGATTGTGAAGTTGCCGTCTACTCTTCAGTTACAATGGTGTACTCATGCTTTTGCGCGTCAACGTGATGTCAATGTCCGAAATTTATCCGATTGGTTGAAGATAGTTGCTGGTTCTGTTGCCTCATTGCCGTCTACTTCATCGTGTTCTGACCGTGAAAAGAGGAAGTTCAATCACAAGGGTAGTGTCTTTGTTGCTACAGATCAGAAGAAAGGCAAATTTGAATCAAAATGCACATTTTGTAATAAACCCAAACATTTCATAGATAAGTGTGACGGTTTTCTGAAAGTTAATGTCAATGATCGGTGGAAACACATTCATGCGAAGCGAGAATGTTACGGATGTTTGAAAATGGGTCATTTGTTTCGTTTTTGCAAGTCCAAGAAAGATTGTGGTGTTGATAGTTGCACTCGACAGCATCATAAGTTACTTCATCAACCAATTAAACTTCAAGCCCCTCTTACAATGAATATCGTTTCACATGCTTTTCAAGGTTGGTCCCAAGATCGCAGCGTTCATTTAAGAGTTATTCAAGTTGAGTTGACTGGTCCGGCTGGAACTATTTCTACTCATGCTTTACTGGATGATGGGTCTACAGTTACTTTGGTTGATTCTCAACTCGCATCTCAACTTTAATTGCAAGGTCCTATTGATCCGTTTTGTGTCTCCTGGATGAATAATACTACTCAAAATGAATCCGACTTGATGAAGGTGACGATTCGTATCTCAGGTTCTTCTGCGGGCTTGAGAAATTATGCTATGCATAACGTTAGAACAGTAGAGAATTTGAATCTTCCTTCTCAATATTTGAACATGACAAGCTTTAGACAACGCTAGCCGTATCTTAAGGATGTTTCATTCGATGATCTAAACGGTTTTATGCCTCGGCTACTGATTGGTCAAGATAATGCCATTCTATCTCTTCCAAAAAAATATGTTCAAGGATCTTGGAATTCTCCTGTTGCTACGAAGACGTTACTTGGATAGGTAGTGCATGGTGTAAGTAGTTTTCGCGAGCAAATGATCAGGGAATGTACATTTCATATCTCTGAAATCGTAAGTCAAGATGAAGCTGTTCAATATCTTATCAAAGAGTCATTTACTACAGAGAATTTTGGAGTAAAAGTTATTTCAGAGATTTTACGTTCTAAGCAAGACATGAGAGGTTTTGAAATAATGCGACAGACTACTCGACGATTTAATGGTAGATGGGAGACTGGGTTATTATAGAAAGATGACATTTCGAGTTTCCCAGAAAGTTTGGTGACAGCAAAGAGAAGATTGGCTTTAGTTGAATCCAAGCTTGATAGCAATCTTGTATATGCTCAAAAATATGGTGCTCAAGTTGAAGACAATATTACTAAAGGCTATGCTCGCAAGGTAAGTCCAGAAGATCTAGCCAAGTATAATCCCAGAAGTCGTTATTTGTGTCATTTTTCTGTCGTCAATCCGAACAAGCCAAATAAGTTAAGAGTTGTGTCTGATTGTAAAGCTAAGTCAAGAGGTGTCAGTTTCAACGATTTACTAATTACGGGTCCAGATCTTTGGCCTTCTTTTACCAGCTGTTCTGTGGAGTTTTCGAAGAAGGGTAGTTGCTTTTACGGCAGACATAAAAGAAATGTTTCCGCAAGTAATTATTTGAGATGAAGATGTTGTAAGTCAAAGATTCATCTGGCGAGGTATGAATAAAGATGTTGAGCCAACGGTTTATGAGATAAAATCAATGATCTTCGGGGCTGCATGCTCTCCAGCTTCAGCAATCTTTGTCAAGAATTTTAATGCAGAAGAATTTAAGGATGAATTCCCTTAAGCCTTCAAATCAACGGTAAATCAGTTCTATATGGACGACGTTTTGGAAAATGCTGATACCGATGAAGAAGCTATTACACAAATTCAAGATCTTATTGAAGTTGATCGACGTGGAGGATTTAATTTATGTGTATGGACGAGTTCATCCAAGAACGTTCTACAACAACTTCTTGAAGACTTGTAAGCTGCGAATTTCAAACATATTAATTTGGAGAGTGAAATTTCGATTGAACAAGTATTAGGGATGTGGTGGTGCTCTGAGTCTGATACTTTTACTTTTCGATTGAATTTCCATAAAGTCACATCTGAAGTTAAGCATGAAAGTAAGCGACCTACAAAGAGAGAAATTTTGAAGTTAGTGATGTCGGTATATGATCCATTGGGTTTTCTATCATTTTTCATTATTCGAGCTCGTATTCTTTTTTAAAATGTTTGGTCATCTGAGATTGATTGGGATGATGAGATTAATGATCAACTGTATACAAGGTAGAAAATATGAATTGAAGACTTACATAGGATTACTTTGATTCAAATTTCTCGCTGCTATGATGCTTATTTCTCCAAAACTACTAATATCGAACTTCACTGCTTCTGTGATGCAAGTAAAAAAGCATTTGCTGCTGTTGCCTATTTTAGGATTGAGACGCTTTCAGGAATTGCAGTTGCTCTTATTGCAGGAAAAGTAAGAGTCGCACCGGTTAAGCGCATGTCAATTCCAAGGTTAGAGTTACAGGCTGCAGTAATGGCAAGTAGACTCGCAACAACAATCAAGATGGAAGTAGATGCGGTTATTTCTCGTACTATATTTTGGTCGGACTCTAAAGCTCTCATTAGCTGGATTCGATCTGATTCACGAAGGTTTAAGACGTTTGTTGGTCATCGTATAGGCGAAATTCAAGAAATTACTCAAATTGATGAATGGCGTTGGATTAATTCGGAACTCAACGTGGCAGACGACGCTACACGGGATAAAGGTCATTGTGACATGAGTGATGAGAGTCGCTGGTTTAAGGGTCCATCTTTTTTTTTGGGGAAAGGAAACTTGGCCAGTTGAAACTGAACGTAGAAGTTTCGTGGATTCTTCATAAATAAAAAATGAAGTCGTCACAAATATTAATCCAAAAGATTGTATTCCAGCTCCAAACATTTATCACTTTAGTTCTTATCTTAAGGTAATACGGTCAACAGCATGGTTTCTTCAAACAGTTAGGAGATTTCTAAATCGTATTAGGAAAGTCAAAGAGATTTTTACTTCCAAACTTACTCCTCAATAGTTTATTGATGCTGACATTTGGTGGGTCAAGAAGTCACAAGATGAGACTTTTAGTGATGATATCAAGTTATTGAAAAGCAATAAATCAGTACTGAGTTCCAGTAAATTATTCCTGTTATCTCCAATGGTGGATGAAAGGGGTTACTTTGAATTGATTGACGACTATAGAATGCTCATTTACCAGAAAAGGTTATAAGTCCGTGTATCTTGGATTCGACTCACAGATTGACTTATTTACTCAAAATGCATTTTCACCGTCTACTTGGACATCAAGGACAAGAAATTATATTAAATGAACTGCGTCAGAAATTCTGGATTCTTAAAGCCCGATGTTTAGTAAAGAAGTTGTGTCGACTTTGTCTTCAATGTATGAAAAGGAAATGTGAACCGCAGGTCCCTATAATGGGACAACTTCCTGAATCAAGAATTACTAAACAATCAACATGTTTTCAACATACAAGGTTAGATTTCTTTGGACCGTTTCTAGTTTGTTCAGAAGGCAAGAAAGTAAAAAAATTTAGGATGATATTTACATGTCTATCTGTTCGAGCAATTCATCTGGAATTTACTGATTCGCTTACCTCAGATTCTACAATTCTAGCTATTCGTCGATTTGTAGCTTGCCGTGGATTCCCTACGGTCCTGTACTCGGATATTGGGTCAGGTCCAAGAAAGGCGCATCGGGAGCTACGTGATTTAAATAAAAGTCTAGATCAGAATGAATTACAAAGAACATTTCAGGAAATTAACTGGTTCTTTATTCCTCCGGGTGCTCCGCACATGGGTGGTGCATGGGAGCGATTGATTAAGTCTGTCAAAACAGCATTGACTTCTACGATTCAAGTAAAGATGCCTACGTATGAAGTTTTAAGAACTGTGATGGTTGAGGCGGAACATATCATCAACTCGCGTCCTCTTACACATGTGTCGTGCAATCCAAACGATAGTTGCACTCTTACTCCTAATCATTTTTTGCTTCTTTCTTCTAACATAGTCATTAGTCCTGGTTCCTTTACTAATAAAGATTTGAATTTACGACATGAATGGAAATTTTCTCAACGATTACTGGATTTGTTCTTGGATCGATGGCTTAAAGAGTACGTGCCTACTTTGCTTCATCGAACTAAATAGTTACAGAAAAGTAAGTCCTTAAAGGTGGGTGATGTCGTAGTTCTTGTGGATCATACTGGACCAAGGAAAAGCTGGCCTATGGGAAGAATTTCTAAAATATATCCTGGCAAAGATGATGTGATTCGGGTTGTGGACGTTACTATTGCAGATGGAACAGTTTACAAGCGTCCTATTACTAAAGTATGTGTTCTTGAGGTGGATACAAGGAATGATGGTACTGATGGTATCTGAACACTGTGGCTGCAGATTGTTGCAGATTTCTAATTATGTTCAAATCACCTGAGAGATGAAGATAATGTTGAGAGAAAAAGATGATGATAATTAGTATTAAAATTATTAAATATTGCTGATTAATAGCGATGGCAGTTATTAATTTAAAATCAACAACCATGACTGAGGCCATAGCTATCAATCAGCAGATATTGTTCGGACACGATTGATTACTTGAACGAACAACACTAAGAATTATTACTGTGCGATTTGATGAAAATAGTGAAAATTACGTTAGAAAAGATTACTACATTTTTGTTAATAAATGGATTAATTTATTAACCAGTGCTCTGATTATCGTGGTCTAATTTGACAATATTATTTAAAAACTGAACTTACATTTTTATATAATATTTAATTGATATCTCTTGTGGCGTATTATTCTGGCGCTATCAGATACTACTTTTAGTTTTACGTGATGTGTATGACGCTAGCTGTCATTTGTCATCTGTATCAGTTGTCAGTTGCATATATTTATGTTACAAAAAACAAGGGCTAAAGCCCTTGTTTTTTGGTAGCCTTAACAGTATTATGAGGTATTACTCTTTAATGCTAAAATCTGTATGCAGTAGACGGCGTGGAGCGAGTGTAATTTATTAAATGTAAATAACTTAATAGCCATAACAGCAAAATTAATCATTTTGAATTTGCCGCCAAATTTTAGCTTCAATTTACATGTTTTGAATTAAAAGAAGCAATTAAGCCGCACAATGTGTTTTTGGTTATTTTATCTACCCTATTTATAATCAACTTCTGTATTACAATATCAAAAATTCAAAATTCCAATTTTTGAATTTCCCGCTAATAAATTTAATATTGCGTTAATTCAAGATTTCGACCGGTCAGTCAATAAAATAACCCTAAAGTGATATATTTTTGGAACGGTAACAAATAGCCAAAGATAATAAACATGGTGTGCACGCACGATTGTTATTAGTTTTTAAATGGTTTCGAAATAACATAATTGCAAATTTAAAAAATTTAACGGATTGTGTCGAGTGATATATCATTGGAAAGCTCTTCAAAAATAAGCAGGGACCTTTTTTTCGTTTTTTGATTGTGACCCACGCAACACATTTTTGGCGGCATTTAAAAACTAAAAGACCGTTATTTTGAAAACGTTTTGTTATAATGGAGGCGGGTTCCTAAATTTGAATTCTACTGGCGATTAGCTTTCCAATGATATATGGCTCGATGAAATCAGTCCAGTATTGCAGAATTCTGAAAATTCCGGTAAATTATGTAGATAGGTAGGAATAAAATTAACTTAACAGATTACAATATATTGCATAAATATGAAATAACATACCTACATTAGATGCAAGTACATAGCAGAAACATAATTGATCAGACAGGGAGTTCAATTTAACCTCAAAGCTAAATCAATTTTTGTATACTAAGTAATCAAAACGCATGCCATAAAAACCTATCGAACTTCGAATTATATGATGTCGATATGTTTTACTTGATCATGCCTAATATAAGCAACTAAAAACAAAAAGACAGGAACTAACAAATTAAAATATGCACAAACGGATCTGTAGTAATATTATTATTAAAAATTTTTGTATATTTTTTAGATACAATTTTTTAGCTCCGGGGGTCAGAGGAGATATATCTCTCACTATCCTGTTTCTGGTGCTACACATTAACATTGTTAACTGTAGTGGATTATTTTAATACAAACTTAACCTAAAAAGTATACACATTCAGAGCAAAAAAAACTAACAACACCATAAAATCGAAACAAGGCTTATCTATATTGCTTTTACAATGAATTTAAGTTAACAGTGATCATAATTAACATAAACGGGGAAGTCTTATAAATTATAGTTGGTGTGTCCTGAACAAACACAAAAATTATTATTTAGGTGTTAGAAATCTGGTTTTGAGTGTAGTTGTAATAAGGGTCAACATATTGATGTTTTCTCAATTGCAGAGCTTTAGACACAAAGTAGCCGACTGCAATAGCTTAAAAACAATATAAAAAGAAATATCAAATCAATACACTCGCCAGTTACAAAATCCATTTACAAGTTTAGCAAGTATATAGAAAAAAAACATTGATAATATTTAGCTTTTATTTTCCCTCCTCATAAATGTTTTATTTTTTGCAAATATTATAGTACGCTGAAATTTTTGCAATCTACGAGTGTTATTATTCCATAACTATTTACCAATACATTTATTTCTAATGTGCAGACATATGCAATAAAACTATCAGGTTAGGTTTAACTGAACAAAATTTTCTTAAATACTATAATATACTATGAAATAATAATATTGTGTAAATGTTATACAAAAATTATTATATTATCAAATTATACAATAAATTAGTAATAATATGGTACCTTGACTGACGACAAAATATATAATTTAATAAAGTCCTTAATAAATATCTGCTGTCTGCTGGGGTTTGCAATCTTCTTGTAAAAGCATCAGTCATTTACCAGTCAATGTTTTAAAGTATAAACGAACATAAAGTATGTAAAACAACATTAAATTCAGCCGCTTACTGAATGCAGTGTTTTTACTAGTTTGTTGGTGAGTGGTTCAGCCTTGACTTACTACGTTACAGGACAGGTATAAAATACATTTATTAAATTCGTGTATTATAAAGCAAGCAAAATTTAATTATTATGATTGCCAATTCTATCCAAAGCTATGGTACTCATATTATTTACTTACAGAGACCAAAACATTGTATTTGACTTTACTCACTAAACTGACTAGTACTAATTGTTTTTCAATTATTGAACTGTGTTGTGCAAAATTCATAATTACACACGTCTTATATTGTAACTTAATTATCAACTGCCAAATAGTTGACATTTTAATTTGTGTAAGACTAAAGTAAAAAATTTTCAAATTCAATAGAAGAACTTTTTCGCCTTATGTAAATTCGCATCTCTGTAGTTAGTTCCCACACTATCTCGATACACTCAACATTACAGCACTTTCAACATCCTCAGTGCATTCCACAAGTCCTTATCTATTTAATAACGTTGCATTAACAGTTTTCCTTCAGTAGATGTCGATACTAATTGTTTCAGAATCACTATTTATTAAGCCCGGGCGTCCTCAATTGTGTGCTCATTCAGTGCACAATTTTCCAATATTTTATGTGTTAAAAGAATGCAGCTGATTGCGCAATCGGGGTTCCGTCCTTGTTGCACTGTATCTTTAAACACCGGTTAAGACCACTGCTTCGTTCCCAATTGAGACTCAATTAAAAGTTTGGTGAGCGTTATGTGTGATAACGCGTTTATGTCATGGCTTTCACACGTTGCAGAATTATAAACGTGAATGGTAGGATTTTGTTACAGCAAGTTGCGAAAAGCAACGAGTACTGCGTGCTGCTTGACGGAAGAGACGTGGATTAATGTTGCTGTTGTTTGCTGATTTTGATTTTGGTAAGTGGACTGAGTGGCAGGGTTGTACGAGAATAAGTACTTTTCCATGTGGAAACGTACCTAACTATTCCAAGCCTGGTCTGAACTTTTAGGCTCTTATTATACGTGCTTATCAGTAAAAACATGCTACCGTCAATAACATTAGAGAACGTTCCAATTGGATCATCCATTCTTAGTCCATGCACGTGTCTTGCTGTTATTCGTTTAGAACCTAAAACTATGTGGGTCAGTTCGCTGCCAACATGCAGTGGGTTTTCAATATTTTACACTGATTAGTTTTTAAGCCTATTTTTCTCATTTCTGACATTTAGCCAATTACGTACAAGATGTACAAACTGTTCGTTTGAATACATCTTGCGCTCCTTAAAAAACAGTCACTTAAAACTATATATTTTAAATATCACTGTATTTGAGCTGTTCCACCTTTACAGTTAAATAAAGACTGGTAATGGTCAACAAAATATCACACTTATGCACAATTGATCTTTTACAAATAACTTGAGTTTTATTAAACTAATAAATTGCTAGAAGGATTGGAAATAAAATAAATTATTACGTGTAAAATAACTGAAATATACAATAGGATTGCTGCGGGCTAATCTTGTTTTTCTTAGCTCAGGAAACCAACTCTGTTCTCAAAGCTGTCTAGTGAGGTAGTAAGTGCTCTTGCTTTAGCTGTGGATGGAAAAAGCAGAACTTCTTATGAAATCGACTCTTTATTAACTAATCGTATGACAGACGTTTTTCGTTTTCTATACGTCTTTCTTCTTCTATATCTACTATTTCGCTTTTGTGTCCCATACTTACCAGTCAGGAGTTACGCTGTATATTAACTGCTCCGAGCAGTTTATCTACATCCTAGCCCCAAAGGGTAAATCAACTGCTCCTAGCAGTTTATTTACATCTCCGGGGTGTATATTATCTACTTTGGCTGATACCAAAGGCACCGAGCTGCATAGATTTACATCCTAATTTTACACGGAGCCCACGACTATGTCATGTGACTGGCGCAGTTACAGACCGACTGCCCTAAAGTGATAATTTTCTCAAAGAGTAGATTTGGTATTCCAAATTGACACAATAACTAAGAGTATGAAACTTAAATTCAGGAGTTACAGAAAATTAAAATAAATAAATTTCATATAGTAAGGAAACTTATGTAACTGCCGTAATGGTTATAGCTGTTCTTCGATAAGTGATAGCCAGTATTAGTTACTCTAGTAAAAGATGGTCAACTCATCTTTATTTAGTGATAGCCAGCTTAAATCCACAGTCAACAGTAGCAATCCTGAAAAATTAACTGGCAAAACGCATGGGACGTGGAAAACAGTGCACATTCTGAACTATACTCGTGGCGACGAGCGGCGTAAAATCGAGTTTCAAGTTTGAGGTTGTGGTTTTCCTTCAAAACTTACATCCCAATATACTAACTCATACCCAACTCTGACAGCTCAGGCCCCATTAATCAGTGATAATTTATTTTTAAGTTATTAAATTCACTTGTGTTCGTCGGTACGGTTTTTGTAAGTGTAACAGAAATATAAACTGATATAAAAGTTGGTTTTTTATTAGGATACATTTTTGAAAATAGAACTGAAGCTTTTTTAAGTGTCAAAATATCTTCGATTTAAATACCATCTAAATTTTCCTACTTTGTTTTCCATATAATTTATGCTGTTTACAATTATTGATAATAATTCAGTTTGAACTCAATCTTTATGACAAATATAAATATGCTTTTAAGAAATTAAATTTTTTTGAATCGGCAGATGAGTTTGGTGTATTTTACTAAATAAGCCACAAATAATCTAAAAGGGGCGCGTGTTATTGAAGTTAGGTAGGTATGAGCTATTGAAAAAACCCAACATATGGATGGAAAGCATAATGGAGACAAATGATTCTGAGCGGAGCTTGGTGCTTAACATGTTAAGTCCTCAAGACGAGAAAATGACTGAAAATGTACATGTGATGAGGTTGACAATGAAAAAGCATGAAGTTTAAGAATATGCATCTTAACTAAATGAGCCTAATAAAAGTATGATGATTTTATCCACCGGCACTCTTTAATCCACTTTACTAGACCCAGCTGTAAATCTTTTTATTCTGAGGATAAAACAAGAGTTTTAGAATACTAAGAAGAAACTGGAGGGTACCCAGAATGATTAAAATGCTTGGAAGTTCTCGTCACACGGGTAAATAGCATTCAGATTTAATATTGTGAGCAAAATCAATTGTAGGGTTCGGGGATCCCAATCTTCTAAAAACTTTTGGTTGTTGGTAGTTGTGGTGGTCTGTGTACTTAATATCTCATTGCTTCATATTAATTAATTTTCTCCTGATACTTTTTGAGATATTAAATGTCCTGATGTACATATGAAAACGTACTACTGAGTAAGTAATACGACTTCTGAACCACTACGAATGAGTTAGGTAAATGTATAGCAGACGGTAATTTTGAAATTTTGGAACAAAGCGACCGGTTTCAGAATTTATTATTGATTTTCTTTAGGCTAAAATAAAGTTCAATATTAAACACATCAGAATTAGACTCTTTAGTAATAACTGCTTGATACACACATTAATACAATATAAAATTATTACACTTTTTCTATTGATAGTTGAGTTGTATCAAAATTAATTTGCTTACTTATTACTTACCGCTAATTACATATTAACATATGACCTACTACAAATATGGATATCTTGCAATAATTTATTAATATACTTATATTTACCTTTATATTTTAATAATACACATATTCGTAAATCAAAATTTATTTGAATTGTAATGTTCAGGGTGTAAAAATGCGTAATTATTGTTAAATTTAATTTCAAATTTTTGATTTTCAAGCCTCAAGGTTGCTCATACTTCCTTTACTTTCTTTTAAATTGAACGCTGGCGATTAATTTCTTTGAGTAAGTACTTTATGGAAAACTTGCTTGCTGTCGAGATAATATTAGTTTTACGTGCTGTAGTTACGCAGTCATTCATAATATAGGATTAACGGTACACAATATTGATTTACTAACTATAAAGATAATACATATAGAGAAGTAAAACCAATGGAAAACAGTGAATATTATTAGGTATCTTGTTGTTTTTGTGATGGATCGACTAGGACAGGGTAGTAAATATCACTATTTCTATTTTGTTTGCCATGTTGAATCCAATTATTAAAGCTATTTAGTGTAATATAGGGAAAAATATGTAGTGACGTTGCTTGTGCAGTATTTGAGATAGCCATGGAAATACTTTTATTTTCATGTTTCACTTTGCTTGCCATGGGATGTTGCTTGAACTGACCATGATGTACCTTTTTTATGAGAACTGATATGGTTTAATCATAATATGAGCCACAGTGTTAGCATCAAATATTATTAAATTAAAATTGATTTTATTGTTGATGGCCGTTGCGTAGAAGCATTTTTTAGATGTTTAGGGAGACTCTTTCCACTTTTTTTCCCGCGAAGGTAACGAAATCCTAATTTTGGATTTGTAAATTTTGCCATCAATTGGTTTTCCAGGAAATTTTCTTAACATTTCATTTTCAGCAATAAAGAAACTCACACTTAAGTAAAACTTCATGGCCTGGATTTTATGTTTCCTATTTTCTGCGTTTAAAAGTTGTTTAGCGTTTAATTCTGTCAAGTCTAAAAATACTTAATCCATGGTTTCTAAGATTTTGAGTTCAGTCACAAATTCTTGATCATTACTGTAGATCGTTTTTGCTGCCATTGCACATTGATTTTTAATATAAGCAATGTCTAAAATAGTCGTAAGTGGCATGTGGCTGTTTTGTGGTAATTAAAAATTAAGGATGGGGTCCACGATACCTTTACTGTATAGAGCAGCTTATTTGAGATTATATGCACAATGAGCTGTCTGCATTGAATTTATCCTATTTAAAATTGCAATAGCCATGCACATAGTCCGAATTAAAATATTTACCGATTATTTGGCTTTTTTTATGGGGGTACGAATGACGGCAAACATTTTTAGTTAAATTTTTTTCTGAATCCATGTGACCAGACATTACAGTTGACGAAACAATTTTAAGTTCAAACTGCTGGTTTGGCGCCAAAACGGTTTTGAATTTTAAATTTTAGCATTGCTTAAATGGAGAAACTTACTTTTTTCGATCCATCGGCCCAATGTCAGTTTTTATTCAAATTTCAAAATGTACTATTTGTTAGATAGAAAAAATAACGCTCTTTCTGAAACTTTTTCCAGAATTATTTACAAACCAAAATTATGCATGTGATGAATTTTCAAAGTTATGGCATTTTAAAAATTTTTGTTGTCTTGGAGACGGAAGAGTTACATACTGATAACTTATAAATAGTAAGTATAGTCAGTGACTTAGCGATATGTTTGCAGTACTGTAACTATGTGTTGATTACATGAGTTGCGCTTATACTAATATAATTTAACTCATTATATTGCATAATATTTTATACTTATATTATAGTTTTTGTATTTGGGCTCACTAAACAATGTAATTTGTATGTGTATTTGCAAGTGATTAACCTCACAAGAACTACTACCGAGCTTAAATTTTTCGAAACTTGAAAAATATTTTGCAGGCATGATTTTGGTTTGTAAATAATTCTGGAAAGTGTTTCAGAAAGAGCGTTATTTTCTCTATCTAACAAATAGTACCTTTTAAAATTTGAATAAAAACTGACATTGGGCCGATGGATCGAAAAAAGTAAGTTTTCCCATTTAAGCAATGCTAAAATTTAAAATTCAAAAACGTTTTGGCGCCAAACCAGCAGTTTGAATTTAAAATTGTTTTGTCAACTGTAATGTCTGGTCACATGGATTCAGAAAAAAATTTAACTGAAAATGTTTGCCGTCATTCGTGCCCCCCTAAAAAAAGCCAAATAATCGGTAAATAATTTAATTCGGACTATGTGCCATGGTTTGATTCTTTTGGGTCAACTGGAATGATAGACTTGATTTGGGAATTTTCAAGAATTCTTCAAAAAAAAATTGATATCCAGCTACTCTGTATATAATTGTGCATAGGTGTATTATACGTCTAAATCGGGAGCATTTATAGTTGAGTTACAATTATTTTCTACTCATATATAGCAATACGGGAAAGCGTCTCATGGCCAAATGTCGAATGTTACATCAAGAAAATGAAGAATTGGGTAAAATGATTACAAGTGGCAGGGTAGCTAAGCTTGAAACGGATTAAGTCATTCAAAAGTCTCTTACCGAAGAAATGTGAAAGGCTCAGGCAGGTTAGTTTGTCTTACAAATTTAAATTATTGTTGTTGTCAAATTTTTTAAATGCTCACTTTTCAATTTGTAAATGTAAAAATGTAAATTCACATCTTTCATTAAAGGTTATTACTTTGAATTTTTTTAGAAATGGATTACGATGTTCAAGAATTAGACAAAGACATAAATGGTATGCAAAGTACTATTTTTTCTGGCAGGAGCAGCTGAAGGTCCGTCAACAAGAAATTCCGATACCAGCAAGTATAGTCATTGAACCACCACCCTCATCACAACAGCAACAACAACCACCACCCCCTACTGGTCATCACCATCATCATCACCATACATCTTCGCCTTCGTCTCCCCCACTCATCGTTAGTAAATACAAAGATTTCCAACCAGAAAAACACGAGGCAGAAGTAAATGTTGCATGTTGCCTCCACATCCAGTGACGGTGGTGATAGTGAACTTGAGCCCCTTGAAATTGATGTGGGTGATCAAGATGAGGTTTTTTCTGTCCCAGCTGGCCCTGAAACCGGTGGTTCTGGTTCTCGTAGTAGTTCAAGCGACAGTTTCACACCCAGAAGAGCACGAAGACCTCCCCTCAATGTTAATGCCACCACGGCCAGTGCTGCTGGCAAAGTGGTCCTCAGTGAAAGTGACACTATTCTCCTTGTGAGTAATAGTAGTACCCGCTCATTAAATACATCGTCGTCCATAGATGGCATCTCCGATGGGGACGACGAGGAAGTTAACAATTAAAAATAGGTATAATCAGTGTCTAATTGTGAGAATCGTCTAGATTATTTAAAGAATACTAAGTTACTATGTTGTTGAATACTACAATAGTAGGCACTTATTGTATTACCACAACTACTTGTCGTCTGTGAAGATCCAAAATGACCCATATCCATTTTGAAATAATTACAAAATGTACTATCTACAAACAATATACGAATATCGTGTAATGTAAATAGAACATAAAACTTTTCAAAAGCGTGTAATTAGAAAATTTTGTACTTTTCAAAAGCGTGTAATTAGAAAATTTTGTACTTTTCAAAAGCGTGTAATTAGAAAATTTTGTACTTTTCAAAAGCGTGTAATTAGAGCATATTGCACTTTTCAAAAACTCATAATTAACATTTTACGCATCCATTAAATTTACGGTTTTTTTAAATGAAGTAATTCATTTTAATTCTAGTGTAAATTGGAAATGGGTCATTTTGGTTCTTCATAAACGTTATTACTAATACTTACCATTTTTAAGCAAGCAATCTCTTTTTTACATTGAACTTATCATTTCGATCACAGGTCGATTTCACATTTCTGAATAATCTATAGAGTGTGATATGCTCTACGTACAAATACTTTCAAAATTCAAAAGTAAAATTCATACTTTTGAAACAGTTTAAATCCAAAACTTGATGGGGTTCTGTTACTGGGTAGTTTTTATCTGTACTCTGTACGTTACTGCTGTGTATGCCACCCCCTTATTTTTTGCTATTGATTATTACAATACATGTGTAAAAAATATTCTATTTATTTATTGAAAACTTGCAATTAGCTCATATTTGTTATTGCTGTGTAAATTACTGTAAATGGGACAGTCATTATTTAAAATGTGTTTTATCATATTTTTTCACCTATACTGACAATATAATAATTATGCGTTTTGAATTATGTAGTGTGGAATTATGTATGTTCAGGAAACATGCATTGCTATAGGTAAGTAATTGGTACTATTTTGTTGTTTCTATACTGTGTTAAGTTATGTGCTTGTATCGGCTTGTATTTTTAAATGTTACAAGTTGCAAAATTTTGTTATAACAATAGCTACACTTTGTGTAACCTTCTGTGTTCACAACACACAATTTATAAAGAAAATATCTATACAAGTTAATTGAATAAATGAGACGGAATACGTCGTTTTGTGCGTACGTAAGAACATAGGTACCTACATTAAATAATCCCTATCATTAGTCTTTAATATATTTAATTTTGTTTTTATTGAGTTCATTTGAAATTATGGGTTTACTAACACAAATTATGTTGCACTTTATTACCCCAAAAGCTACTTTCAGGTTCAGTCCTAACTCATTATTATAACGGGATACGATACAACTTAACTATATTGGAAGTATCGGAACCGTAGTAAGAAGTAGTTTCGGAGCGAACTTATTTTTTACCTAAATGCGTAATTTATAAAACCAGTAGCAGTAGAGTGCGTATATGTGATCATGCCTTAAGTGTGATCAGTGGCTGGTGCTAAAGCACAAGCTGCATCAGAAATCCTTTACTAGCCGGTAATGATAGCTTGTACTCTTAACTAACGACAGTATAATTTAGGGTGCGAAACTTTGAAAACCTGGGCAGAGTAAAATCGCTGAAGTCCGAATATCAGAATAACTCGTATTCCGAATTTTTTTACGAGTTTTCAAATTTCAAAATATCTAGTGTTGTACATTTTAGAATTAAACAACGTGTGCAACGTGATTGATACATTCATTACCAACTAGTTAAAGATACTGTTTGAGATTTTCGTACGGAGAGTTCCCACTAAAATAGATGAAAGGTCAAAGTGTCAAATCCGGGAGTTGTGCTATAATGTGATCAGAGCTGCAGATGGCTAAAAGCATCGAATCAACTCAGTTTATCAAACAGCTTATTAAAATAAGTTGACAATGCTGTTTTACATCATTAGGGATCGTCCATAAATGATGTCGTCCGGATGGGTGTGGGTCCAGTCAGATTTTAAAGACATATTACATATAGCGGTTTAAGTAATGTTGATGTCATGACAATCATGACATAGAGGTGAATGGGTCCTAATAAATTTTTAATTTGGGTGACATTATTTATGAACCATCCCTTACAGCAATTTTTGATTTTTTGTAAATTAGAAAAATGGGTGGGTAATAAATTCAGTGTATCGTTAGCATTATTGTGGTGTGTAGCTCAAGACAAATCCACTAGTTCAGCAGGAATTCCTCGATCATTTACGCAATTGCTGTTATTACATGTTGCAGATGCCGAATTCTCATTTATTTTATTTATACCCACCAAGATTTTGACATCATTTATGGGTAATCCCTTAAAAATCGTCCTTAAAGAATGTCATCGTTCGGGTCAGCTGGTCTAGCCAGATATTGATGACTAATGACATTCCATTTTAAAATAGTCGCTTACTCAATACTAAGAGATCATCCGTAAATGATGTCAGGGGTACGGTTAGTGGGTCAGCTAGGATCTTGATGACAACGTATGTTAAAGATATCCATCTATTCTACACAATGGTTCGGTTGATGACAGGGTAATCATAGGGTTGTAGAAATGGAGATATTTCGATGACATCATTTATGGGCAACCCCTAAAATGATAAAATAGTGGTGGGACAAAATGTCATTAATTTTGTGACGCCATTTGCAGACCACCCCAAAACATGTGATTTTGTATTTTACGCATGTAGTGTTATTTAAACTCTCATAAATGGAACCTAATATCGCATTATCTTTCATTTTCCATCTTATCTGAAAGTTTTCTAGAGTGATCACATAAAAGGCACTAACTTTCACTGTAATATTAATGCAATTTTAACATGATCACATTTTCGGACACGGTGATCACATAAACAGCATTTTTGTAATTTCGAAAATTATCGAAGTTATTTCATACAATTTGGTACAAGTCTTCGAATTTTCAGTTTATCGGTTTGATATTTTAAGGGTACATAGAGAATGAACTGGCTAGTATTTGAGTACATAAACAGTGAATTTGGAGGAAGTACAAAAAAGTTACAGATTTTCAAAGTTGAAAAAAAATGAACCCGATCACACATACGCACTCCCCTACTACATATTTTATTTTCATTACAATGCAAAAATAGTCAAATTAATTAGGACAGTAGCATATCTACTACAAATTCATAGAACTGTTAGCACAGAACTTCTTTTTACATATACTAGTACTAATGTACTACTACAAACTACAGAATTAAGTAATGTTGGATGTAACGATGCTGAATTCAGCAAAATCATTATAAATTAAACCCAATTAAATACACGCAGTTCCTAAATAGACATCAGTTATAAGGTAGCATATATAACTACATAGTTACAATTATTGCAATCATAATAATATTACCTATACATTATTGAAAAATATAATTAATCTGGTATCACTATTACGCTACGTGACCGCAATGGATATTGCTTAATATTTAACATTGTCGAAATTACCAAAATTCATCTTCCAACTTTTATACTTAATACACTGAATTACGATTACCACTGCTATGAAATTCATTAAATTAGATCAAAATTAATTCATACTTTCTATGCCCCGCGCCCGAGTACTGCTAGAAGCTAGGCCACGTCTCTCGCTTACTTAGACTTATATTACTTTGCAATGCCTCTGTCTGAATTATTACTTTGATCAGACTGTTCCCCGGGACTGGAACCACCACCACGGGGGTTTTCCAGAAAGGTTATTATCGTCGCAAAAGCAAAGAATTGGCGAGGGCTGGTGGGAGCCAGCTCGTACACCAACGATACTCCAATGGAACAGTAAAACTGTTTCAAAAGTAGATCTTGACGCTTTCGGTTCATGACTCATGACTGTGTACTCCCGATTCTTCTTCAACTTCCCTGCCGACCAAGTCATTGATTTTTGGTTGAAAAATAATTCCTATATGCATAAATATTTCATTAAAATGGATGGTCATCTACTGTAATAATTAGGCTATGTTTTTAATACGATTTTTTAAATATTATTTGTCACATCTTCCAGCAAAATAAAAAATTAATTAGTTGCACATTCAATTTACCTGATTAAACTCGTAAAGCCTTATTAAACTGCTAAGCTGTCCCTCCTAAGCCTGGTACGCAGGAGATTGGTCCTGCCAAGAGTTAATGTAGCGCTGCCAAGCAGCATTTGCGGGTATCGTCCACTTCGTAATTCCAGATGGATTTTTTTTCCTTGGGCATGTAGTCATCATTGCCTTCAGAGAGATCCAAGTGGGCACGATGACAGAAACCAGAGATATCCCGGAAATATCTTGACTTGCACCATTTATTGACTATTAAGTTTTTGCAATTATGATTGTTTTTTGTGTAGCAGACATGTCAAAGTAAGACTTAGAGAATTATTGGAATTTTCAATTAATTCCAAGTGAGTTGAAATAAATGTTAAAGTTGTCGCTCTGATTTTCGGCCAATGGTAAACAAACGAAAAACTAGAAAGCGTTATAACTCAAAAACTTCACAGACTTCACCTCTCAGACTTTAGTATCACTAAAACGACCAAAAAATTCTGTATTAGAATCAGTAAACATTAGCTGCCCGTTTTCGCCCCATTCGGAGAAATTAAATTGTAAAAACATTAGTTTTTTCATGATTCTAGGGTCTGTTCATAAATTACACACTACCCATATGACCCAAAATCAATATTTTACAAAAATCATGAAAGTTATGTTCTTCGATAGTATCTGTTTAATAATTAACTGTGGCTTATTTTTAAATGTTTGCTTTACTTAGGTGGGGGGTGCAGTAATTGCTTAGTAGGCATAGATAATATATGGATGTTCCAAAAAAAATTTAATTTTCTAAAATTGAGTTTTTTATATGTATTTGTGCTTTTTAGGCATAGTAATTGCTACTGTCGTGTTCTACACGCTTAAATTTATAAAACTCGAACTTTTATCGTCGGGTGAACTTTTGATTTTAAATTAGGCCATAGTGCAAAGTAATTAGGCTATTGATGTTTAACACTACGATACTAAATGAAGCTTCACTTGGCACGAAGCGGAACAAAAAATTCAAACAGAATGGAATGCTTATCATTTCATTCTGTTTGGTTCAGAAAACATAATAATATTATAATAAGTAATCACACAGGAAGTATTACTGGGCATCAAGAGATAGCAGCGGTAAATAAATGTATTACTTGTTTATTTTGTCATATGGAACATCCCCATAGACACCCAATTAAATATACATTTTTACACACATACATGTAAATCAAATCTCACAAAGCTAATTGACAGTAAATTGTTGTGTTCTTGCAACAAACAGGTTTTACATTTTTAGTTGAAATTAAACACAACTTTCATTACAATAATCCAAAAAAATATTTTTTAAGTTCTGTTAAAATGTTAATCTCATTGGCGTAAAGGGCCGGATTTTGAAATTTGCCAATTTAATTGTCCATAGAATTAAATGTGTTTGCTAATAAAACCGACAATTCCACCAGTATAAAATAAAATTTACATCGTTTAACAATTTATTTGATTATTTTTACATTGCATCGCATGTCAGCGCGTAACAGAATATTTAAATTTATTTACATAAAATGTGAATCTTTGTACATCTTAATTTCCCGTACATTACACCCTTTGTAAACAGAACCAATTGTCGTCAAATTTACAACTGGGTCTTTTACCTGATTATAGCTATATACATCTCTATAAGGGACCTTGTAGCACACAGACTTCCCGTCCAGATGTTTCCCTTCATAAAGCATCCACCCTGATGAACCAGTCACAGCTAAGGAACCAATAGTTCTAGGTATATCAGTTCGGGCATTTGCTGTGATAAAAATCTCTTCTCTATCGTAATTAACCCCAGAGTACAAGCTAATAGAGTTGATTGAAGTGTCATTAGCTGCCAAATGTCGTATTGAGTTAGCTCTGGATGCATTCAAAGTAGAACAGTACAAAGAACCATCTGCGGTGCCTGTCAAGACGTAGGACGACGATTGATAGTTAGTGTTGTAGAAGATTGCCCACCTGAAATATCAATACAAGATGTACTTACACCATTACGAATAGTTAACCTTCACAATGTATCACACAGATAATCACTTAAAAAATATTACAAAATTTTACTTACTTTCCAAACCCGCAACATCTTGTAATCTTGGGAAAAATAGAATTAAAGCTGGTCAAGTTTGGTTCGTGTGTGTGAAAGTACAAAGCGTTTCCATTCTCCGTGTACCACCACATCTCCTGCTTGAGTCCTTCTCCTGTCGAACTCAGACTAAGAAACGCAGCCAACATTACAGTTGCTAACCCCAGCTTAGTTTGTTCTAGTAGCGCCATCCTTAATTTTTGAAATGGCAAAGTATGTAGCTGGATCAAAATAGAAAAGCTGTCTAGACAACAGAGTTTCTGAAAATCAAGTTTAATGAGAAAATAGCAATTAATTGGTGTAGTAGAGGTGTACCCACAGTTTACAGTTGAATCTGACTAAATTCTATCAAAGTGAGCAGCTTTTTATAGTTCCAGGTCTAAATTTGTACAAGGCAATAAAATTTCAAGTTATCTCTAAATTATGTTTATTGAATTACCAAAGTTATCGTTTCATTAAATACATTAATCCAATTTTTTAATATTTGATCATGTCATGCGAGGCACTTTTACAAAAAGTAGGTTAGTAATACATCCAATTGTACTCTGGTGCGTCATTTGCAAATTCTGCTGACGTTTTTTTTGTTGAACAGGACCAGATTGTAAATGTTTGAATAATTACACATAATAAATTACTAGCAGCTTTAACTATGGCGTTTGACTTTAATTTTTCAATTTTTAAATTCAACATGGATTAAGGACAAACATAAAAAATTGCACGCATTGTACATGTGCAACACAAATATAAATATATGTTGAAAATACATAGGTAGGAAAGCAACATTTATCTTCAAACAAACGTAGATCTGTACATTTCCTATGAATAACAATAATTATATTTCCTGTTGTGCACTTAACAATTAACTAAATATTGAATTTATCTCTAGCATGAGCTCATGAGATAAGAAATATCTTTAGAAACAATATTTGACAACCGTCAACCGTCAGCATTTTCACTATTTTACGAAGAGTAATATTTGACAGTTGTAAAGCCGAATTTGTAAGCATAACTGTGTACACTAGGTGTTAATCTTGTGAGCCACTAACAATTACTATACATAATGAGAAACTATATTCTGCAAATGAAGAGTTTTTTTGGCAAAACAGGATAAGTCAATTAAATCTAATTTCACAAGAACAACAATTAATGAATAAAAGGCGACGGAATTATTTTTTTTAACTCAATTTTTTTTACAGATATTGTATCTAATGAAGCGTTATTACAATTAGTTTTAAAATTCTAGACGGACACTTTCAAATCTTTTAGAACATTTTCGAGAATAATAATTTGTGGGCTAATCCCGTTTCGCCAAAAAACCAATAACTTAACATGAAGTCAAAAGCCTGTGACACAAAATTTTAATCGTTCTGAGTCAACTAAACTTTTTTAACTTTTTGAATTTTGCTTCGATAAAAAGCATTCAAGCACTAAATTGTCTACTGAAAATTACAAAAACATTAAAAAACCAAAATTAAATTAAAAATGCATGCCTTAGGTAGACATACCCTATTTGGCTAAAAATAATTTAATGGCCTTTTCCTGTTTTGCCAAAAAACGAAATTTGGGCTGTTTTAAAAAAATGCTTTAGCTAAACTTTGACCTTTACCATTTAATAAAGTAACGTATAAGTTGAATAAAACGAATAACACATATAATCTCATTTTTGAAAAAAATGGACCTGTTTTGCTGAAAAACTGTTCAACTAGAGCTGTATTTCAGTATATTGTAACTGAAATTAACGCCGCAAAGCCAACAAATATTACATACATACGTATATACATACAAATATTACGTTAGCTTCCCAATGTCGTATAGATTTTACATCGATTGCATTAAAATTTTGACAGTATAAAATCCAACCACCTTCCGCCTTCCCAATAATAACATACAGAAATCCTGCACCTTATCTTATAGGCCTAATATAAACAAGGCGTTTTTTAGACGTGCTGAAAATTCAACACAATCACAAACACCACCAGAAACGCGGTATGTCACTTTTGCAATACACTATGCTGGACTGTATTTTGTTGTTACTTTATAATCTACAGTTTAGAGCGAATTAAGTCCAAATGGATTTCATTGTAACAAATGTATTACTGATAAACTTAAATGGATGACGCAGTCACGGAATAAAAATAATTACCAACTGAATTAATCTCTTTGACCCACAATAAAACGTTTGTGAAAGTAAAATAAGGATGAAATATTGTGATTTTGAGCCACCTGTTATCTTTTTTTCATTTTGTATGGTATACAAATGTTGTAAGTACTACATAGGAAAAGAGCTTTGTTGTTTGTAAGCTCACTTTTTATTAGCCATCACACACGTGACAGTAAAGACTTATAATCAGTACGTTGCTACTTTAATTTAGCAAATCAACAATGTGGGCTATACACAGTAAAAACTGGGACAAATTCACCAAGAGAACCGATACATGTAATTGATCTAATATTTATTTATATTTTTTAGATTACATTTTTATTCAACTTTTTAATCCCTAGCCAGCATTATATCACCAGAGTGATATAATTCTGAACATTTTTTGATACAACTAGTAAAATACTGATGCACTTCTAATTTTAAATAAAATTAATTACTAAAAAAAAATTACTTTATAAAAATTACGAGACGGCAGGAACTCATACTATGCATATAACAACAATTGCTGATTATTAAATTAATTAATTTTCCAAATAAAGCAAATAAAACAATTTTCCCTTTTCCAAAGTAAGCAGATAAACTATTTTACAATTTTTTAAAACATGCAAGTGCTACATTTTGCACTTTGTTAAACCACAAATTAAACATTTTGACCTGTCTCATGTTTAAGTGTTTTTGAATTAACGTTGATAACGTTAGAAAATCTAGTAGTATAATAGATATGAAAAAACAAATTTTATCAAAATCAGGTGAGAACTGTAGAGGTTATAGGGCGGCCAAATATTAAAATATTATTATGATTTATTTTTAACTCTGGCAGGTCAGTGCGACCAAACATTAATGAAAAATGCGGTCGAGTTACTTTAGATATGTACTATTTAAAATTAGCCTGGCTCCTTGAAATTTTCAAATAAGTGATTTTGAAATCTTGGTGAAGTACTTGGAGAGGTTCTCTTGTAAGACAGAAGACAAGAAATCGAAACGACATTATTTAGTTTTTATAATAATTCTGACAAGTCCGACAATGTAGTTTTCGTTTATAATCGTTCCTCCGCAAAAATGGCTGCCGTTTTTAGTGAAATGAACCATGTGTGGGAATTCGTGAGTAGGTATCATGACAATTTCATAATTTTATCATCACAATGATGTAATCGATTTATAAACTTATGAGCAGCTTATGAAATTATTCTAAAAGCTCCATGCCGACTAGGTAAGTGTTACCATATTTTCTGTAAATTTTAATGTAAAAACCTAATTGGACTGTAAAGAATGTAGATACTTACATATCAACATGATCAAATAATTCAGTGCCATATATTTTTCCTATGAAACATCATGCAAAATGAATCCATATTGCCAATAAAGACTCAAAATAATCCATATACGGCTGCTTTGGCTAAAAACTAAATCTACTATCTGCAAAAAAGTAATTAAATATCCTGAACAACTCGCAACATGTTCTCATTCCATGTTCTTGAAAAGGTGCAGAATGTTATATTTCTATGTTTTTGAGAAAGTGCAAAATTTTATATTTCCATATTTTTGAAAATGTGCAAAAATTTCAAATTTCATGTTTCCGAAAAGATGCAAATTGTTCTAATCTCATGCTTCCGAAAAGGTGCAAAATGATCTTTTTAGATGCTCTTAAGACATTTTTGAATATTCTAGAAGATAGTTGATATTTTTTAGCCTCAAATGGATAAGGCTCATTTTGGTTCTTCACAGACGTTATAGTAATCTTACCGCATTTGTTCCACGTGAGCGTCTTGCACAGGTCATCGTTGCTAGGAGGAGATTTAGATGGGGGCTCAATTTGATTGGTCCTGGCAAACTTAACAGCTGACATGCAGACAGCATCAGCTAAGCTGTAGCTCAGCCTTGCTTTACCTTTTGCTTCTACCAATATTAAAAAAAATGAATTAATTGAAATAAGGCTCAGTTTATATCTAATAACTTTTTAATAATTTAGTTCAAAATTTATTTCAAATCATAAAATCTGCTACCTGCGAATCCTGCAGAAAAAAAGAAAATTATAACGCATATTTACACTGTTGTAATTCTTTCCATTGTACAGCTTATGAATTCTATATTAAACTATATGCACGATCAAACGTGACATTTTCAGTGATAAGTGTAGTAAAGTTTTAGTTGCCTGCTTTTCAGCTCCTTAAATGACAACCTAATTTCGATTAATTTCTTTTATTTCAAGGACCATTTTAATGACTGTTTAGTTGCTGTCATAAATGAATTGTAATTAAATTTAAAGAGAATAAAAGCTATAATGTTACAATTTATGGTTTCGAGGGTTTCAATTTTAGAAATTGGGTAACTACAAAAGCAGCGAAGCTTTTTAGATGCTGAGCAAGCATCTATTAAAATGATGCACGTCTTCTGTCTGTCTGTCCGTCTGACTGTCTGTCTGTCCATTCTTAAGTCGTTTGCTATAGATCGCACTTTTGAACTGATAAAATTTAAATAACTTCTAATCGCCCACAAATGCGAGGAGGAAGTTTTGTGTAGTTTTTAGTAATTGCAACAATTATAGTTTGCCTGCATTTATCAGTTAAATGAACCAAGAATCAAATCTTAATCTTGTCTCAAGATAAAACATCTGGCGAAAAGGGCCAGATTCAGGTTACAATTTATATGGGTTGAGTAGGAATTAATAGGTTGAATTTAAGTGTAAGTCACTAACATAGATTATATGAAATATGAAATGTTAAAACTATGATTAATTAATATTGCCAATAAAATAAAAAATATGTAATAGGGGAAAATCAAAATTAAATTGACAAAAGATATAATGATGCCTTGTGAAAGAATTAAATTTATTACATTATAAATATCAGGAATATGAAATAGTACATCTTATTTGACATGTTAAAATGAAATCTGATTCTTTATACAACTGAATATTCCTCAAAACACATTCTTTGAAAATGGAACTAATTGTTGTTGTCATATTTACAGGAGAGTGTCGCACCAAGCATAGTCAATATCATTATAAGAAGACACCTCCAAGCAAAGTGAATATTTTAAATATTTGCCTATGTGAGGCACTGTCTAGTATATCTCTAGCTTGATAGTATGTAGCTTATTGAAGTAAAAACATTTTTTGATGACACCGTGCATGTGAAGCCGGCAGAATTTCAAAAACTAAGTTTTTGAAAAAATGGTTTCAGAATTTTCAAAAACCCTGAAATTACATTTAAAAATATATGTATATAACCTAAGGACTAGAAAAACTCAATTTTTAATCAAAATCTGACGAAAACTGTACACGTTTATTTTTAAAGGGCGCCAAAGTTTACAAATTTAAATTTTTTAAAATTTTGGCGGGTCACTGTGACCAAACAACGGAAAATTTACTCGAGTTACTTTGAACCTGCTCTATTATAAAAGCAGCCCGTTGTTTAAATATAGGTATCTAAGCATCACAGTTATTCAAAGCCAATTACGGAGGTATACTAAGGCACATACATATATCGGTATTTAAATGTCGAAAATATCGTCGGTGGAATGAGAAGGGTTATTCTTCCCCAATACAACTGTGGTAGAAGTTTCGTATTCTTATGGCCTCGTCCCAGAAATTGAAAAGTTGTCTAAAACCTTCTTCGTCAGGGTAGTAGCTAAAGATTATTGACGTTAAGTTCTTCCGCGTCGGTTTGTTGGTCGATAGCTGATTGAGGAATTTCTTTCGGGGTGGTATATAATGAGGACAGTGATGCTTATATTTTCCTCCATAAATTGTTCTGCTCAGTGCCTGTGCTTCATTATTGCCCCCGTAACTCCCTCTGCTTAGTGCTTGTGCTTCATTATTGCCCCCGTAACTCCCTCTGCTCAGTGCTTGTGCTTCATTATTGCCCCCGAAACTCCCTCTGCTCAGTGCTTGTGCTTCATTATTGCCCCCGAAACTCCCTCTGCTCAGTGCTTGAGCTTCATTATTGCCCCCGTAACTCCCTCTGCTCAGTGCTTATGCTTCATTATTGCCCCCGTAACTCCCTCTGCTCAGTGCCTGTGCTTCATTATTGCCCCCGAATTTTGCTCTGGGTAGTAAATATACCTTAGTGTCAACCCTGAGACTGGCCGATCCAATGACGAGTCTTTGATCAACTCTGTCACGTTCTTTTGGTACCTATACCCCATTAAAACTTATGATCAGCTGTTCAGATCCCTTTACTTCTCACTAGCAGATTTTTCTTACTAAATCAGCACTAAAGTATCACGGGCATGATGCTTATATGTTTGACAACTATATACATTAATAATTGATGACCAAAAACGGCAAATGATCTAGATGGAAAGCGGTATTGTTCGAGGGTTTCCAGTCAAGTGGAGCTGAATTGTCCTCCGGAGCTCAATATTCTAAACTATACACACTTTATCATGCAATAGAAACTTGTAACTTTCTTAACAATATATATTTATGCATAAATCTTATACTTTTTAGATAACTCAAAAACTGAAATAACTGCATATCATATTAACATAATTGATTCTATAACCAAACAAGGTCTAACCAAGGACCAATTTTGTAAATATCTACCTGTAAATATCTAAACAATGTTGTATGGGCTGCGGCCAAATCGACAAAATGAATAAATTATTTATTATTATTATTATATAGGTATCTGTGAAATCTTTGTGTAGCATGTCGCGGCATTAGCTTGTCAGTCAATTTTATCACAAGTGACATGTTTCATGTGTTTCAACCAAATCAACGTCAACAAAATGTAATCTATTGCTCAATATTTAAATAATGTTGTCATTCTTCCGTTTTTAAATAGCCTACAAAAAATCATACATGCATTTCAAATTTGTTTATTATTTCATAAATACCAAGAAAATTGAACACATCATCTTCCACCTGCTACGTGTTTTAATTTTTAATTACATAAAATGTGATTTCTTATACAACTGAATTTTACACAAATCACAACTTTTAAAGATGGAGCCTATTGTTGTCAAATTTACTGAAGTGCTTGGCACCCGAGCATTAGTTATAGCAACAGATGGACGGGATGGGACAGGGAAGCAAACTGACTTTCTGTCCAGATTTCTTCCTTCGTAAAGCATCCAATCGGCAGTACCAGTCGCAGACAAGGAACGAATAGGAATGGTAATATCAGTTTTGGCTTTTCGGGTCACAAAAACTTTTCTTCATTATAAGTGAGCCCAGAGTACAAGCTGATGGCGTCCGTCGAAGTGTCATTAGCTGCCCAATGTCGTTGTTCCAATTATTTTGTTTATTGTTTTAAGTGCTGTGTTAATGGAGACAAGAATTTGTAGTAAAATTGTAGTGGTTCGACCTTTAATAGGATTTTAAATAAAGCACAAGACATGTCGTCAGTCATCAGCTGCAGCCACCAGACTGTAATCATTATCCTTAGCTTAACGACTCATACAATAAAACACCATAATAACCGCGGCATGTCGCTAATTTATTTGTTGAACGACATTTGTAATTTACTCTCTAATCTCAAGTTTAAAGTTGCGCAAGTCTGAATGGATTTCATTGAAACTGAAGCACTACTGATAAACTTAAGTTAATTACGCAGCTACGAAATAAATAATGAATTAACTACATTAATCTCCTTAACACTTGTTCTAACAAAACACGGATGCGGCATTGGGATTTTTATACAATAACTATTGTTTCATAATTTGTATGTAAAATCATAGGAATGACGCAGGATAACGTAAGAGTAAAAAAATTCATTCCAGTTACTTATTTTTTATAAATTTTCAAACGTGCTATTGTGAAAGTACCAGGCAGGTGAACAAGATATACAAATGATACAAATTTGATTGAGCCGTTGCTAATGGAATGAAAACACAAACTACATTTATGAAAAATAAGGATAACGTTGATTAAAACTCATTCTCATCAATGCATATATTTTATTACTGCATAAGCAACATCATTTCCCTACATCCTAATATGATAATATCCTGTCTGCCCCATTTTTAGTTTTATTTACATGAAATGCGATTCTCTAAATAACTGAATTTTTCTCGCATCACATCCTTTAAAAATGGAGCCAATTGTGGTCAAATTTACTAAAGAGCCTGGATCAGAACTATAACCAAACGAACCATGAGTAGGGACATTGAAGCACACTGACTTTCCGTCCAGACTTTTCCCTTCATGAAGCATCCAGTCTGCTGTACAAGTCGCAGCTAAGGTACGAATATGACCGGATATGGCCTTTGAGCTTACGAAAATCTCTTCTCCATCGTAAGACCTCCGAGTGTACAAGCTGATAGCGTCCATTGACGTATTACTAACTGCCCAATGTCTTAGAGATTTGAAATTGGTTGCGTTAAAGCCTGTACAGTATAAAGAACCAACATTGCACATAATTTATAAACAACGATATACTGATTATTAACCTATAGGGGCCAGATTTTTAAAACCAAGCCACAACTTTAGTATATTCTATTATGAAACCTAACGACCTAAACAGGAAGTTGACAAAAAAAATCGAATTTTGAAAACTAGTGTGGCGGTAAATTTTTTTTGAATTTAAGGAAGTTAGCATTGCGTAAATGGAGAAACTCACTGTTTTCAAACCCCCAGCCGGATGTCAGTTTTTATTTAAATTTCCAGTAATAATGCTTGTTACGTAGAGAAAACGATGCTCTTTTTGAAAGTGCTTCCGAAATTATTTTTAAAGAACATTTACGCTTCTGACGCATTTTTAAAGTTTAAAGTATTTTTATTTATTTTTACTCGTCACTCGTCTCGTCATATGCAAAATTGGGTCGGATGGAGGCTGTCGGGGCCCATGCCCATTTTCCCAAACAATACATTTGATTCCTTCTCTCAGAACAAGTAATTGCTGTTCAGTTTTCAATATTTCAATAAACATCCACATTAATATAGCACATAAAATCCGTCCTTAAAAGAATCACTATAATACGACTGACTGAGCACCATTTGTATAGTTACTATTTAATATCATTTAGTACAATAAGGTCGTTAAAATATAGTATATCTAAGTTTCCTAGTGGTAGTGGTAGTAATATAATGCTATTTAATGGCTTTAGTTATTACTATTTCCAAGCAAGCGACATACGTGAAATACAGCGGAAAACACTCATTTGCTTAACGTAGACTATGAAAGTCATTATTAATTAATATTAGTTTTACCCAGCATTGCAAAATGATATAGCAATAATAGGTATTATTTTTGTAATAGAAAGTCAATTTTACGCATTTATTTAAGTCAATATGGGGCCGTCCATAAATGACATCATGAGTAGAGTCACATGGTCTACTTGGATATTGATAACATCGAAAGTTAAAGATAGCCATTTACGCAATGGTTAAGCTAATGCCAGGGGAGTCATATCGTCAGTGAAGAACCAAAATGACCCATATCCAATTTAAGCTACAATCAAAATGAGCTATGTCATAAAAACCAAATGAGAAACATACGTAAAATATTAATTAGGAGTTTTTGAAAAACGTAAAATGTTCTATGTACATGTTTTTAAAAAGATGCAAAATGTTCTAATTCCATGTTTTTTAAAAGTTCAAAACGTTGAATTTACATATTTTTAAAAAGGTGCAAAATGTTCTCATTCCATGTTTTTGAAAAGGTGCAAAATGTTCTAATTCCAAGTTTTTGAAAAGTGTAAAATGTTGTATTTACATGTTTCTTAAAAGTGCAAAATCTTGTATATAAATGCTCTCAAGACATATTTGAATATTCGGTAGATAGATGATATTGCTTTTAGCTAAAAATGGATATGGGTAATTTTGGTTCTCCACAGACGATATGGTCCTGGAAATAGAGATATTTCTGTTTAATTTATAATTTATGTTGAGCAGGTATATTGTATGTGACATTCTGTAGGATATGGGTGGAAGTGCTATTGAAAAATTGACAAAATCAAAAACAGACTCTGTCCTTTAGATTTTTTGCAATTTTTGTATTTTACTTATGCCTGACATTGGATCAAATTTCAATTAGCACATTCTGCACTTATGGCAATTGCCTATAAGTGCATAGTAGGTATGTTATTAAGTGTAATAACTCATTAAAGATAGAACAATTTGAAATCCTGCACTGACTTTGAGCTGATGAAAACTCCCTTCCATTATTCAACGACTTTTTACCCATTTTTGATGGCAATTAACATTTTCATAATCATTATTAGGTAACCAAATTATGTTAATAGGTAGAAATAAAGAATGGTTGGAAATGCAAATAGTGGTATCTTTATAGCCATATTCCATGGTTTATACTCTATTTGCGTAAATATTTAAATGCGTATAATACGTATGATTTCATATTAAGTAAATATGCAAGTGAGAGATATAAAGAGAGGCAAAAAAAAGCTGCAATAAAAATCCACATTCAGCTGTTAAGTGTTTCACAATTAGAGTCATACCCATTCCGAGAACAATAATGATTGCCCTGCCTTATGCTAGTAGGCGTATTATATTAGTATTAGTTATTGTGATACTTAAGTCCGACATATTATGAAACATTTATAATGGAAATAAAATGAAATTATTTCCACTTGTGATAGAATGCTGACTAATAAGAAATTCAGAATTTCAATACCAATCCTATACTTTTTGACGTCATCCCCTATAAATGCAATACAGGCGATGAGTCAAATTCCTTCATACTGTCATAATTATTCCTTGAACTTTGTATACTAAGAGGAAAGGGAGAAGGGGATGACAAAATGCCGAAAAATTGTAAACAAGACATGTGGATGGCGCCTTTGGAGACCGTAGTTTGTTTAGCATGGTTTATTATTCCATTGCTTATTCACTCTAGGCCATTGCATTTACAAGAAAGATAATACGACTAGCACAGACTAAAATAAATTTAAAGGCAAATGTAGAATAATTTCTTTCTAATCGGCAACTATGAACTTACACGTTGCCTTTAGGAATATTTAGGAGCGTTGTATCTAATCCTCTTATTTTTCCCTGCATGTTTTATTTAGAGTGACTGCTTTGCGCTTTAATGTTACCTTCTTGACTTTTTATACTGCTTTTATGAACAAAAATAGCCTATCATGACCCGTTTTATTTATGATTTGAGCAATACTAAATATTGATTCATAAATAGGCGATTTCAGTCAAAATATTATTTTAGTAACGCCAAAATATTATATATGCACAAGCAGCACTAGTGATTAAAACGGTCTTGTCTGGTTGTTGGAAGTTCTTGACATGTTAGTGATCTCGTGCCTATTGTTGCTGTTGTTACAATTATTTTGTTCTCACTCAGTTTTAGAATAGCAAAATTGTTTTCCATAATACAGTAAGAGCATAAATAGCAACTTGTGTAGAATAAAATAAAATTGTATAAATCCAGTCGGATTTATTGTTTAAAGGTATGTCATATTTTTGTGTGATTTTTTAAATGAAACTAACATTAATACTGAATTCCTGTTGCACAATTGCTAAAGCTTCACAGTTCAGTATGCACAAACTTTTATCTGTTAATCAAATTAAAATATATGTTATAAGCAATTTAAAATATTTTAAACTCTTTGTAACTTAACTATAATGTAACTCTACGACCTAACCGAATGTTACTGAAACGTATTATACTGACCCTGGACACTTCCACCGTGTATACAAAATTTAGTGCATTTTGCGCTGTTTGTGCATGAAAAGCGCGCGCGTTTTGAAAAAGTGGTCGACTTTCAAAATAGCTAATTACTTGTGGAATGTGACAAGGAAAAATTTAACAACCTGGGTTCTGTGTTGTTAAATTAATTTTTAAAGAAATCTTAAAATAACGACAAAATACCAAAACACGTTGCAAAAAATTTTAATTACGAGTATTAGGCAAAAAAGGCACAAATACGTTTTCAAAAATTATGTCTCTCAATTAAACATACAATAAGCAGCATTTAACAAATGCGGTAATATTTATATTATCAAAATTTTTTGTAACAAGCGTTAACTGCATGACTCTGTGCCTACATTTAATGTTTATGTTATAAAGATTTTGTCTTGTTCGTCGTAGTCCGTGCCCATAAGACGAATGACCCTAGTAGGCGGGAATACGGAGAAGACACTGCCTCACAGATGAGAGTGAGGAGTGCTAAGACGGCAGGAGCAACTGAATTATAGGCTGAAGTTTTGGTCCATTGAGCTTAGAGTAGCCGGGACTGGTCCAATGTACAGCTCCTATGAGGGCTGTCCATTGGAATTCTACTTCTTCGTGCTGATTGGGTAGTTTGCTTCTTGGGATTTTGTCAAGCCTAGAGTATTAGATAGTGCTCGACTGTAGCGAGAGGCAGAAAGATAAAGATGGAACAAAGTCGGATGACTTCTTGTTGACTACACTCGAACTTGTTGGCCTTGTGCTAAAGTAAGGACTCTATCTTAATAAAGGGCCAACAGGGTGAGTCTGAATGCATTTGTGTGTGTGTGGCGTATGGATGACGGCTGGATTGAGATGAGAATGAGAGAGAGAGAATATCTTATCTCTTGGGGTTTAGTATGTGTAGGAGAGTAAATTCGGGGCTAGGACTAGGAACGTCTCGAGCACTTAACTGGTATGTATAAATGTACATGAGTATCAAAGGAAAACACTAAGTGTCAGCAACAGTGTACAAAAAAGAGGATTTATTTATTTTTACTTTAGCTTACAACTTTGACTATCTATTTAACTAAGATGAGTCTCATCTCAAAAGTAGTGCTTAGAGAAGAGCCTAAACTTTTATTTCCTCTATGTTTTACCAAGTTATGGATCCCAACGCTTTCTTCCTTCGCTCTTTTATGGGCAGAGTTTGGCTGTGTGACCTAAATGTAAGTACACTGTACGTACTTATATGTTACACGACATAGGAATTACGTATTCATGTAAATACGTTTATCATAAATTGCAGTATTGAGTTTCAATGTATTCAACATGTAGTGATTTACTTCCTATATGGTCATTTTAATTAGTATTTTAACATTTGTATTGACTTTTTTACTTTGAATTTTATTTTATATACTAGTTCAGTAAACATAGTTAATAGTAAAGTATTCCGTTACTTTTATTACTGTATTATTCGAACAATAGCCTATACTTGGTTGCTTATACTAAATCATCGGTAAAAGATTAAATCTGTTTGCTTTCAAGTTTAGCAAAAAAGCAAATCGGTGTAGTTCCAATTTTCTTTTGTCAATAATTCTAATAGAACACAGTTTTGTTTCTCGCAATAGATAAACAAAGCGTGTTTGTTTTGTCATATACAAAATAAAGCTTTAAAATCTGCACATTTTGCGCTGTCAAAATTACTCAAAACTGATAAATTTATTATCTTCAAGGAAAAATGTCAATTGTACGAACTAAATATTAAATTATTCTAAAGCTAGCAGGAAAATTTGTAAACCCATACGGTTTATAACAGTTCGTATTTGCCTAAATCTAAATACTTAGCATTCAGCAACTTTACGTATAGTAATTACAGTTTAAAAAGATTAAATAAAATGATAGAAGTTAAAGTTTAATAAAAATTGTATTTGTTATATTAAGGTTAGTCACTTTTGTTAAACTTTTAGCAATTTGCAAGGCAACGAATTTTGTAAGACTGTACTTACATACACAATAGTTTGATTCTAAAAACAGCAAACGCTTGACGAGCCATAAGTCTTTTAAAACATGAAATAACACAATATACCTCTAAATTGCAAGCCATTAACTGACAATCACCAATAAGGAAAATTTAATTCTTGCTAAATCCTCACCAAGACTCACATGTGTGTGAAGCAAACGACAACGGTAAATAATGTTATCCACAAGATGGAAAATACCCAGATTTTACCAATACCCAAATTTTAAAGCATAAACGACTATATTATTAAGATAGGTCTAGAAAGCTGATAACGTTCAAATCAAAAATAGGAGATACAACTAAATTTGATCTCAAAATCTCTTTTAAATTTAAGTATTGTTTCTACGAAAATTGTTGAATCAGAGGAGAATACCTGTGCGGAGACTCAGACGAGAGACAAAAGAACGCGTACCTTGTCATTAAAAAATGAAAGCGAGTGCGTACAATGACACAAAAAAGCAGTATGCAGTTCAATAGAAGCATTTAAAAAAACCTATAATATGTGAACCTATATATGTGGAATAAAGAACATACTACAAACTTCCAAACGCAACTAAGTATGGACAGCAGAAACCTTGACTTTGATTACTGCCACTTCACAATTTTAAGAAATCGCATCTATGATACAGCAAACAAGGTTGGAATGAGCACTCAAACAAGAAACAGCACAAGGAAAAACTATGGCCCTAAATGGTTTCACAAGGAGTGCAGCACCGCCAAACGCAATGCACTTTTTTACCTCCACAAGTACAGAAAAAACATAATGCACGATAGTCCCGCTACGGATTGCCTTGAAAGCTTTCCAAACGCCAAGAAAGAATACCGTAGACTGTGCTTGAAGAAGAAAAAAGGCTTTTATGAGTTGGTGCAAAATGAAATCCATCACAGTAAGGATTCAACGAGCTATTGGAAGGCAATAAACATGCCAAGAGATAAAAAGCATAGCTTTAGGCCTAACGACATCACTAAATTCCAATAGGATGCCCATTTCCGCATGGTCTTTGAAACTACAGAAACCGATGTCACAGAAGTCCTGGACTCTAGTAACATAGCCTTATCTTGTGATCATGACACACTCGACGCTGAGATAACCATGATGGAACTCCTTAAGGAAACAACAAAACT
Source organism: Dicyrtomina minuta (assembly GCA_949802685.1). Classification (NCBI taxonomy): domain Eukaryota; kingdom Metazoa; phylum Arthropoda; class Collembola; order Symphypleona; family Dicyrtomidae; genus Dicyrtomina; species Dicyrtomina minuta. Next base: position 80,159,314 of record OX461810.1, on the reverse strand, counting down.
GGGAAACAATAAATCGCCTGGAGCTGATGAGATACCAAATGAAGTTTGGAAGAGTTTAGATGGCACAACCTATGAATACCTGCTTTAATTACTTAACGCTGCAAAAACGAAACAGATACCAGGAAGCTGGGGGGAAATTGTAACTCCACCAATCTTCAAAAAAAGGGACCCAGAACTACCAAGTAACTACCGTCCAATTGCTCTTATCAACACAGTCACAAAACTGTATACCTGTATCATGTCAGATTGACTTAACTCCTTTTGCTTTGTGAATGAAACTATTTCGGAGAACCAAGCTGCCTACAGAAAAGGTCGTAGCTGTGCTGACCATATATTTGCACTGTGCACATGTATCTTCAAACAACTTAATAGACTAGCCCTCAAGAAAAAAGTAAAACTGTTTGCATTGTTTGTAGATCTTAGCTAAGCCTTTGACTCCATCAAAAGAGATAAACTCTAGACCAGGTTGAAAGAAGCGGGTTTGAGTGACTATTACATAGCAAAGATTAAGGAACTCTATGACCTAGCCAAGACTAAAGTTTGATGCAAGGAAGGGTATACAGACCTGATAAGCGTAACAGGGGGAGTATTACAGGGTGAAACCCTATCGCCAACACTGTTCACTATATATAATGATAAAATCACTGAAATACTCCGAGCTAGCGGCATTAAAGGAATTCAAATGTTCACTCTTGAAATTCTAATACTGTTATACGCTGACGATATTATACTTCTTGCCTCTAACGAACTGGATCTTCAAAGACAAATAGACATACTTAGCAGTTTCTTCAAAGCGAATGCCTTGAAAGCAAACCTATCAAAAACAAAGGTGATGATCTTTAGGAAGGGAAACAAAATTAGTCACTTCACTAGGTTTAACTGGAAAGGCGAACCACTAGAAATTGTGAGCCAGTATGTCTACTTAGGCGTCCCATTCTTTCAGAGCGGAATCTTTAATGAAGCAAAAGAACACTTCTTTGGCAAGGCTAAAGTAGCGCAAGCCAAACTATTTGAACTTTTTTATCGAGCTAAACTAAGAGACATTAACTTACACATCCGACTCTTTAACTCTCTTGTCGGCTCGATACTAATGTATGCTGCGCCTGTATGGGGAATCCGCTACATTACTGAACTTGAAACCTTCCAAACTATGTTCTTACGACGACTCACAAGTTCATCCAACTCGACACCAGGTTACTACCTCAGGCTAGAGACGGGAATGGTGAACATTAAACTTAAATTATTCAAAGCTTTACTCAGACTCCTCGAAAACATCATCAGCTCCAAAGAAGGCAGCATTACTTGGAACTGCTACCAAAAGGCAATGAAGATCAAAGCCACGGATCCCCGCTATAACTGGAAGCTGCAGGTGGAAAAGATGTTTGCTGATGCATCTCTAAACGAGGTTCTCCAAAATCTGAACACCGAATACATTTAAAAGCATAGAGGAGAGATCCTAGAAAAGTACCGACTGTACTGTATTAACGAGGATGTTCAGGCAATGCAGAGTGGCAGAACTCTAAGACACTACGCAAACCTGAAAACCCACGCCCTAAGATCAGAATACTTTCAGATGAACCTAGCCTGGAACACAGTGAAATTTGTACTGAACTTAAGAGCTGGTCTTCCCAGAATTGTCCTTAGAGGAAAAACTACCAACCTTAATGGAATAAAGAAAATTTGGAAGCAAGCTGAAACATCCGACTGCGAGCTATGCAGAAGAGAGAAAGAAGACACCCACCACATAATGCTTAAATGTCCACATTATATATCACCCAGAACAAAATTCCTTAGCGAGCTGAGTGAAGCAAGACCGACCAGGAAAACTCTCATACTGAAAATCTTCAGCTGCTACCCAGATGCAAAAGGATTTGAACTACTCTTCAATTTTTGGGATGAAGCCCTAAGGACCAGGAATTTTTACTTTAAATTTATCGAGGAAGAATAACCCCCCCCCCCCCTACTACACCACCCCTGCCCCCCCTCCCTCACTCTACTCTAGTAGAAAAATGATTTCTACCTGTATTAAATTGCATTACTACCTTAAATGCTCTCTGTGACTCCTGTGATTAATACTTTGAATAACTAACTGTAATTTGTTTACCATGAACCATGACGCATTCAAGGCTAATTTATATCATGCTTTTCGTAAAGGCTAAAAACAAAATTCAAGAAACTACCAACGCACTTTTATACATACATACTGATATCTATACTCTATATCTTATACAAATACCTTATTCAACCAAGGATCAATATCCTTGCAAAAACAAATGTAAATTACCAATGTTGTATGGGCTGCGGCCAAATCGACTCAATGAATAAATTATTATTATATTATTATTTAAAAAAACCGGAGATGCAGCCTGTGCTATTTAAGAATAAAAAAATTCAAAATAGCGACAGAATTTGTTCAAACAGAAACACAACAACACTAAACACTTCGGCATTGATGACAATTGGGATAAACTACAACCACAACGCATTTTAAAAGCCCCAGAAGGAAGAATTACTATAATCGTCAGGAAGAAATTAGAAGAAAACGAGACGACGTTAATTGAGCATTCAGAGACGGCAACACAGACATCTATTGATTTTGGTGTCCTTTAATTTATTTTAATTAACTGGCATATTTAAGTACGATAGATAAGAATAGTATCAGTATTATATGTTCATTTTATAATTCTAAAAATTTTATATATGTCTAATTTGAAAGTCATTTTTATTCGACAGAATATGTTCCACACTTTCAAAACAAAAGTCTCAACGCAGCTGTACATGGAAAATTACATTATAAGATTAAGTAGACTAGTATATTCAGCAGACGGCAAATGTCTCACGCTCTTACACAAAAGTCTCAACGCATCTGGATACATGAAATCACATTATAAGATTAAGAAGTTTAGCATATTGAACAGATGGTAATGATGTAGGTAAACTGATGAATAGATGTTCACCCGATTTACCCTATTTTGACCTAAAACAGTAAAAATACTGGCAACATAGGATTACAAGGTTTAAATTAAAGGGGGGCAAATACGGACAAACATATTAATTTTAGGTTACGTTACCCGATTAGTAAATAATCTTTCGGAAAAATAATACTAATTAGGTACTTATTATAAGTTACAAGTGCAATATACGAGGTCGTTTATTTTTTACCAACTAAGGGAAGTGTTAGGGATAGCAGTGTCGGCTATGAATTATTTAGAAAGGTATTCTTAAAATATTAGGATACTGTATTACGTGACTGTATACGATAAAAACATTTTTCAGTTGTTTTATTATCGTTCGTTGTTGGTCTCTCCGACTTTTTTACTTGATTTTAATATGATTTGTCTCTGTAATTGCCAAGAGTTGTTCCCCGATGAATAAAGCTATGCTGCAGTACATGGCATTTCTATATAAATTTTCGTACAATAAATTGCAATTTAAGTGTATAAGTAACAAAAATTCGTATACTGAATCTATTAGGCTACCCTTATTGGAGAAGTGTTAGGTTTGTTCTTTTGAATTAAATTATCTTTATATATATCTTTTAAATTACTTGCCTTAGTACTGTGATATTATTAAATAAATAGTAATATTATTAAACAATAATTATTGTGTTATTTCTTCGTTTACGTTTATCATTGTTGTCCTCATTTTGATATTGCTTTTTCATAATTCAGTATCTTTTAGTATCTCAGTTACAACTTACCAGCAACCGTTACAGTATGTCACTTACTTAACTTCCGTGTATAAAGGAATTATTTTTATTGAAATAGAGAATAATTATTGTCAGCTAATTATTAAAGGAAAAAGCATATTAAATAATGATTATCTTGTTATATTTTGGCTATTGAAATTACTAATCCATTAATTATTGAATAAATTAACAGGATGGGAAATTTAATGTGAAGCAAAAATACAACAATGCGTATATTATATTTCAATTAACAAATATATAAATTAGAGATTCCTAAAACTGGCAATTTATGTTACACAGGAGATTGTGCGAGCGGAGGTGGTGTTTATTTGCTTTATTTATTACTATGACTTCGGTGGTAATGGCGAAAAAAAAATTATTGTTTTCCAAATTTAAAAACGCAAGTGCCAATTCTCGAGAGCCAAATTTCTAGATCTAAGTTTTATTGATATATTTTAATTATTTAAAAAATGAATGTTTTAATCTCTCCAGGAATTTTTGTTTTACTCATTTTGTGATATTTTTAACAGCAGAATCATCTATTTTGAATTCGGCTTAAAATTAAAATTGTTAATTTTTAATGTTTTTAATTGCATGAATTTCACAAGGTCCTACTGAATAATTATTTAACGATGACAACTACTTAAATTTTACTTAAGCTTTATTCAGTGTAGGACTAAGAAATTTTAACTTTTAATCCAATTTTGGGTTTTCAATTAATGACATTCTAATCCCGGAGTTTGATCAGTGTAAGCTAAAATGTCACGTGGCACATTTAATCAATTTACATGTGTAGAGATGCCAAGGCAGGTTAAAACTGCCATAAACGTTGTGGTAAATTCCGTTTCTGAAAATATGTATGCATTGTGTGTATAATAATTACTATAATTTTAAAACATAAATCAGATTTAGGTTTTGTAGAAGCTCCACCAAGTGTAGAAAGATATCAGCCCTGCAACCTAAATATCTGCCCATGTTACAGCTCATATGACAAAAATGAAGACAATGTAAGATTTATAATTAGTTTGTAGTATCGAAATATCTAAAAATGTTGAACTCACTAAAGTAACTGAAATTTATTTTTAATGATAAAAAAAGTGTAATGCAAAACATTTATAACAAGAAGAAAGAGACTGTAACTTTATTACACTGATACTATAATAGTATTTGCCTTTTAGGCACAGTAAAATACAAACATGTTTTCATTCATAGGATAACCCAATATTAAATATGATTTACATTTCGTCAGCGAAGAGGCAAATCTCCCTTTGGTGCTAAAAGCGAAACTGACTATTACAATTTTTTCCTAAAAGCGAAAATGACTATCTCCATTTTTCTCAAAATACTTTAAAAAGGAGGTAAAAAAAATAAATGTGCCAATGCAGCATGTTATAAAGCACATGTTTTTGTTAAGAGGTCGTCCATGAATGACGTCACAAAAATTATTGCAAAGAACCCATCTACTCTCATTAAAACAGCTCAACTGTAACAAGGCGTGTCATAAATACTAGACAAGACCCACACACGCTAAGTGTGATATCACTTATAGACAACCCATCATAAATATTACAATCTTAAAATTTCTAGCAATTGATTTTATCATTAGCTATTGGTAATATAAATCAATGTGTCAACCTTTTACTGACTGAACTCAGCGTTAACGTTCAAACTTTCAGATTCTTGTTTTTCACTTATCACTTAGTGTTTAATGTTCCTGCTGGCGGTTTTCTAGTGACTACTGCTTTCTGTATGTCAGGAAACAGCACGGTTGGCACATTAATTCAATATAATCATTAACTAATGGCTTATGACAAATATTTTCTAATAATAAAATTCCTTGCGATAGCTAAGCTTGTATGATTGGAGGTAGTTTTTGAGAAAGCAATAATTTTTTTGACGTCATTTATGGACGACCTCTTAACAAAAACGTCTCCTTTATAACATGATGCATTGGAACATATAGTTTTTGCGCCTTCTTTTAATGGTATTTCGAGAAAAGTGGAGAAAGTCATTTTCGCTTTTAGCAAAAAATGGTAATAGCCAGTTTCGCTTTTAGCACCAAAAAGAGAGTCAGATTTGCCTCTTCGCTGACGATGTGTATTTTAATGAGCTCCACAAAAGCTTTGAATTTAAACGAACATTACGAAACGTATAATAAAATTACTTTAAAATATGAATTTTTGCACAGAGATCAAATTTATTTGCAAGCAAATTAATGTTTGGTACGACTATTTGCAAAACAATTTTAAATTTGCATAATCTGTTTCCCTTTGCACATTTTTTAAAATAAATAGTTTAGCACTGCGTTAACTATGTAGTAACAACAATGTTTTCGTTTGTCGCATAGCAACACGAAACACAGATTTCAATACAAAATGTCTTTACACTTTTCGCGTCAATTTCAATCTCTTTGTATAATCACACTTGTAAAATTTTGACGGGTGCAGGACTATTGGTGGTAAGAGGGAGGGGACTATATGCTGTTAATTATCGCGTAACAAATTAGTGGTAGAGGTTTTGGGGCCATTGGCTGTTAATAATTTATATATGTGTCCTATTTGCTGTTAATTTTATTATTTATTTTTAAAAAAAAACTTAAAAACTTATTGTATGATGTCGACGTAATATAACAACAATTTTAAAATTGAATATGAAACTATTGTCTAATAAGTGGCTTTTTGTATCTTTGCTGCACAACTTTTTCCATGACGATAGCAGTAATACACTGTGGTGGTCACCAGTAAATCCTCGGCAGTTATATTAGTAAAATAGTTCTTTTTCCAGTTATCGGCAATGTGTATTCGTGCTTGCTCTAATGTTTCAAAGGACCTCACAAACTTCCACTTATCAATACACCTTCTCAGTTTTTTCTCTGTCACACTGCCGGAAGAATCCTGCGAAGTCATGTTGCTGTGGCTCGTAGAAATGGACTGATCCTAAGTATGCGTGACTGCAACATTAACATTAAGTACTACTATGCAAACTACTTTAAATTTAAATTGGAGGGGAACTATTGCATAAATTAGGCAAAACCTATGAAATAGAAACACTATTTTTACTACCGCCAATAGTCCCAAAAAAAGATGAATTTTATGAATTTTATTACAATATTTGCCTTTTCTGCCAATAGCCCTTTTTCTAATTAACAGCCAATACGAAATCTTGTACCGCCAATGCATTGTCTGCCCATACGGATGATATCATTATGATGGTATAATGGACAATTCTATATTATTGTATTCTATATATTCGCCTATTTATTTGTTGAACAAAATTTGCATTTTAATCTTCAACCTGGGGGTCAAAGTTACCTATGTCTGAATGAATTTCATTGCAAATTAATGGAATACTAATATTAGCAAACGTGAATAAATTACGCAGTTACGATTTATGAAAGATTATGAACTAAAGTAATCTTCCTAACACTAATTAAAACAAAAAACAGATGCAGTGTTGTGATTTTTATTCAGTAATATCTACCTAGATAGTTATTACTACACATCTACATAATTTACCACAATTTTTACAATTTTGAAATACTTGACCAATTTCAACATGTGATATACCATTCGAAAGGTATTGACTAGTCGATTTTAAATAACGGTGTTTAGATCAGTTTATTAACAAACATGTTTTCCTATAAAAAAACTGCTACTTTTTTTTAACATTTTACCTGAAAATCGTTTTATGATCCAGAGGCCTAAAACAAAAATTCTGTTTTCCTAATATTGTAAGGGATTCAAGAGGAAGTATCATTTACTAAAATCAGTCAATTTTGAAAAGGGATTATTCAAATTTTCGTAACTACATGGTAAAACTAATAACGATTACGCTATAGTATAAAACAAGTTAAATAGGTTCGCCTATTCATTTCGGTTTGAATGGTATATCGTTTAGGTTTACCCTCATCTAGTAACATGGCATAATTTCGGTTTTAGGATTTGGCAGGAAATTTTTAAACAATATACTTTTACTGGGGATGGTACATTGTTCCTAAATGATGTCACCCAAATTTCCAATCTTTTACGACAGCCCCACCACCATGTTGTCAATATACTGTTACGTAAGCGGATACTTTTACCAAGGCATTTCATTATTTTCCTAATAGACTAGAATACCTAACTGCTAACATCATTAATATGAGACCATATAAATGTCCAGAAAATGGAGATATTTTGATAAACTAATTTGTGGGCGCCCCCTTATTATTTTTATGAGTTTCAATGTCAAACTTTACCTATTCGCAGCGTGTATATAGGAAAGTCAAAATTAATCCAATTATTTCTGCTTTAACTTAACATTAAAAGTTGTTACATTATAATTGTATTTTTACGTACGTCGTAGGTGGGTACTTAACTTTTTGATTGCATAACGCACATTTGAACGTGTAAATGAAATGTAAAAAATCAATCTTTTCGGTACTAGTCAACTTGTTCAGAATTGCGAGCCAATCAGCAAATAAGTCAACCTAAATTCGGACTGTTTAAAAATAGAAATAAAAAAAATTAATAGAGTATTTAAATTAGTTTATTAGTAAGCTTATTTTACTAAATTAGTTAATTATTTTAAAATTATATCGTCCATAAATGAAGCTATGCTTTATACAGCGATTTCCTTATAAACCCACCTGCCGTGACAATTAAATACCAAGGCTTTTAACATTGCCTTAAATAGAGAGATTTTTAAAAATAGTTTCTTAAAGAATACCATTAGTAATAAGGCAAAACATTAAGTTCCTTGAAGGTCAGCCTAAAGTTTAATGACATGATATTACACTATTGATGTTGCACTTGAAATTGCCAATTTCAAATTGAAACGTATAGCAGGAGCACACACTTAATTTCAACTAATAAAATTATATCACACGTAACTCGATAACGATTTATTAAATTAAATGCAAAATTAAATAAATAAATACATTAAAAACTGCTGGAAATGTTCCAAGAAAGAAATATTTCTGCCTGCGAATATTTCTACTTTCATAATATTTTCTGCTCTGTCAGCTTTTACACGTTTAAAATGATCTCTAACAGCTGTAAATTCCAGAAGCCGGGACAGGTAAAAGTTGAACTAGATAGTAGCCACTTGTAAGTGTAGCACTGTTTAGAAAATAAAACTTCAACATTATTTAACACGAATTTCCATTTGGCTAAATGCGATGAAATCACATTAAAAAGTCAATTGATTGAAATCCAAGAAAATATGTTGCTTACATTCGTTTACAGTTCTCGCCAAAAACAACTTTGGATTTGGGCAGAGGGGGGCAGTACAGAGATCCTCCAGCAGCTATCAGAACATCATTTCCAGTGGGACACTCACTTACTGTAATGTTGTTTTGCAAAATTGACTGAGCATAGTACAAAGGGGCAGTGGAGTGACTACACGAACCTATATGTAAATAGATAGGCAAAGAAATAAGGCGAAAATTAAATTATAATTATCAGTTTTTGTATTAGTCTGAATATAATGCAATTTATTTGGACCTCACCTGTTATGATTTCAGGCACTTTACTGACAAAACTAGAAAAGGTGCTGCTGTTCGTGTAGTACTCGATGCAGCCGGGTTGAGGGGCAGCACCACGATTAATGAAGAAGTTGTAGTGCCCCAGAGACTGTGGCGTTCCTGACTTTCCCATGTCTGTATGGTAAAAGTCCACAAAGGCGGCGTCATCCTTACTTAAACTCACTCCGATTAATCCTGTTTTGAAGAGTGGACCGGCTGGGTCTAAACCTGTGATACAATTTTATTTATTGAAAAAACAAGGCCCTTGTTTTTTGGTAGCCTTAACAGTAATATGGGGTATTACTCTTTAATGCTAAAATCGGTATGCAGTGGACGGCGTGGAGCGAGTGTAATTAATTAAATGTAAATAACTTAATAGCCTTAACAGCAAAATTAATCATTTTGAATTTGCCGCCAAATTTTAGCTTCAATTTACATGTTTTAAATTAAAAGAAGCAATTAAGCCGCACAATGTGTTTTTGGTTATTTTATCTACCTTATTTATAATCAACTTCTGTAATACAATATCAAAAATTCAAAATTCCAATTTTTGAATTTCCCGCTAATAAATTTAATATTGCGTTAATTCAAGATTTCGACCGGTCAGTCAATAAAATAACCCTAAAGTGATATATTTTTGGAACGGTAACAATTAGCCAAAGATAATGAACATGGTGTGCACGCACGATTGTTATTAGTTTTTAAATGGTTTCGAAATAACATAATTGCAAATTAAAAAAATTTAACGGATTGTGTCGAGTGATATATCATTGGAAAGCTCTTCAAAAATAAGCAGGGACCTTTTTTTTCGTTTTTTGATTGTGACCCACGCAACACATTTTTGGCGGCATTTAAAAATTAAAAGACCGTTATTTTAAATACGTTTTGTTATAATGGAGGCGGGTTCCTAAATTTGAATTCTACTGGCGATTAGCTTTTCAATGATATATGGCTCGATGAAATCGGTCCAGTATTGCAGAATTCTCAAAAATCCGGTAAATTATGTAGATAGGTAGGAATAAAAAAGTGTAAATAATTCAGTGATCATTTTTAATTTCAAAATAGCTTTCACTAGTTCACCTGTTATTCTCGCAAGTTTAGTTTGCATCGTGAAAATAACTCTACTTCCAGCATAGCCCGCCACATGAGCTCCAAGACTGAAGCCTACCAAGTGAATATTCCCCAGAGTGGTGGCTCCTTCGTCCACCAGAAACTTAATCATATCTCCCAAGCGCTGGCCAACCACTGCTGTGTTCTTCACGGACTGATAGTAGGAGAGGAATACCAGGGATGCCATTATCGAGTGCGGGGTGTTGACGGTCGATATGGTGGCATCCCCCACAAGGGCTCTCCAGTCTACAACTACGATGTTGAGGTTGAAGCCATTCGCAAGATAAACTATGAAATTCAAGATGAGGAAAAAATGCATTTTTAAAAATTATTAAAATTTTATTGCGTATTTTATTTTTGCAACTCACTGTCTTTAATGTCTTGGGCAAAGGAGCAGTTGTACCCGTGACGGAAGCCATGAATAAAGAATCTGACAATATTCGAAGAGTTAAATCTGGACGCTGTAATTGAGGCTGGATTGTTGTAAACTAATTCATCTGGATCAAATCTGGAACTGTAATATTTTATTGTATAGTTTTGGTACAAGAAAAATATTTTATGGAAAACCGCCCGAAATTGGTTTCACAGGTCATATGATCGAAAGACTTACGAAGGGTCAGTATAGAGATAAAATTTTACGAGGTCTGGATTTCCTGGGGGCGAAGTTGCAGCACTTGCTGGAAGATTGTCTAGTAATCCTGTGGAACAAAATTTAATTCGCATAAATTAATCATTTAATATTTTGATTTTGAAGTTGAATTCGAAAACAATATTGTCTATATTGTTCTATCAAATTGTAGAGATAGTGATAACATTTATTCAAAAGAACAAACTTAACACTGTCCTCATGAAAAATTCATTAATTTACTGTAAATTAAAAATAAAAATACTTTCACATCTATCCACAAGACTAGCCACAGAGAACGCCCATGAATGACGTTAAGATTTAGGCTAGGCTTCGTACGAAACTACATTGCGAAAATGTTAAATTTTAGAAATGGAAAGGCACACAATTTGCCATTTCCTAAACGTCATTTATGAACGACCCGAGAAGTATTGTATAAAATTGTGTAAATAATCACCATTTTCAATTGTAGTTGTGTTAGGTTGTATAGCGAGCCATCTAGTAAAGTCACCAGGAACGTGAGCTGCCTAAAATACCAATAATGAAATCATAAAAAAATTAAACAAAGCACGCAATATATTTTTAAGTATAGATCGTTTTAGTAAAAACTTTTGCCTACAAAATCTTAAAATACAAAAGTATACTCATTGTAATAATTATTGCAGTGCAAAATATATAATTAGGTTAAACAAATTTTTACCCCAAGTGCAGCAACCAGTACCAGAACACTGAGAAATACAAAATCTGCTGGTATCATTTTTCCACAATTAATCTACGTTCTAATAATTTAAATAATTATCGTACCGGCTATGGAATTGATTACATGCTATACCAGGAGGACTGGTCACTGCTTACGTAGTGGTGCGATATTGTACTGATTAGTGAGTGTATTTTATTTATATTTATAGAATGTCTGTTTGTCTGTTTCTAGTCAAATATAATTAAATTTAGCCTAAGGGTTAAAAGTTAAAGCATTTATTACAGTACATATCCACCAATCCACCTACTTTTACTATAGCTATTTTCACTGCCATATATAACATGTAAATTGGACTGTTTCGATTCTATATCGAAGATACGTATTATTCTGTATTACCTACTATATAGAACTTTGTTATTACCATACGTAGGTTTCTTATCTTATCGTTAGTTAATCATTCCTAGAGCAATATTTACATATTAATGGATTTATTTTGACACGATTTGACTGAATGCAGTATGTATATGCACTCTGTGACAACAAAAACGCACTCTGCAAACAAAGTGACTTATCTAAAAAGTCCTATGAGTGAATAACTCAATAATTTTCCGTTGTTTGGAATCCATATAACTTCCTTTGAAATTTACAGATTAGCAATTCTCACCAAAACTTAAATATTTTAGTTAAATCAAATTTATTTTAATTAAAGTAGAAATTAAGCGTCTTTTTACATACGACTAATGGGATTGATCTGCATATAAATTTTGCAAGTACAAGAAGGAAGGAATCAAAGTTAAAGGAATTTTTTTTTAAATCAACGACATGCCATATTATATTTAAATAGTAATATGCAGCAATATTTTTATACACTAATTGTAACCGCCGCTGTTGCTGTTCATATTCCACGTGAATCTCTGTACAATTGAATTTTTTCCAAATCACAGCCCTTGAAGACGGACCCAATTATGTCCATCTTCAAATAATTTACAGTATCCCAAATCCCAGCTGAAGTAGTACCCGATGCCGTACGGGACCTCGTAGCAAACGGACTTTCCATCCTGATTTTGTCCTTCGTAGAGCGTCCAGGAAAGGAACCTGATCCTGTGGCAGCTAATGATCCTATTTGAGTGGATATGCCCGTGTAGGCCCGTGCAGTGACAAAAATCTCTTCTCCATCCCATTGTTTTCCAGAGTACAAACTGAGAGAATCCTGCGAAGTTTCATTGTAACCCCAATGTCGCAGAGATTTAATATTCGTCGCATTGAAGTTTCTAGGGTTAGTAGCGCACCATTTATTATCGGACCAGAAGAGGCCAAGGGTATCAATATGTGTTCCATAGTTAACCTTTGAGGAAGTGAACCACCTACAATATTTCAGCAAAAAATTAATTGCCATCAATTTAGTAACTATATATTGTGAGTTAAGTACTAAAATAATCCATTTTTACTATTTATTAAAACAAAATACACTATCCAATAGAACATTCAAGATCCTAAATGCATGTTTGTAAAATATTTTGCGCTTTTAAAAAATAGGTAAAACTAAATATTCTGGAATTTTTCAAAAACATGTAAACTGAATTTTCTGCACTTTTTAAAACCCGTAAACTGAATACTCTGCACTTTTTTTTAAACACATACATGGAAGGAATATTTTTTAATTTAAAAAAATTTGTAAAACTGAATATTCTGCACTTTTTTTAAAAACGCGTACATAGAATATTCTGCAATTTTCAAAATATGTTAAAACAATATTTTTAAATTTTCAAAAATATGTAAAACTGAATATTTGCGCTTTTTAAAACTCGTCAACTGAATATTTTAAACTTTAAAAAAATATGTAGTTAGAATATTTGGTCTTTAAAAAATTACATAAATATTAAATGTTACACATTTTAAAAAGATTACAAAACAAGTAAATTAAATACTTTGATTTTTAAATACATGTAAACAATTATAATAAATTACAAGTTACTATGTTAACACGCATATTAATTGTATCAATTAAATTAAATTAAAATCAGTGGCAAAGTAACATATCACTTCGGAACAGTTCCATGATCGAAGAAGCTAATTATTGTGACATACAAATTAGGCGATAACAACTATTATATGTTTACGTCTTAGAGCAATAACTTTTGACGTCAGGAAGAATTAAACTGTATTTGGTCAAGTCTGGGGTGGGAGTGTCAAAGTACAAAGCATTGCCGTCTTCTGTGTGGAGCCAAAGCTCCTGGTTGAATCCCTCTCCTGGAGAATTAAGGCCTAGCAGAACAAGAACTATGACAATGACTGCCTACTGCAAATATTTGCTCCGTCCCAACAATTTCATTATTAATTTGAATTCGAATAGAATATTTTTTGCATTTCTAAATAGTTTTAACAAAACAGACCCACTGAATGTGTTTACGTATCTAACGTAAATCTAAAGTAAGACTAAAAATTTATAACTGTAGTATATATAACTAGCAATTGGATTTGGTAATTGGGTCGCACAAAAGATGCGCCTTTTTATAAGAGGTATTAGTATAAATCTGAAATTGATATTGAAAACTAGTATGATGCCTGTTTTGTTATCTTCAAATTAATTACCTGCCAAAACCAATTGAGTTGACTCTGGTGATATAATTCCTTGACAGCTGACATTGAAACTAATTAATCTTGAGTTAATGTACTTACCATAACAAGTACCTTCAGGACATCTCATTATAGCATTTTGCTTTTGCCGACTAGGCACTTGAAAATTAATTATAAAGCCATGTTTTTTCCAGGTTGAGTTTATATCAGACTAAACTACAAGTTAAATGGACATAATTACTTATTTTATCATTTAATGAATCTAACTGGCTTATTATCTAACAATACATAATCAGAGTGGAATATTATTAAATTTTAATTATTTTACCCATAATAATATTATGCTTTGCGGTTAAAACTGATAATTATGCGTGTCACCTCCAAGTTAAGTACAAAACAGAATATGGATAAGGGATCGGCCATAAAAAACGTCACAGAGTCCTTGGGTCTGCCTGAAAATCGGTGACACTTATGTTATAGAAAGCCGCATTTACATTTACGCAATGGTTAAGCTAAGAACAGCCAGGAAAATCACAGGGTCCAAAAACTTGGTACGTTCTGATGACGTCATGTATGGACGATCCCTGATAACAACTTTTTAACAACTCGTAAAAGTTTGCACAAACTAAAGCTTGTGAATAGCTTTTTCTTGTATAATTTAAAAAAACGAGTAGATAGAATATTTTAAGCTTTCAATATGATACATAAAAATTTGTTATTGAGAACAAAATACACTAACTACAAAAGTATGGAAGCGCCAAGGTCCTGGGAAGTCATAGGCAAATAAAACCATTTTCAAACTTTAAGATCATTAAAATAAAACATTTTAAATTTTTAAAATCATTTACATATAATATTTTACACTTTTTTAAAGCATTTAAATGTAGAACATTTCAAACAATTCGAATATTTGAGTTACATTCTTTACAACTTTTTTTTACTTCAAAAACGTGTAGATGATGCATTTTGCAATTTTGTTCACTTGAAAAACATTGAAGTAAAACATTTTGCAGTTTGCAGAATGGAACATTTTGCACTTTCTAAAAATATGTAAATGATACATCTTGCACTTTCTGGAAATACGTAAATGGAACATTTTGCACTTTCTGAAACTATTTAAATCGAAAATTTTGCACTTTATGGAAATACGTAAATGGAATATTTTACAATTTTTAAATCATGA
Source organism: Dicyrtomina minuta (assembly GCA_949802685.1). Taxonomy (NCBI): domain Eukaryota; kingdom Metazoa; phylum Arthropoda; class Collembola; order Symphypleona; family Dicyrtomidae; genus Dicyrtomina; species Dicyrtomina minuta. Next base: position 80,143,928 of record OX461810.1, on the reverse strand, counting down.
AAATGGAAAACTTTGTACTGTTCAAAATGGTGCAAAAATGGAAATTTCGCACTTTTTAAACACCTGTAAATAATGCATTTTGGAATTTTTAAAAACATGTAAATACAACACTTTACAAGTTCGATTATTAACATCATTTACGCATGTAGCTCATTCAATACTTTCTTTTACACAGCTCATTTTAATTCTAGGTTAAATTAGATATATGTATATATGAACCATTTTGATTCTTAACTAACGATATTAAACGTCTATAAATAACCTAATTACTTAACTACTTTACTATTAAACTACTTAATCTATAAAACTAGCTCACCAAATAAATAACAAAGTAATCAAATACGCTTACACTCCCATCGCATATCGTCTAGTGACTTCAGAAAGGACCATAGCTGGTCAAATCTAGGACATGAGTGTTAAAGAACAGAGCGTAAAAACAAACTTGTACAGCTGTAGGTAATACTTTTGTGTATAATTAAACAATGTAATATAATTGTAATATACTCGTTAGAGTAATCAGCCAGGAACATTGATTGAATTAGGGGTTAGGTAATTTCCTGTATATATTTAATAAAAAATATGAATATTTTTTTATTATTACAAGATAAATTTTGTGTAACAATAACAATCTAACATAGATTATTGTAGAACTAATTAAGGAAATGGAGAAAAATTGATTTTACCTTCAATAATTCCTCGATAGTATAGTGGTGAGTATCCCCGCCTGTCACGCGGGAGACCGGGGTTCGATTCCCCGTCGGGGAGAATTTATTTTTGCCTATTTTATCCTTAAAAAAATATGCATTAGTGATACATGTGCGTATTTTTATAATAAGGCTGAACGCGTCTCATACTTTTAATTTTTTGAAGCAACTTATTTACACATTTTGCATCCTGCTTCATCCATGTATGACGTAAGAACTCACTCAAGTAATTGCAGTCTAAAATCCTTTTAACTGTTTTTAATATTGAGTAAGATTTATTATCCAGTTATTATTGGTATGTTTTGGGTAGTTGTATATTTAGTAAGGGATCGTACATAAATGATGTCACCAAAATATCTAGATTTCAAGGACCCCTTGACCCTACTTTCATACGCTTTAATTTCCCGCTCATCACAGCCTTTAAAGACAGAGCCAACGTCAGCCATATCCATAAAGACAAAACGATCGTAGTGAAATAACTCGTCACCCTTTCTTGGTACCTCAAAGCAAACAGAGAATCCGTCCAGATTTTGCCCTTCATACAACATCCAGGAAGAATGACCAGAGGCAGCCACGGAACCCATTTGCTCAGTAATTCCTGTGTAGGCCCGTGCAGTCACGTAAATCTCTTTCCCAGTATAAAACGTTCCAGGATAGAGACTCAAAGCATCGATGTCAGTCTCATTTGCTGCATAATGTCGTAGAGATTTCGTGTTTTTAAACACGCCGCTTGCAACATTGCAAGTCGGGACAGAGCCTGAATTTTGGAATTCAAAATATTGTTCATAGTCAGTCTCTAAATAGGTTATCCATCTATGTACAGTAATAAAATCAAAAACTTTTTTTTAGTAATTTAGTGTAAAATACCCCACGGCGCAAATGGCTTCGGCATCCGCGAGAAGGGCAAGGGCAGAATACTTGGTCAAGTCAGGGATGTGAGTGTCAAAAATCAAAGAATTTCCTTCTATTAAATTGACCCACAATTCCTGCTTCACTCCCTCTCCACTGGAAGTCAGACCAAAAATGAAAAAAAAATTGATTCCCAAAAGACCATATTATTTTGTCCTGACACTGCCATTGTCAAACAAACAAATTGATTGTTGAAATTATTTAAAAATTAGTTTAAGTGTGTACTTTAGTGAGGTGTGTCAGAGGTGCTGCCAGTGCAGTGCTTGGAAAAATAGCTAATAAATTTATTCATTCCTGGCTTCTGGTCGGACGCAACTGGACGTGTTTTGTAGGAGCTGCTCCTGAACTGGACTACCTTCTGAGTTCTAACAACTGTAGAACAGTTTTTCTAGCGAGACCATTATTGTGCTTGGGGAAAAAAGAAGTTAACTTGGACAGCTTATATATTGGAATTGATCCTGAAATCAGCGAGACCTCTTGGATGTGCTTGGGATTTTGGATCAATCTACCTGCTTAATACAAAATACACTACTTGAGATAAGGACAAAAATGAAGACAACAAAGTGTGTGCTGTGTCAAGACAAATTGGGACGAAGCCAACTATCACTTAATTGTAAGCGGTGCAAGAATGTCATCCATTGGACATGTGTGAACGGCAATGGATCCATTGAAGAATATCAAACTGTTGAGGAAGAAGGTTGGCTGTGTCTGGATTGTAAAACCACAAGTAATTTAATTAAATGTATATCATGTGATAATCTTATCTCTAATAAGGGGTGGCATTGTATGATCTGTCTGTTTCCTTCAGATGAAATTCATATTGATGAGTCTGAACAACATGTATTAGCTAGTAATTTAAATGTTAATTCAGTTGTCGACACAAATTTGTTGAACAAAGGACTAAAGATAGCTCACATAAACATAAATGGGCTAAACATGTCAAAGATAGAGGAAGTCAGACATCAGATAGAGATCTACAAATTTGACTGCTTTTGTATTACTGAATCTAAATAACAGTCATTAATGCCATCGGGTCCATATAATATATCAGGGTATAGTATGTATAGAAAGGATAGAATGCATAGAAGTGGTGGCGGAACAGTGGTTTATATCAACAATAATTTGCGTTATGAGGAAGTAGAAGTAAGAATTGAAGGCATGCACGCAGAATTAGAAATTAGAACTTTGAAAATTACAAAGAAATTTGCATCTTCATTTCTAGTGACTGTAATACACAAGCCTCCTCACGTTCTTTTCACAGAGTTTATAAAGTGCTTTGGTATGTACCTAGGTAGATTAGAACGCAACAACTCAGAACATTTTATTTTAGGAGACTTAAATATAGATTTGAAAGGTAATAAAGGAATACTATCTAAGGATGGGTATGAATTGTTGGAACTCACTACTAGTCATGGTTTAACTCAGCTAATTACGGAAAGTACTAGAGTGACAACGCACAGCAGTACGCTCATAGATCACATCTATGCAAAGCATTCAAGGTCAGTTTTACATGCTGGTGTTGTTACTTTCGGTTGTTCCGATCACAATTTAATTTATTTAATATGTAAAACCATTAAGTCTCACTACCCAAAAAAGACAATAGCAATCCGTAATCTCAAAGATGTTAATTGGGAAACTGTATGTAAGGATCTTAAGAAAATACCATGGTCAGTATTAAAGTGTCTAAATAATACGGATGACATATTGAGATCATTTAATTTAAATGTCAACACAGTATTAGATAAGTATGCCCTTGTTTTAAAAAGGTCAGTCAAAAATAAATCAGCTGGGTGGCTGACTGGGGATGTTAAAAGGTTAATGCATCGTAGGGACCACATAAAAGCTCTTAGTATAGAACGAAATGATAAGGACCTGTGGAATGAATACAAGTATTTTAGGAACACATTTAATTATCAAATCAAGTCTTGTAAGCAGTCGTTCTATAGAAATAGATTTACGGAGTTTAAATGCACAGGAACAATTTGGAAAACCTATAACTACTTATTGAGAAAAAATGAACCACTTAGGCAAATTGCTGAGCTGCATGCTGAAGGAGAGACGGTTAAAGACCAAGAAACTATATGCAATGTGTTATCTAAAGCTCTTGTTGTACAAAGTGATAAGTCAGATGACCTGAGCACATTTTATGAGAGCCTAGAAGCAGTCAAGGAGGACGTTATTCCTGTCACTGAGGAAAAAGTGGTAGGAGCATTTCACAAATTAAAATACAAGGATTCAGGGTCAGCGGATGATTTGCCTTATATTATAATGAGTAAATGGCCTAAACCTCTAGCTGCGCCACTTGCCCTAATCTTCACTCAATTTTTATTATTAGCAGCCTTACCAACAGCTTTCAAGCAAGCAACTGTAATTCCTATTTATAAGGGTAAAGGAAGCAGGTCAGATCCTAATTCATATAGACCTATATCTAAACTATTATTAGAGTGTAAGTTATTTGAAAAGATTATGTAAAGGAGAATTATGGACAAAATGTTAAATGAAGAACTGTTTGACACAAACCAGTATGGTTTTAGACCTGGTAGGTCCTGCCTGTTAACTGTTTTAAAAGTAACGTTTGATATATACAAATTTATAGATGCTAGGTGTGGTAGGTGTATAGCTTTGTTTATAGATTTACGTAAAGCTTTTGATTCTGTCACACACATTAAATTGCTAAGAAAACTAAAAGATAAGTACGGCTTTGACAACAACACTATTAAATTGTTAACTAACTATCTGCATGGACGCACATTTTGTATTCAGAATGGATCATACGTATCAACATACTATGATCTAGATATTGGGGTACCGCAGGGAAGTATTCTTGGCCCACTATTATTTATAATATACATAAATGATATCTCTAAAGGTATCAATAGTAGCTATAACTATGCTTTGTATGCTGATGATTTAATTATTTATTTTTCTGATACAAGTATTGAAGTATTACGTGCTGGTATGCAAACAGCCCTAAATAGAATCAATGCCTGGTTTAAACTTAATAAATTAAAAATTAATGTAAGTAAGACTAAATTTATGCTGTTTCACAAAGCCCATGATCATGTTAATAATGATAATATTAAATTGTACTGTGATGGTCTGCAAGTGGAACAAGTGACACATTTTACATATTTAGGCATTCTATTAGATTGTAAGTTAGATTTTAAGGCTCATTTCTCAAGTGTAAAGGCTAGAACTACAGCTGCTTTAAATGTTATAAATAGTTTAAGAAAATATCTAACTTTTAAAGTCTCTTGTATAATGTTTAATGCGTACGTCTTGACGATAGTAGACTACTGCTCACCTATATGGGCTGTTTAAAGCGATATTGATTTAGGTACTATACAGAGTAAAATTACCAAGTTTGTTGTAACTGTTTGTGAAACTCCTTTATGGACAAAGAAACCGCGTAAAAATACAGTATGTCCCTAAAGGTTAGACTCACCCCACTTTATGGGGTTTACTCCCCCCCAAGCGGGAACCGTAAGCCGATATATTTATTTTTAGATGACAACGGACTAATTAGTAGGATTTGGCTTTGATTGACCTCCAGGGGTCAAGTAGTTCTCACGTAAATAATTAAAAACCTAAAATCAGGTGTCCCAAAAGGTTGGACTCACTTCATGGTTTTCAAAATTCAAAAATCAATATCTCCTGACTTAACGCATGCAAAATTACGAAATTTTGTCTGCGTGTGCTTAGATATACTATTTATGACTTAATGTATGCACATTGGATATTGGGTCACTACAGCACCGGTAGCGGAGGAGAAGACGGGTCACCCTCATATCATATTTTTTCCCCGTTTGATAACATGGGAAAATCGCGACTTACTTCACTAACTTCTTACGTACACATGCAAATGCCAACCGATTGTAATTAAAAGAAGTCAGGCATGACCACAATTAAATTGCCTACAAAACAGTATAACACTCAACACTCAGGTCACTCGGGGTCACGAGACACCCGGGCTTGAACATTACGAAAAGTTGATGAAACGCACAAAACACATGATGAACTTTTCGTAATGTTCAAGCCCGGGGGTCTCGTGACCCCGAGTGACCTGAGAGTTGATTGTTATACTGTTTTGTAGGCAACTTAATTGTGGTCATGCCCGACTTCTTTTAATTACAATCGGTTGGCATTTGCATGTGTACGTAAGAAGTTAGTGAAGTAAGTCGCGATTTTCCCATGTTATCAAACGGGGAAAAAATATGATATGAGGGTGACCCGTCTTCTCCTCCGCTACCGGTGCTATAGTGACCCAATATCCAATGTGCATACATTAAGTCATAAATAGTATATCTAAGCACACGCAGACAAAATTTCGTAATTTTGCATGCGTTAAGTCAGGAGATATTGATTTTTGAATTTTGAAAACCATGAAGTGAGTCCAACCTTTTGGGACACCTGATTTTAGGTTTTTAATTATTTACGTGAGAACTACTTGACCCCTGGAGGTCAATCAAAGCCAAATCCTACTAATTAGTCGGTTGTCATCCAAAAATAAATATATTGGCTTACGGTTCCCGCTTAGTGGGGAGTAAACCCCATAAAGTTGGGTGAGTCTAACCTTTAGGGACATACTGTACAGTACTTATCCAGGAATCAGCGGTGCTTGAAAAAGCTAATTTACTATCAACTATAGAGAGACTGAAGCACACGATGTTAATTTTTACTTTTAAGTTTTTGAGGTGGGGATCGAATGTTGAGTTTTTGTCACAATTATTTATCATCAAAGAATGTAAACGATCCACCAGAGCCTCTGATGGTATATTGTTAGATCTAAGTATACTGAAACCCTCTGCAACATATAAACGATCTTTTCAATATAGATTAGTTAAGGCCTGGAATGAGCTGCCTGTTGAACTTCGTAATACGAAGAATTCTGTAAATACTTTTAATTCTAATCTCAGTAATTTTTATGTTAGAAATAGATCTAAAACTTCCTTCATGTATAAAACTCCATAATTAAAAAACATTAGATGTATCGGTAATGATTGTATGTATTTGACTCTAACTGTTATTGGTATATGAATATTGTAATATTGCGGATATAATGTCGATAATTGAAAAACAATGCCTGTATGTACTGTGTATTGAATTATTGGACATTTAAATAAAGCCTACAAACAAACAAACAAAAATTAGAATGGAATATTAGAAATTAAAACCGTATATACTCGTATCTCGTTGGTTAATTAAAACTTATTGCTATCTCATAACTGCATGTCAGTAAGTAATCAGTCATATTGAAATGATTGTACTGTCAATCACTTGTCACATATCGTCTGTGAAGAACCAAAATGACCTATATCCAATTTAGGCTTCATTAAAAATGAGCCATTTCATTAAAAAAAATTAGAAAAATGCGTTAAATGTTAATTACAAGTTTTTGAAAAGTGTAAAATGATCTTATTCTATGTTTTTGAAGAGGTGCAAAATTTTCTAATTCCATGTGTTTTAAAAGTGTAAAATATTGTATTTACATATTTTGGAAAACTGCAAAATGTTCTATTTAAATATTTTTGAAAAGTGAAAATTTTTATATTTAAATGCTCTTAAGACATATTTGAATATTTGTGTAGATAGTTGATATTGATTTTAGCTAAAAATTGATATGGGTCATTTTGGTTTTTCACAGACCATATTACCATATGCATCTTGTTTTTTGTTGGACTTTTGGCATTGAAGTATTTAAAATTTCCCTATTGACTGCCTAAACAAAATTACCTACTGCTATACTAATTAGTATAAGGTAATTGAATTAGACTGTTCAGTCTAATCTTAACATTTTTAACTGATTAAATCAAGTTGAAGTTTTAATTAGCATTGACGTCCACAGTCCTGGTGACCAATATATGGTTTATAATATTTTGCATTATTCAAGTAATTATTTAATTAATGAGTAAAATTCTAGCCACTTGAAAATTGGAAATGACAGCAAAGATAAATTAAGAGTCGTTCATAAATGATGTGAATGAAATGTCCGGATTACTAGGACCATGTGATTCCTCTACCTCCACTCTAACTATTATTGTACTAAATATTGTTATCTGAAAAATAGGATGTCATCAACATCCTTATATAAACCCATTGTCTCCTCCTGTAACGTCATGAATGGACGACTTCTTTCGCGTTGAAGTCTTACCTAAGCATTTCAAAAAGGTGTTGTAAAGTACACATAGTTATGAGTAGTAATAAGGAAGTTCTTATAGGAGAGACGATGCATTATGCTTTAGCACGTTTCAATGTGACGTAATTAAATATAAATTACTTCCACACACAGTAAAATAAAAATAATCCAAATCCGCGCATTTTGTCCATATTTTGTCGACGCACACATAGTAACTATAATTATCTGTACGTAAGTTGATTCGACCAATAATGTTTTTTAGTACTTGACACTTTTAAAACGGGCTGAGCGCAATATGGTGACAGCCGATGATGCAATGCAATAATTTTGGACGGTCCTGGTCCTGGGTCCCTGGGGATTACGTTGTTCAACCATTATATAATTATAGGTTTTCATAATTTGCATATTGATCTGTAAATAATAGCCATTTTGCCATAACAGCTTGAAATAAAAACAGGTGAATTATGTAGTTGCTTCCTACGCTGCGCTGTGGACAACTAACAATAAATATTTATATACCTTTGATATTTTTAACATTTTAGACGCAACGTCGCAGGGCCGGATAATGCGGCCAGCAAATAGGCAGTCCCTGCTGCTTGAATTTTCAAAACACATGTTAATGGAACATTTTTGTAGCTTTGAAAAATATGTAAAAAAAATAATTTGACTTTTCAAAAACATGCAAAATAAACATTTTTGTACATTTCAAAAACATGGAAATAAAACATTTTTCACTTTTCTCAAAACATGTAAATAGAACATTGAGCAGTTTTCTGAATCAAGTGAAAAGAAAATGTTGAACTTTTTTTTAAACTTTTATATAGAACATTTTACAAATTTCCGAATCAAGTAAAAAGGACATTTTGCACTTTTCTCAAAACTTGTATTTAGAAAATTTTGAACTTTTCTGTATCAAGTAAATAGAACTTTTTGTACTCTTCTAAAGCATGTAAATACAACAATTTTGTTTACCAGAGAAAACCAGCAGTAAAATCAAAATAGTGGTTTTAGTTTAGTATGGAAACAAATTTCTACCTAAAAGCAATTCTTTCGTCCGGCCCTGCAACGTTGAAGAAGTAATAAAATATTTAAGTATTTGAAGGTGACAAAGTGGAAGTGAAGTAAAAAATTTGAATAATTTTCAACAATGATAGTTTGTAATAAAAAAACTTTGAAACTAATTACACATTACCCTGTAGTAGTATTTAAAGCTTTCTCATAACTGCCTTCGCCACATCAGATCCATCACAACAGCACAAGTCTCAATATCTCTGATTCATCATTTTCATTTTGAAAAAAAAATACAAAATATTATATTTTATTCCACTGCAACTTCCAACGAGTCAACATGGCATTGTATTTGCACAACATGCCGGAGATTCAAGCTGTTGCAGAAGGGAATTCTTTATTTTCCGCTTCCCTCCACCAGGTAACTGTAATTATAACTGAGGAATATTATATTTATTGTAGAGTAAAAAGATACAGCGATAATTAAAAAACTGATAATGCGTATTCAGTTAGTTAATAATTTGTATCAATTATAATTATCGATTTTTTCTTATACCGACAGGAATTAAGGAAAACGACACCCGGGAATTTTATTTTCTCAGCTCTCAGCCTCAGCGTTGTGGCTGCAATGGTTAAACTAGGGGCTCGGGGACAAACTGCAGACGAGATTAGGAAAGTGTTTAATTTTCCATACAGCGATTCAACCCTAAGCAATGGATATTCCCAAGTGCTTCCAACTCTGAAGGTAATTTGAACTAATTTTTTGTAATTTCAAATCGAAGTCATTAAAAATTTGAAACTAAGTAAGCATCCTTCAAAGTTGCTTAAAACATATCTGGAATTCTTATAATTTTTTTAAAACATGAATATTTTTCAATTTTTATTTTTCCTCTGCAGCATTCCACCCAGGGACATACACTTTGTCAAGCAAACAAGTTGTACTGTGGAGCGGGTTTTGGACTAAAACTAGAATACACTGCAGCATTAAAAACGTATTTTGATGCGGGAATTGAACAGGTGGATTTTTCAAAAAACCGTGCTGCTGCCCAAACTATTAACGATTGGGTTCAACATTTTACTAGAAATAAAATCAAAGATCTAATTAACCCTGGTAATTTACTATTTAGAGCGTTATATAAACTAAAATTGTTTTTATTAAATTTAACAATACAGTGAGTTATAATACGTTGTTAAATGTACAGATTTGATTGATTATTCGACAAGATTGGTCCTCGTAAATGGCGTCTATTTCAAAGGAATGTGGGAAACTCCGTTTGAGTTACAAAACACGCAAAAATCTGAATTTTTTGCAAATGCCCAAACCGCGGTGAACGTGAACATGATGTATAAATTAGAAGAGCTTCCTTATGCAGAACTTGGCCATTTAGATGCACATGCTGTGGTACTTCCATATAAGGTATAATTTAGCCTGAACAATTCGTCACAGTTAAATTTTAATTCATAAATGTTTAATGACATTTCTAATGATTTTGTAACCTGACTGGTGCTGTAAAGGGTGGAAGGTTGGTAATGATTATATATCTTCCGAAAAAATTGTCTGGTCTGGCGAGGTTGGAGTCTGGAATTGCGGATTTAATCCCTTGTAAAATTCTGCCCAAAATGGACAATACAACTCTCATCGAAATTTTTCTGCCTCGTTTTAAAATTGAATCAACATTGCCACTTGCGGACTCATTAAAAAACGTTATTACTAATTTAATAATAATTAAAATGTATTTTATTTGCTATATTAAAGTTAAGTGTATTTCTTTAACTAATTCGATTTTTTAATGCTTTGTTTAGCTTGGAATGAACTTGGCATTTACTCCTGCAGCTGACTTAAGTGGAATATCCCGTGAAAATATTTACATTTCACATGTCCAACAAAAGGCGTTCATTGAAGTCAATGAAGAAGGGACTGAGGCAGCTGTAGTCACTGGTGGTAAATAGCTTGCTTTAATTATAACATATTATTTACTATGATTGGTGAAGTACTTTTTATTACGGTGCTTAAATGCCTCTATGAGATTCTAAATCAAAATCAACGATAAATGTGGGAAACGTTATTTAATTGTGTACACTTGGTTTTTATAACGTTACTTTATTTCATTCTTTGATTTATGTAGGTGCTATAACTGCGACCTTTTCTCCTCCAAGAATTGAATTCAGGGCTGATCATCCTTTTCTATTTCAAATTGTGGACACTTACACAAACTTTGTACTCTTTGCTGGATGTGTCCAAAACCCTTGATAATAGTTATATGGAGCTTTATTTGCATACCAGGATTTTCAAATAACTTCTGATATATGCATGCCCTTGCAACGCTCACCTTAGCATAACTCTGTTAAACAGTTAGCTCAACCAAAGCTATTTTTTTAAATAGCAAAAACTTTTTTTGTTATTGGCAAAATGGGGCAAGTTTACCTGAAACGTGCATTTCTAAAATAAATTTGGTTTTTTAGTGTTTTTGTAGTTTGCAGAAATCAACTAACGTTTGTAAATGTTTCATGCAAGAAAACTATTTAAAGTCAAAAATGGTTTTGCTTCACTGAAAATTATTAAAATTTTGTTTCATGGATTTTTTAATTATTAATTTTAATTAATTTAATTTAATTTAATTAATTAATTTTAAAGGAAAACCAGTCAAATCCACAATTTAAAACTTTTTACAATTTTCTAAAAACTTTTAGCGTCAGTCTAAATCAGTAAACTACTTTCAAATACGTTTTGTCGGTACCTGTGGAAAAAAATAGTTTAAAAATCAAAATCGTTTCACCTTTTATTCGGTTTTAGTGTAAAAGCTTTAATGGTCTAATTCCGTTTTCAAAAAAAATCTGTTCATATTTAATTAGATATACGAAATTGTTAAAGTACTAGTAGTGAAAAATAAAACTGGTGAATTAGATAATATACGTTTTAAATTATAAAAACCTAAATTTAGGCGTTTAGTACTTGAGTGACACATTATGTTGTGAAAGATATCTAAAATCCAGAGTCTGGGAGTGACGAAAGGAAAGTAATTAAAGCATAATTAGAAATGAGAAATACTTTCGATAGTTGGCAAATTTATTCATAAGATCTATCTTACCTAAGTAGTTATGCTATTAAAATTCAATTAAATATTTAAACAGTTGGAAAAGTAAACTTTTTAATTTTAGTAAGGGGTTGTCCACAAAAGCACCGGTTTTCACCAAGGAAAGTAATAAAAAAAATGTCCTATCGGTTTAGTTAGCAACAGTATTTATTAAATAATTCAGAAGTATGTTTTTGGTTACGCAAAATAACAAAACAAGAATAAATTAAGATCACGAGCTACGAACAATTTAAATAAATAAATTTCCACGTTTCAATAAGAACCGAGACTAAACCAACTTCGCTTCCTGTTTGTGGTTTTAAATGCAGTTGTTTATTTATTGCACAGCTGTGTGGTCTATTTTCAATGTTTTATTTTCATGTATATTCGACTGGGAAAATATTTGAACGTTTGAATGCTATTGCTGCGAATTTTCCATCTTCTGAATCTCTTCAGCGTCGACCATTAGTTTTAATAACTACACAAGAACCAGTTTGGGGGGACATTCCGCCAGAAAATAAAATTAATGTAACTTGACCAACAAAGTTTTAATAACCAAAATGCAATTCTTTAACTAGCAGAGTGTTTTCAAGGCTTTCCTTTAGGGCTTTCCTTGGCAGCATCAAATATTGACTACTTGGACGAATCAGACCTTGAAGACGAAATTGAAAATTATTTAAAGCGAATGCAAATGCCGGAAGGGGGGTGGGGAGAAGACACGCAGTCCGGAGCAGCAACAAAATACAGCCTTGTCATGAAAAACGTGTGGGAAACTACAGTAAAAAGATCTGAAGCTAAAAAACGTAACGGAAGTGACGCAATCAAACTGTTTAATTTAATGGCATTTTCATTTTTAATTAATGTAAAGTTTCTATAATTAATAATAGGTTGTTATGCACAGATTTAATTCATGGTTCGACTCGAATGGGCCTAATTATCGCCGTCTACTTCAAAGGATCGTGGGCGAAGGAATTTCTTTTGCAGTCCACAAAAAAAGCCGAGTTTTTTGTAGATGAAAAATAGAAGACAGAAGTTTACATTATGAATCAATTAGAAAATTTACCATATTTTGAACTTGATCATTTGAATGCACACGCTGTGTCACTTCCATATAAGGTTTAAATTATTTTAAAATGCTTTTATGAGAATTTTGTATTTCTTGTATTTTATAGATGCATATAACCATAATTCAATAAATTTTTAAATCTGGCTGCTAATTTAAAGGGTGACAGGCTGTCCATGATAATATATCTGCCGAAACAAGTGTCTGATCTGGCGAAGTTGGAATTTGGAATTGCAGATTTAATCCCGACTAAAATTCTACCTAAAATGGACAATTCAACCCTCATCGACATTTTTCTGCCACGTTTTAAAATTGAGTCGACATTGCCTCTTAAGAAGACTCTAATAAATGTGACTTCCTATTTTTTTTAAATTACCGTTGAATTAACGTTAGTATAATCTGTTACAATTCTTCATTTTTCATTTAATTACCTTGTTTATTTGCTACTAGCTTGAAATGCACTCTGCATTTACCCCTGCAGCTGATTTAGGTGGAATATCTCGTGAAAACATTTACATTTCAGATGACCGACCAAAGGCGTTCGTTGAGGTCAACCAAGAAGGGACGGTGGCAACAGCAGCCACTAGTGGTAAGCATTCACAAATATTATTATTGGAAGTGTCATTCTAATAATTTGGAAAGTTTCTGTGTAGTTTTGTGTATTTTAATATGTTTCATTTTTTGGGTAAGCAGGTGGTTCCGCTTAGTGATCGAAATGGTCTGGTCCGGACCAGTAAAATCTGGTCTGGTCTGGAATGGGTCTGGTATGAGGGTTTCGGACCAGACCAGACTTTTTCGGACCAGACTAGACCATACCAGATTTTACTGGTCCGACCATATGCAATATTTTTAAGGAAATTGGGCAGGACAATTTTGTTTTCTGCTCTTTTTTGTTGCATTAACTATCTACATAATCATAATATTAAATATTGCATTTAACATCTATTCTTTTAAATCAGTCATATTTATTTTTTGAAAACTTCGGAGCCAAATTTTAGGCGAAATTTCTTAAAAAATTTTTGTTTTGAGATTTACTGGTCTGAATTGGTCTGGTCTGGTCTGGTCTGGTCCGGCCGTCGGACCAGAGCATATGGTCTGGTCCGGTGATGTCAGACCAGACCAGACCATAAAACCAGGACCAGACCATAAAACCAGGACCAGACCATAAAACCAGGACCAGACCAGACCATTTCGATCACTAGTTCCGCTTTCAGCTCGTTGCCACGAAATATTCAATTCCGGGCAGATCATCCTTTTTAGATGCTGAGCTTAAGCATCTATAGAAATGGCTATGTCCGTCTGTCTGTCTGTTTGTCTGTCTGTCTGTCCGTCTGTTCATTATGCGCTACAGGTCACAGTTTTCAAGCGATATTCGTCAAATATTTTTCAAATGGCCACAAATGCGAGGGAGAAGTGCCCTATTGTTTTTGTGAGAGATCAAACTAACCAGTTTTTCACAATTGACAGTTGACTGGACCAACTTTTTTAGCCATCTAAAAGCATTGGAGAAAAACGGGTGATTTGCCTTTGCACCAGTCAAATGTACCAGCTAAATGGACCAGACACGCACCAGTCGAAATTTCAATTTGCCGCTTTGCATCAGCCAAATGCACCAGCTAAATGGTATCGTTACATGAGCCAGTCAATGCACCAGCAACATGCACCACTCATCGGCACAAGCTACCCGCAGAAGTTTCCAGGAGAAGTTACCCGCACTCACAAAGTATTTTTTTTTTAAATTTCCATTTTAAAAAACCCACCCCAACTTTTTTTACTTTATGCTGTGAACATACGAACGAAGCTTATAGATAGTTGATGACCAACCATTAATGGCGTCATTTAAATTCTCAATTTTAAGGAACATACTTCAACCGAATGGCGCGCAGTTCGTAATTTTAAGTGTCCAGTAAATCTTATACATAAGTTATTCATACATTGAATTTCAACTTTCAGGGTTAAACAAGTTAGGAGCCATGCAAGGATGATCTTAAAATGACGTCATCTAATTATTTTGATAATAGCAATCTCTTCTGTCTTAAGTTCAAAAATCAAATTAATGGATATCCCTAACACCGTCGTTTTCTAGCATACATACAGAAATCCTTCATAAATGACGTCATCACAAAATCACCATTTTAAGGATCCTTGTTAGTGCTAAATGCAAAATTTGGTAGATTCATATCTTCGAAATCTACTTCTGCTAGTATAATTACACACAGGGATTGTCCATAAATGACGTCGTCTAAATGTCATCATTTGAAAAAACACCCGTTATCAGTTCAAACATTAGGTAAAATAGTATTTTTAGCATGGAATATTATTATTGTACATATCAGGATCGTCCAACAATGTCGTCACTAAAAGAATGCACTTTAGAGGGTATAGAGTGTATTTTATGTAAATACTGTGAAAAGATGCATCGATTGACTGAAGTCAATATTTGCTGTAAGCTCAGCATCTACTTGGGGCCTACGGTAGGCAAATCCGGCGCGAAGCGCCGGATTTTTTAGTTCAAATTGTGGATACTTACACAAACTATAAAATATTTGCTGGGTGTGTCCAACCCCTTTATGCTAGTTCCATTTCCATGGTCATAAAATCAAATAATTACTTATCGTTAGTGTTAACGTTAACTACAATTTTATGTGCGTGGATGGGCACAAAACATTCTGCACTTGGAAATGTACAAAAAATACATACTTTACAGAAAATTTTAATTTTTCCACCCGTCCAATAACCAATAACCCCAGTTGCATTGTTTATGGACAACGCTTGATGAGTGAGTTTCGTAGTACATATTATTTACTTTTGGTTTTACAATTTGAAGCAAATCAAGGCATTCTAATACAGTACCTATAATTACGTAAACCTGTTTGAATTTACTGTCAATGACTGGGTTGTCTAGCTTCTATGTACGCGTACAGTTTAAATGGGATTTGTAATTTGCATAGCAGTTGCTTCTATTGACGCTCAATGTTTTTCTTGGAATTACGCTGAATTAATTGATGACTCATTTTTACATTGAATTCGCCTAACTCAATCACTAACTCTCGCTAAAAAATTGCCTCACCAATACCTTACTTTTGTTTAAAAAGGAGCCGACCTTTGACGCTTAGCGTTTTTCTTGGAATAATGCTGACTCATTTTAACTCAACCACCAATGAACTTTGCAAGCCGCATCACTGTCTGTCTTCTCCTGTCAATACTGTATGCTACATTGTTTCGTTCATCCACTCAGCTGCGAACTGCTAGATCCGGAATTCACAGCAGGTTAAAATTATTTCTATTCACAGTTAATTACATTTAGCAGTCCCGTTAGCTTTAGTGTTCAGTGTGTCCACAACAATAATTCACAAAACGGTTACATCTGATTTAATTACTTATTTTTTATTTTTTTTTTAATTATTTCTGTAGCTGACAGAAAGTCATAGAATAACACAGATGTGAAATATAGAAATATTTTGAGGATGTAAATGCAATAGTTTATTTTTGTAATAAATTAATTTGTTACGTTTTTGTTTTAGATCTAAAAATATAAATTTCGCGCCAATTAACCCAACCTCCACCAAACAGAAAACTCAGCTGCTGTTAAAAATTCATTTTTAAAATTTGGTAATTTTGTTGTTTTTTATTTTGTAATTTCATAAAAAAGTTTGAACTAATTAAATACTACTATATATCATGTTGGTACTACTATTTAATATTCGTAGGTACTTGAATTTACTTTTTCAATTTTTATGTAATTAGTTGTTTCTGTGGTTGCAGGCACCTAGCATACCAGTCACTATGGTGTTTAATCTGCAACTTATCCCAGATGTTCAAGCTGTGTCGGAAGGAAATTCTTTATTTTCCGCTTCCCTCCACCAGGTAACTATTCACAACGCAGAAATATTATTGGTTTTGTTATAAAGGAATATAGCTATATATACCATGTGCTTCAGTTTACAGCTTGTACCGATTATTGAATTATATTTATTTTCTCCTGGCAGGAATTAAGGAAAACCCAACCCGGGAATTTCATTTTCTCAGCCCTGAGTCTCAGCGTTGTGACTGCATTGGTCAAACTAGGGGCTCGTGGAGAGACTGCAGAGGAGATTAGGAAAGTGTTTAATTTTCCATACAGCGATGCTGCCTTAAGCAGAGGATATTCTCAATTACTTCCAACTCTGAAGGTAATTTGAAAAAAAATCTGTATTACAAATATTCAAACATTAAGGAAGTCCCTATCTTTAGGTTTTGTAAATATTAGTAATTCCGAAAGTTGTTATTTTGTATAACATTAATTCTTTCCTGTAGAAATCCACTGAGGGATACACACTTTCTCAAGCAAACAAGTTGTACTGTGCCACAGGTTTTGAGCTCAACACAGACTACACTGCAGCAGTTAAAAATACTTTTGATGCGGAAATTGAACAAGTGGATTTTTCAAAGAATGTTGCTGCTGCCCAAACTATTAACAAATGGGTTCAAGAATTTACCAAAAATAAAATCACGGAACTGATTACCCCTGGTAAATTACGATTTAGAGCGTTAATTAAACTAAAATTGTGCTTAATTATTGTAAAAGTAAAGATTATAATATTAATACTGGGTTGATATGTACAGATTTAATTAGTAGTTGGACACGAATGGTCCTAGTTAATGGAGTCTACTTCAAAGGTTCGTGGGCAAATCAATTTGCTTTGAAACTTACGAAAAAGGCCGAATTTTTTGTAGATAAAAAATACAAGACGGAGGTTAACATGATGAATAAATTAGAAAATTTGGCCTATGTCGACCTTGCACATTTAGATGCACATGCTGTGGCCCTTCCATATAAGGTTATTATATGTTTCTTTGCTTATCAGAATTGAATATTTGTTGTACTTTCACAAATTTCTAGCCAAAATGTAATTAATGTTGTAATACGGCTGCTAATTTAAAGGGTGACAGGCTGTCCATGATTGTATATCTGCCGAAACAAGTTTCTGGTCTGGCGAGGTTGGAATCTGGAATGAAAGATTTAATCCCGTCTAAAATTCTGCCCAAAATGGACAACTCAACCCTCATCGACATTTTTCTGCCCCGGTTTAAAATTGAGTCGACATTGCCGCTTAAGGAGCCTCTAACAAATGTGTTTGTTATTTTTTTTAAATACCGTTAATTAAAGTATTTGTTTTAATTGTTCATTTTTCATTTAATTACCTTGATAATGTGCTACTAGCTTGGAATGCACTCGGCATTTGCAACTGACGCTGAATTAGGTGGAATATCTCGTGAAAAAATTTACATTTCGGATGTCCGTCAAAAGGCTTTTATTGAAGTCAACGAAGAAGGGACTGTGGCAACAGCAGCCACTAAGGGTAAGTAATGTAAATTAATTAGTTGCTTTATTAATTTCGATAATTAGCCATGTTCCATTGTCACATTGTTTATTTTATTTCGTGTTTTGGTGTATTTAGTTGATTTTGTTGGGTATTCTACGCCACAAATAATTCAATTCCGGGCAGATCATCCTTTTATGTTTCAAATTGTGGATACCTACACAAACTTTGAAATATTTTCTGGATGTGTCCAAAACCCTTGATGCGGGTTAAATTTCCATGGCCAACAATTCAAAGAAGTACATATCTTTAGTGTAAACGTTAACTACAATTTTTGTTGAACCTAAAATACACTGTCTGCAATAAAACTAATATATGATCTTGAATGTATATAAGTAGAACTTATTTCCGATTTCGCATGCAAGTTTTAAAAATTTGCTATCCAGGCTGTTACAAATATTTACTTGTTTCTTACTTTGAAGTGTGAAGATGTGAGGGTAGGATCATAAATGGCGGCAAAAACAAATTCCTACCCATTAGGTTGGTAAGATGCCATCAAGACACTGGAGTGAATGCAACAATATGTGGATTATATGCTAAATACATTCAAGTTCGGAAATTCTAAAGATTAATTAAAACAATTAATAAAGTTGATACAAGTGAACAACAAAATTGTAATTTGATACGTAGTGGAAAAAAAGTCTTTTATAAAAATTTAAACAAAATTATTAGATGTCCTCAACATTTACTGTTAATGCACTGCTACAAATCAAAGCGAGTCAATTAAATAAATCACCTCAATAACCTGTTGCTCAAGCACTACATGCCTTTGGACTTGTAAAAACGTGAGTAAAAAAATTGATGCAGAAGACGAGCAGAAATAGTGTGCAATCTCAATCAGATCAGGTATCAGGTACAGAAACAGATCGTTCACCCTTGAACTTTCGTACGATGGGTACGTAGAATTTACACGATAAATGGCTTGAATAGATTCCATGTAAGCGTACATATTAAATGGGATTTGCAATTTGCAGTAGATCATTTACACTTACGTTCAGTGTATTTCTCGGAATCAAGCTGAATAAGCGGTGATACATGTTTTCATTGCATTCGTGTGTCTAAACTACCATTTCTGCGAGCCACACGTCATTTTATATCTTCTCCTTGTCACGGCTATATATTTGCTCATTTGCTTGTCTGTTATTCTGAAATACAATTTTAGTGTTAGCATTAAATATTAAGAAATTAAAAACTTTTTTGCCTCTATAAAAACTAAATTAAATATGCCAAATTAAACAGTTTTTATTTGTTACACACAAAATAGTTATACTTTTAGCTTCTTTGAAACCTTTTAAATGCAAGGTGAAATATCCACACATCTAAAATGTAAAACATGATACCACCCTCATATCTAGACCACCCCCACATGATGTTGGGGTGGTCCATAAATGACGCTTTAAAAATTCTCGCTTAATAACTTGCTTTTATTTCGTATGGTGATCTCCTCCAATTACAAGTATAAGATGCTAAAAAATTAATATCTGCATAAGCTCAACCCCCACCCACCTAGTGCTGTGACGTTGTTTACGAACAGCCTTCTAGGAAATTATTCGTTTTTCAAGTCAAATTATCCCATTTTGAATTTTAGTAGAGTAGATATAACACTTTGCACTTATAAAAACCCATCGTATATGTCTAGTCTGCACATGAAAAGAAATCATGGAGTCGTCCATAAATGTTGTCAGCAGTACAGTCAAAAAGCTGACTTAGCTGTCGATAATAGGTCACTCTGAAAATAGCCGTCCACGTAAAGTTAATGGGATAACATGGGTAGTAGGTGAGTCTCAAAATAGTAATTATTCCTACCTATCTACATAATTTACCGGAATTCTGAAACTTTTGCAATACTGGACCAATTTCATCGAGCCATATATCATTCGAAAGGTAATCACTAGTAGAATTCAAATAATGCAATGCGCCTCCATTATAACAAAACGTTTTCAAGATAAGGGTCTTTTAATTTTTAAATTTTGCCTAAACCGTGTTGTATAGGCAACAGACTTAAAACAAAAAAAAGGGGTCTGCTTATTTTTCAAGTGCTTTTAAATGATATATCACTCGACAAAATCCGTTACATTTAAAAAAAAAAAAAAAAAAAAAAAAAATACATTTTTCAAATTTTTAATTATGTTTTTTCCAAGCCATTTAAAAACTAATAATTATCGTGCGTGCACACTAGGGTATTTCGATTTGCCTAATTGTTACCGTTCGAGTGGTATATCATGTTTGTGTAAGTTAACTGAGTGACCGGTCGAAATCTTCATTTAACACAATATTTAAAATTTTAGCGGGAAATTCAAAAATTTCAATATTAAATTTTTGGATTTATTGAGAATATTAAAATACATGTGCGTAAATCGTCACAGCTTACCCGTTTTAGGCTTCTTTCCTTTAATTTACAACCTGTTAATTGACAACTAAAAGGCGGCAAATTCAAAATGTTTAATTTCGCTGTTAAGGCTGCTATTAAACAAGGGCTAAAGCCCTTGTTTTTACGATTATTATTTTATCTCACTGGAACTTGTTTGGGTAGAATATTTTTTGGACCGCCCTCATTGAAAGATAGGAAGCAGGTAGATAGCAGACAATACCGCAAACAACGTACATAATTATTTACACATTTGCCTCTTTTGCACAGCCACGTCAAGGTTTTTACTACAAATATTTTCCCATTTCGACCTGAGTTGGTTTAGATGTTACCATTGCTTCTGCCTAGACTAACAAGTAATAATTTATCATTTTCATTTAGCAATAACTGTAAAGGCAACATTCAACTATTCACAATGGCGTTATATCTGCAAAATATCTCAGATGTTCAAGTAGTGGCAGAAGGAAATTCTTCATTTTCCGTTTCCCTCTACCAGGTAACTATAATATACAACTAAGGAATATTTTTTCTTTTTTTATACAGGGAAACAAATTTATGTATATATATAGCTTCTTTATTAGTTTTTAATTTGTACCGCCTGTATCTATTTGTTTCTATCACTACAGGAATTCAGGAATTCGACTCCCGGAAATTTTATTTTTTCAGCCCTCAGCCTCAGCGTTGTGACTTGTGACTGCATTGGTAAAACTAGGGGCTCGTGGAGTGACTGCGGACGAGATTGCAAAAGCCTTAAACTTTCCACACAGCGATGAAACCCTAAGCAATAGATATTCTCAAGTACTTCCAACGCTGAAAGTAATGTGAAAAAAATTTCAGTTTTCCAAATCTTCAAAAATTAAGGAGGCTTTCCCTATCTAGGTTTTGTATATAATTCCAAAAGTTGCTATTTTGTTTAACATGAAACTTTTTCTGTAGAAATCTGCTGAAGGCTACACACTTTCTCAAGCAAACAAGTTGTACTGTGGAGCGGGATTTGAACTAAAACCAGAATACACTTACACCACAGCAGTTAAAAAATCATTCAATGCTGAAATTGAAAATGTTGATTTTTCAAAAAATGTTGTTGCTGCTCAAACTATTAAAAAATGGGTTCAAGACTTTACCAAAAATAAAATCACGGAACTGATTACCTCTGGTAAATTACGATTTTTAGCGTAAATTAAACTAAAATTGTGTTTATCGAATGTAAAAATACTATAGGTAATAACAGTAATAAGGAGTTGTTGTGTACAGATTACAGATTTATTTGATGGTTCGACACGAATGGTCCTAGTTAATGGCGTCTAGTTCAAAGGTTCGTGGGCAAATGAATATAATTTGGAATTTTTAAAAAAGGCTGAGTTTTTTGTAGATAAAAAATACAAGACAGAGGTTGGAATGATGCATACAGAAGAAAAGTTGTCTTATGTTGAACTTAAACATTTAGATGCACGCATGCTCTGGCACTTCCATATAATTAAGGTTACCATTTGTATCTTTGCTTATGAGAATTGACTATTTCTTGTATGTTTATATATGCCGAAGCAAAATTTAATTAATGTTTTAATACGGCTGTCAATTTAAAGAGTGGCAGGCTGTCCATGATTATATATCTGCCGAACCAAGTGTCTGGTCTGGCGAGGTTGGAATCTGGAATGAAAGATTTAATCCCGTCTAAAATTCTGCCTAAAATGGACAACTCAACCGTCATCGACATTTTTTTGCCCCGTTTCAAAATTTAGTCGACATTGCCGCTTAAGTAGCCTCCAATAAATGTGATTTCTTGGTTTTTTAAAAATTACATACCTTTAATTAAAAATTATGTGTTACAATCATTAATTTTTCATTCAATTAACTTGTTTATTTACTGGTAGCTTGAAATGCACTCGGTATTTGCAGCTGACGCTGATATAGGTGGAATATCTCGTGAAAACCTTTACATTTCTGATGTCCGACAAAAGGCGTTTATTGAAGTCAACGAAGAAGGGACTGTGGCAACAGCAGCCAGGGTTGGTAATCATTTTGAATTCACAAACTATAAAATTAATAATTATTATTTTATTAAATTTAATAATTAGCCATGTACCATTGTAATGTTGTGCATTTTATTTTATTTTATTTTGTTGTGTATGCACGTGATTTAATTTTGGTTTCTGCGCCAGAAATAATTAAATTCCGGGCAGATCATGCTTTTATATTTCAAATTGTGGATACTTACCCAAACTTGGAAATATTTGCTAGGTGTGTTCAAAACCCTTGATGCTGGTTCAATTTCCATCGTCAATAATTCAAATAACTACATCTCGGTAATGTTAGCGTTAACTACAATTTTAGCTAAATATAAAATACGCTGTCTGCAATAAAACTAAAATATAATGTTGAATTTATATAACTTAAAGTTATTTCCGATTTTGCATGCAAGTAAATACAATATTGTGAACTTTTTAAATGTATGCAAATATCGTTTTAAGCTTCTGTCTCATTTTGTGTTTTTTTTGATCATTTAGATTTTAACTACTAACTAGAATTGAATGCTTAAGTTTTGTTATAGTGACTTACGTTATACTTAACGTTAAAACAGGTCGAAATAATTACTCAACTTTGCTACATTTAAAATATGTGCTAAGAAATGAATTTAACAGCTATTACACAATTATTAAAAAGGATATCACAGTCACTACATATATGTAGTTTTTCCAAGAAAATTAAATCGGTTTACTAATACCTACTACGACTACTACCGACGAAAACTGTGCTACTATTTGTATCGCTTTCATCCGAAGTAGCACAAACAATGGTCTGTGGAGCAATAACAAAATTACTCTTGTAAGCGTCTGCACACAATGCATTAGAAAGTGTAGTTAAGTTTACTTTCTGCAGAATGTCAGGATATTAGTAATTACCTTCCGAACCATGTCAATTTTCGTTAACCAGCCATTGTGCCATGCATTCCCGTCGCCAATAAGTCTGGCCCGGGAATTTTTGGAGGAGGCACCTTTTTAGATGCTGAGCTTAAGCATCTATAGGAATGGCTCGGTCCGTCTGTCTGTCTGTCGATGTGTGATTTTTTTTCGTGCTCCACAGGCCACAGTTTTCAACTTAATTATTAGAAATAAATTTTAAATTATCATGAATGCGATGGAATAGAACCCTATTGTTTTTGGAATGAAACGGATTCACCAGTTTTTCACAATTAACGATATAATGAACCAAATTTTTAGCATTAAAATGAATGCATGAAAAACTGTTGTCTGGCAGTCTGGCACGACTTTACATGCATTTAAATACTTGCAACTAAAGCTGAGTAGGTGGGTACATGCGCCGCACGTTGCATATACCTGACATTTAGTAGGTATTCGTACCATAGAAAACTTCAGATGTACATACCATAGAAAAGGGATGGTCCATAACTAACGTCATACAAATTTTACCATTTTGGAGATCCTCATTGTCATTAGTTTGGAAATTAGGTTGACATAATATATCCTCCACATAGAATTTCACTAGTATGCATGCAGGGATCGCCCATAAATTACGTCATACTTTTACCATTTTAGGGAACCCTAATGTCATTAGCTCAGAAATAAGGTTGACATGTATCCTTAACATAGGATTTTACTAGTCTACTTGAAGGGATCGCCCATAAATTAAGTCATACAAAGTTTACCATTTTAGGGATCTCCACTGGCATTAGTTCAGAAATAAGGTTGACATGTATCCTTAACATAGGATTTTACTAGTATGCTTGAAGGGATCGCCCATCAATTACGTCATATAAATTTAACCATTTTAGGGATCTCCACCGGCATTAGTTAAGAAATAAGGTTGACATGTATTCTTAACATAGAATTTTACTAGTAAGCTTGCAAGGATCGTCCATAAATGACGTCATACATATTTTACCATTTAAAGGACCCCAACTGCCATTAGTTCAGAAATTAGGTTGACATATATTCTTAATATATAATTTTACTAGTATGCCTGCAGGGATCGTCCATAGATCACGTCATTCAAATTTTACCATTTTAGAGATTCTCATGCTATTAGTTATAAAATAAGGTGAACATATATCCTTAGCGCTTGATTTTTCAAGCGTACGTACGGGGATCGTCCACAAATTAGGTCATGCAAATTTTACTATTTAAGGGACCACCACTGTTATTAGTTCAGAAATTATGTTGTCATATATTCAACAAAGGATTTTACTAGTATTCATATAAAGATCGTTCGCAGATGAGGTTGTTTAAATATTACTACTTCAAGTAGCCCGCCTATGCATGTTAACGGCTACGAACCTGAACAACAGAAAGTTTTGCGAGAGCCGTTTTGGTCAGTAGCCAATTAAAAACCCGTCGGTTTTCCACCGTCAGTTATTTAAGGAAATTGGTAATTTTTGACAATAACAGCATGCTTTGAGTTTCTATATTCAAGGGATTGTCCATAAATGGCGTCAAGGAACGTTAGGATTGATTTAATTGACATTTAAAAAAATGTGTTTATTAAGATCGTCCGTAAATGACATTACAAATACTATTACTCGTTTATTGGAATCGTCTGTAACTGACAAAACAAAAATATTACTCGTTTATTGCAATCGTCTGAAAATGACGTTACAAAAAACATTACTCGTTTATTGGGATCGTCTGTAAATGACGTCAAAAAAAATGTTTCTCGTTTATTGGGATGATCCGTAAATGACGTCACTAAAATAACGTAACAGGTTAACGTGTATCTTTAAGCTATTTGACTAGACATGACAGCATTTTTACAAACCTAGCAAACGTGGTCTACCGGATGCATCAAATCTTGTTAGTTACCCCCTCGTATTGGTGCTAATCTTACTAAGCCAAGGCTACTACTACCAGGCTTACCAAGCTGACTCAAACCTGCACCAACCTCTCTTGTCCTGGCGCAAATCTCAACAAGAACTTTCAAGTCACTTGTACCCAGCTAAATGGTGCTAGCAAAGTTCGTATCTAGCACACTTGTACCGGCGTACCAACTCAAACCTGTGCCGTTTTAAAACATACTTGTACCAGCAGCACTCAAATCGCGTCAATTTTGACTAGCAAAAGTTGTAACTCAGCCCGCTTTTATGGACACTAACTGCAAGGTTTTTATGTTAGCCTTACTAAATACCCAAAATTTTCAAGTGATTAAAACAATGTGTCTGTAAGCTCAGCATCTACTTCGGGCCCACGGTGGACAAATCCAGCGCGAAGTGCTAGATTTTTTGTAATTTCAAGTGGTTCATCCAAAAGCAGAAGTACTATATCATTTGTAGCAGGTCGCAGATTTGCTCACAGTTGCCCGCCAAAGTTTAAAAAATTCGATTTTTTGATTTTTTTCAACGCTCTAGCTCCTACAATTTTTAGAAAAAGTTTAATAGCGGTATTCACGATCATGCTACAGCATCTTTTGATGCTACTTGCTGTTTATGCTACAGCAAATTAGAAATAACGTGTTGTAGCACACTGTAGCAATTTTTGCGTTGGTTGCCACGGATACTGAGTTCTACTAATGAATTTTATACTTTTACGCTTCGAATTTGAAATAAATGTCTCAAATATAGTCCTTGTCTCCAATAGAGGCCAGGTAACAAATAGAAGCTGAGTCTCCAATTGAGTCCGGGTTTCAAATATATACCGTGTGTGACATGTCGAGACAGGCAGAGAATCATACTTCAAATAGAAGCCAGGGTATCTGTTTGGAGTTTTACGGTACTATTAAAATTTATTTTTTAAAAGTAAAATAACCATGGAAACAGTAACATTCGAAGCTACAGCATAAATGCTATTTTATTATTAAAGTATGTTCACAATTCTGGACGATTTTGGTGCTACCGCGCGAACAGCAAGTAGCACCAACAGACGTTGTAGCGTAATCGTGAATACCGCTAATGCTTTTCTAAAATCAGGACAAAAAGATGTCTTTAAACAACGGTTTCAAAATAATTTTTTTGAAAAACCAAAAATGTTTTGAATTTTCAAAAACACAGAAAAACAACCTAATAATAATATTGTTTCACAGATCAAAAACAAATTTAGTTAAATACGGATAAACATTTTAAGAGCTACAGCGCTGCAAGATATCAAAAATTCGAATTTTTAAAACCTTGGCGCGCAACTGAGAGCAAATATCTGACCTCTGACAAAAATCAGTAGGCACACGTTTGCTATCTGCACTAGACGCGCCTAGTACACATTAACTGTAATTAAAATTCGCCACACATACATATGTGTTGCCCCTTTCTTGTTAGAAACAGTTTTTACAACATATGTTAAGAATTGAATTTGAAAGACTTATAAAACTACCTTAAAATAAAACCATAACAACTTTAAATACCAAGCTATTAAAATTGACTAATTTTGTTATTTTTTTCTATTTACATGTGCAATTTATAACACTTGAAATACTCGACTGATTTGATCAAGCAAAAGCTCATTTTAAAGCCCTTAAAAAACGAAAATAAACAACCTAAAACCTACCCATAGCTATTAAGGTTTAAGTGATGTATCGTTGGTATGCAAATTCCGCGAGCAACCGGTAAGAAAAGCAGCTTTTATATTTCCAAAATAATTATGTTTGCAAAAACTTCAAACTTTTTTATTTCATACGGCTGATAACAGATCGTACACAAATGATCCCACCCACATCTCGGCACATACGATTTTAACTTGATTTGAAGAATGCCATCTCATTTATTTATTGTACACAGAGTAATAATATATAATCAAGACCGTTTGCATTTTAAAGTACATCCATTCTCATAGATTTATGAGAAATAAATGTGCACTTGCTTGCTGAATATAACGTACAGTAAATCGTTATGAAAAAACTTGCCGCGTCCAGGCTGTTACAAATATTTACTTGTTTCTTACTGTGCAGATGTGAGGGTGGATTCATAAATGACGGCAAAAACAATTCCTGCCCATTAGTTTTGTAAGATGCTATCAAGACACTGGAATGAATGCAGAACAGCATGTGGATTATGTGCTAAATATATTTACGTTCGAAAATACTGATAAGTATTTGAAAACAATTATTAAAGTAGATACAAATGAACAATAAAAATGTAATTTAATACGTAGACGAATACAAGTCTTTTATAAAAATGTAAACAAAATATAACATGTCCTGCACCTTTACTGTTAATGCACTGGTACAAATGAAACAGAAGTAATAAAATAAATAACCTAAATAACCTGTTGCTGAAGCACTAGATGCCTGTGGACTTATAAAAAACGTGAGCGAACAAGCCATGCAGAAGACGAGCAGAAATATAGTGTGCAATTGCAATCAAATCAGGTACAGAAACAGATCGTTTACCCTTGAACTTTCATACGATGGGTACGTAGGATTTACACGATAAATGGCTTAACTACAGCTTCCATGTACGCGTACAGTTTAAATGGAATTTGCAATTTGCAGTAGATCGTTTAATTTACGTCAGCGTATTTCTTGGAATCAAGCTGAATAAATGGTAACTCATATTTACTTTGCATTCGCCTGTCCTAACTACTATTTCCACCGGTCAATTTCTGTCTTCTCCTTGCCACTGCTATACATTGTTTCGTTTATTTACTCAGCCAAAAAAACTGCTAGATCCAGATTTCACAGTAGGTTCAAATTAATCGTCGAAATAACATAAATTTAAATTTTTGAAATACTTTTAAGGAGGTAAGTGCATAATACTTTTAGTAAATTAATTTAATATGTTTTTGTTTCAGATCTGTGAATTAGGTTGCTTGCCAATCAACTCCATCCAACCAATCGACGTTGAGAAGCTCATTTAAAATTTAAGCTGAACTGTGAATTTGCGTAAGTAATTTGTTTATTTGCTTGTCTGTTACTCTGAAATACAATTTTAGTGTTAGCATTAAATATTAAGAAATTAAAAACTTTTTTGCCTCTATGAAAACTAAATTAAATATGCCAAATTAAACAGTTTTTATTTGTTACACACAAAACAGTTATGCTTTTAGCTTCTTTGAAACCTTTTAAATGCAAGGTGAAATATCCACACCTCTAAATTTAAAACATGATACCACCCTAATATCTAGACTACCCCTACATGATGTTGGGGTGGTCCATAAAAGACGCTTTAAAAATTCTCGCATAATAACTTGCTTTTATTTCGTATGGTGATCTCCTCCAATTACAAGTATAAGATGCTAAAAAATTAATATCTGCATAAGCTCAACCCCCACCCACCTAGTGCTGTGACGTTGTTTACGAACAGCCTTCTAGGAAATTATTCGTTTTTCAAGTCAAGTTATCACATTTTGAATTTTAGTAGAGTAGATATAACACTTTGCACTTAAAACAATCCATCGACAGATACGTATCTGTCTAGTCAGCACATGAAAAGAAATCATGGAGTCGTCCTTAAATGTTGACAACAAATGGCTGACTTAGAGGTCGATAACAGGTAACGCTGAAAATGGCGGTCCACGTAACGTTAAAGGGATAACATGGGAGTGGGTCTCAAAATAGTAGTTATTTGGGTTACAACTTTTATGGACCACCCTCATTAAAAGAGGAAACAGGTTAGTAGCAGACAATAGCGCAAGCAACGTACATGGTCATTTACACATATCGTCGGTGAAGAGTCATTCTGTCTTAAGTCCAGTGAACGGCTAAATGCATTCTGTCCCATATCAATACGTTTCTCAAAGTCATTCTGTCCCAAGTCCATTCAATTGGTAGCTGCTGTAGAGGTCGCTTCCGCGATGTCCTTTGCATTAGGTGGGGGTGGGATGTTACTCACTGCGTTGTACTTTAGACGTACACTTAAGGGTCACCAACAAAAGACGTAGTGTTACATACTATGTTGTACTCATGACGTACACTTAGGGGTCGTCCACAAACGACATAATAAAAATTCCAATTCCAGAACATATTGCACCTTTCAAAAACACTATTTGAAAAGTCAAAATGTTCTATTTACATGGTTTTGCAAAGTGCAAAATGTTCTATTTACATGTTTTTGCAAAGTGTAATATGTTGTATTTACGTTTTTTTTTAAACGCAAAATGTTCTATTTACGTGTTTTGGAACAGTGTAAAATGTTCTATTTACATAATTTTGAAAATTGTAAAATGTTCTATTTACATGTTATTGAAAAACGAATTTTTTCATCGAAATGAAATTTTTATTACGTCATTTGTGGACGACCCCTAAGTGTACGTCATGAGTACAACATAGTATGTAACATTACGTCTTGTGTGGGCGACCCCTAAGTGTACGCCATGAGTACAACATAGTATATAACATAACGTCTTTTGTGGGCAACCCTTAAGTGTACGTTTAAAGTGCAACGCAGTGAGTAACATCCAACCCCCACCTAATGCAAAGGAAATTGCGAAAGCGACCTCTACAGCAGCTACCAATTGAATCGACTTGGGACAGAATGACTTTAAGAAACGTATTGAATTGGGACAGAATGATTTTAGCCGTTCACTGGACTTAAGACAGAATGACTCTTCACCGACGATATACCTCTTTTGCAAAGCCACGTTAAGGCTACTACAAATAATTTCCCATGTCGTACTGAGTTGTTTTAGATGTAAGAGTTGGTCCATTCAGGTCCATTAACGACAGCATCGAAGTTCTTATTTTTTATTTTTGCTTTCATTTTCCATTTCGGACCAAAGGTATAAAATCCTAAAGGATCCAAAGCCATGCTAAATCAACTCACACTCGCCTATTGCTGGTTGGGGTATCTCTGTATATTTGATATAAAGATATTTTTAGTTATTTTTGTCACTCTAGTAATTACTATTCCATCTGCCTAGACGTACTAGGAATAATTTATTATTTTTATTTAGCAAAACCAGGCTATATCTTATATTCTACACTTAAAGCAACATTGAACTATTCACTATGGCGTTATTTATGCAAAATATCTCAGATGTTCAAGTTGTGGCAGCAGGAAATTCTTTATTTTCCGTTTCCCTCTACCAGGTAACTATGCACACAACTGAAGAATATTACTTCCTATTTTATACAGGGATACAGCATTATGTAGGTATATAGCTTTTCTATTAGTTTATTATGTGCACTGGGTACATCTGTTTATATTCATCACTACAGGAATTAAGGAAATCGACTCCCGGGAATTTTATTTTCTCAGCCCTCAGCCTCAGCGTTGTTGCTTCATTGGTAAAGCTAGGGGCTCGTGAAGAGACTGCAGACGAGATTGCAAAAGTCTTCAACTTTCCACACAGCGACGAAACCCTTAGCAATGGATATTCTCAAGTACTTACAACCCATAAGGTAATTTGAAGAAAAATGATGTATTACAAATTGTCAAACAATAGGGAGGCTTTCCCTCTCTAGGTTTTGTAAATAATTCCTGAAGTTTGCTATTTTGTTTAACATGAATCTTTTTCCGTAGGAATCTACAGAAGGCTACACTCTTTCTCAAGCAAACAAGTTGTACTGTGCCAAGGGTTTTGAACTAAAACCAGAATACACTGCTGCAGTTGAAAAATCTTTCGATGCGGAAATTGAACAGGTGGATTTTTCAAAGAATGTTGCTGCTGCCCAAACTATTAACAACTGGGTTCAAAACTTTACCAAAAATAAAATCACAGAACTAGTTACTCCTGGTAAATTACGATTTTGAGCGTAAAGTAAACTGAAATAAAGTTTGTGTAATGTATAAATATTATAGGTAATAGTGGGTTACTATGCACAGATTTAATTGATAGTTCGACAAGAATGCTCCTAGTAAATGGCCTCTACTTCAAAGGTTCGTGGGCAAATGAATTCAATTTGAAGACGAAAAAGGCCGAGTTTTTTATAGATGCAAAAAACAAGACAGAGGTTGACATGATGAATAAATTAGAAAAGCTGCCTTATGTTGACCTTCAAAATTTAGATGCACATGCTGTGGCACTTCCATATAAGGTTACTCTACTATTAGTTTCTTTGCTTATGAGAATTGATATATTGCTTGTATTTTTATAGATTCCTATTCAAAATGTATTTAATTATGTAATACGGCTACTGATTTAAAGGGTAACAGGCTGTCCATGATTGTATACTTGCCGAAACAAGTTTCTGGTCTGGCGAGGTTGGAATCTGGAATGGCAGATTTGATCCCGTCTAAAATTCTGCCCAAAATAAACAATTTAACCCTCATAAACATTTTTCTGCCCCGTTTCAAAATAGAGTCGACATTGCCGGTCAAGGAGCATCTAAAAAATGTGTTTACTTTTTTTTTAAATTACCGTTAATTATAAATTATTTGTTACGATTATTCATTTTTCATTCAATTACCTTGTGTATTTACTTCTAGCTTGGAATGCATTCGGCATTTACTCGTGCAGCTGACCTAAGTGAAATGTCCAGTGAAAACATTTACATTTCAGATGTCCGACAAAAGGCGTTCATTGAAGTCAACGAAGAAGGGACTGTGGCAACAGCAGCCACTTTTGGTAAATATTTAGAATTTACAAATATTATCAATAATAATTATTTTATTAATGTTAATAATTAGCCATGTTCCATTGTAATATTGTGCATTTATTTGATTTTATTCTTTTTTGTATGCAGTTGGTTTGGTTGCGGTTTCTGTGCCAGAAATAATTGAATTCCGGGCTGATCATGCTTTTATATTTCAAATTGTGGATACTTACACAAACTTGGAAATATTTGCTGGGTGTGTCCAAAACCCTTGATGCTGGTTCAATTTCCATGGTCAATAATTCAAATAACTACATCTCGTTAGCGTAAGCGTTAACCACAATTTTAGCTGAACATAAATACAATATTTTGCACTTCACAAATATCTGCAAATGTCGTTTTAAGCATCTGTTTCATATTGTGTTTTTTTTAAGTTGCTCATTTAGGGTTTAGCTTAAACTAACAAGGTTACAATTGAATTCTTTAGTTTTG
Organism: Dicyrtomina minuta; assembly: GCA_949802685.1. NCBI lineage: Eukaryota > Metazoa > Arthropoda > Collembola > Symphypleona > Dicyrtomidae > Dicyrtomina > Dicyrtomina minuta. The sequence goes on along the minus strand of OX461810.1, from coordinate 80,111,399 downwards.
ATAAAGTGAGTAACTTTACACTTTACGTCAAAGCAGGTCGAAATAATTACTCAACTTTGCTACATGTAAAATCTGTGCTAAGAAATTAATTGAACAGCTATGATACAATCATTTATAAGGATAAAGGATGTGACAATCATAATGTTTCCAAGAAAATGAAATTCGTTTTATCAATTACTACTACGACTACTACTGACTAGCGACGTAAATTTTGCTAACCGACATTTTTTCTAATAATAACTATTGCCTCAGAACTATGTAACTAGCAATTAAATTAATTACTACTATTGCACGAATTTCCTAAACATAATGCATCAGTTCCCCCTTGAATTCACAACGAACCTTCTCAAACAATACGGTTCGGTATATAACTAATTGATTTACTACAAATTTACAAGCACCCCTCATTTGATTGAGTTTTTACCAGGAGGATTAAATACGTTCTAAAATTTTAATGAGTAATTGAAAACAATTAATAAAGTAGACACAAGTGAACAATAAAAATGTAAGTTGATACGTAGCCGAATAAAAGTCTTTAATAAAATGTAAACATGTAATTTTAATGTAATTAAAATTAAATGACCTGCACCTTTACTTTTAATGCACTGCTACAAATAAAAGCGAATAAATTAAATGAATAACCTGCATAACCTGTTGTCGAAGCCCACGATGCCTGTGGACTTGTAAAAAACGTGAGTAAAAAAGCGATGCAGAAGATAAGTAGAAATGGTGTGCAACCAGATCAGGTGTACAGAAGCTGTAACTGCTGCTGTGAATCAGTAGAGTGTGATCAATTGATCAAGTATTAGTAGTATAAATGTACGGCAACAAGCACTAGGGATGACTCACAAATGATGTCACACAAATCTTCAATTATTGTTAACCTAAACAACTTCGAGTTATCACTTTAAACACAGCATAAACAGATACTTGTTACGGGAGCTGACGTCATAACCAACCTAGACAAAAGCAATGATTAATAAAAAAATTATCTGAGGACGATCCCTTGTATAAGTGTCGTTCACCATTGAACTTTCATACCATGAGTACGTAGGATTTAGATTTACACGATAATTGGCTTGACTAGCTTCCATGTACGCGTACAGTTTAAATGGAATTTGCAATTTGCAGTAGATCGTTCAATTAACGTCAGTGTATTTCTTGGAATCAAGCTGAATAAATGGTAATACGCATTTTTACATGGCATTTGCCTGTCTCAACTACCATTTCTGCGAGCCACACGTCATTTTGTCTTTTCTTGCCACTGCTATACATTATTTTGTTCATTTACAGCTGCAGACTGCTGAATCCAGATTTCACAGCAGGTTCAAATTGATCGTCAAAGTAACACAAAAAGCGTAATACTTTTAGTGAATGAAGTTACTACGACTACGGTTTTGTTTCAGATCTGTGAATTTAAAAGGCGAGCCAATCAACCCCACCCCACCCAACCGATGTTGAGAAACACAGTCAAAAGTATAAACTGAACTGCGAATTTGCGTAAGTAATTTGTTTAATTGTTTCTTTGTTATTCTGTAATACAATTTAAGAGTTAGCATTAAATGTTAGGAAATTAAAAAAGTTTTTGCCTCTAAAAAAAACTTAATTAAATCCATCAAATTAAAGTAGTTTAATTTTTTTCACACAAAATAGCTGTGCTGTTAGCTTGGTTAAAAACAATTTAAATGCAAGGTGGAATATCCAAACCTCTGAACAGCCGTCTAGGAAATATATTGTTTTGGAAGTCAAGTTATCGCATTTTGCATTTTAGTGGAGTAGATATATAACACTTTGCACTTAAAACAACCCATCGAATCTGTCTAGTCAGCACATGTAAAGAAATCATAAAGTCGTCCATAAATGTTGTCAGCAGTACAGTCAAAAGTCCGACTTAGGTGTTGATAACAGGTGGCGCTGAAGATAGCCTTTAACGTAACGTTAAAGGGATAGCATCGCACTGGGTGGGTCTCAAAATAGTAACTATTTGGGTGACGTCTTTTACGGACCACCCTCATTAAAAGAGGAAGAAGGTTTGTAGCAGACGATACCGCAAGCAACGTACATAATCATTTACAAGTTTTCCTCTTTTACACAGCCACGTCAAGGCTACTACAAAAATTTTCCAATTTCGCCCTGACTATGAGTTGTTTTAGATATGAGGGTTGGTCCATAAACGACGGCAACAAAGTTCCCAATTTTTATTTTTGCTTTTATTTTCCATTTCGGACCAAAGCTATAAAATTTAATTACTGAAGAATACAAAGCAGTACAAAATCAACCACCACCCGTCCAGTGCTGGTTGCGTCGTTTGTGAACATCCTCCTAATGAAATACTAATACTTGACATAGACGTTTGACTTCTTGACTCAATTTAAAACAACGCATATCGAGTAGCATACTTCTGAACTTGACCACACTGAAGGACAGTAGTGTTATTGTTATTGTGGGGATGCAAACCTGTTACTGTAGATTATGTAATTAGATGTTTATTATGTTTAAACGAAGTTGTGAATTAGAGTACGTACGTACACTCGAGTTGTATTATGTCCATGTTGTGCAACATTTGGAGGCAGATATACATATTATAAGTAATAATTTATCATTTTTATTTAGCGCTAACAGTCTATAGGGAGATAGTCGCTCACAGAGGCGCTAGTGAGGAATTGCATCGAAGCGACTCCTTCGGCGCCTTTTGACTACAGCTTACGGTTTAAACAAACCAGCTGTGTATGCTTTTAAGCGATAAGCTTACTAGTTAGTTTACTTAAAAATTAATTAATAACCAACAATAATTATATTCACATTGAAATGGCATGCTAAAAACCTAATGTTTACATTTTTCACTGAATATATCTACACACACTTACACATATAGCAGCCACAGTGCAAAGTATTTCAAGTTAAAAGTCTCAAGTAGTTTTTAGGAATTCAAACTGCCGCATACCTAACTACAGAATGTAAAACACTTTCATCTGCATAAAATGTCTGTTATTAAAATTTTTTGTGGATTTTCGGAGACACTGAGAGCTACGGAATATTTTCGTAAATCGTCGTGGGATAAGGGAAAATCTTTATACGATGCAAAACATTTAGATCATGTTTAAGAAACACGAGATGCAAATAATATTAAAATTAGTGGAAGATGCCTGTCGCAGGTCAAAACAAGCGTTCGCTACAATGTGAATATAAATGTAAGTAATCGGTCTACTGTTAATATTTTGTAATGTCATTATATTTTATCTTACTGCACTTGACACACACAGGTTCATTAATTTCTTCACTCTTCAATAATTCATGTGTAACTACTAAGCCCGTTTCTGTTCTATTAAGTGGGTCCTCGGATATTGACTGCCCTCTTATTAGAATTTTAAAAGCTGAGAATAAAGAAGAAAGTGAAGCTGTATTCGAAGTCAATGTTTCAACTACCGAAGACTTTGAAAACCAAAATATTAAATTAATTACCGAGATTTTGAATCTACCATCAAGTACAGACCTTACCAATGTTTTCGATATCAACCAGCTGTCACTGGAATCGCAAAATGTTTACCTGCATAAAATTAAAACCAATGTGGATGAAATAATCGAGAATGCAGCAAGAACAAAAAGTCAGTCTCAAGTCAATGAATGGCATAGTATTCGAGAAGTACAAATTTCAAGTACTAAAGCTCACGATATTAGAACCAAGACTAATGACTTTCTTAATTTAGCGATACGGCTTTTAAATGACTCTTCAAAGGAAATGCAGATACCAGCTACGGAAACAGAATGGAAATTGTGGGACTTAAAAAGTATACTACAAAACCAAATACTGAGGTGATCAACACAGGGGTTGTGATATCAAAAACTCACCCGTGGCTATGCTGCAGTCCAAATGGATTATGTCAATCGAAAAATGACGACGAATTAATCGAATGAAAACTTATTGAAATCAAAAGTCCTTCGTCAAGAAGATACAGCAGTAAAGATACTCAAATTTATAATATACCTATGTGTATTACCTAAAATATATACGTAGTACATTAACATGCAGCTTATGAAATCTAAAGGTCTCATTTATTAAAATTGTTTAAAGTCAGTAGAGATGGTGTTTTATTAGAATCATTAATTCCTAAGTTAAATAAATTTTATTTCAAAGTGTTTTTACCTGTACAGTACATGAATGAAAATAAATGAAAGGTACTAAATCATTTGTTATGTAATTATTATATTTCTATAATTGTTAGGTACATATTTATGAAGCAACATCTCGTATAATTGGACTTCCAAAATTAGTAAGTAATACACACACATGTAAAATGTCATCAATGTGTGGTGAAAGATCTATTGTCAAACGGTTTTCTAAAATATTAAATATCTTAAGTCTTTGTTTCGTGTTCATCTGTTAAAGTTTTAATTTTGTTACGTAACTTAAATCTCATAAACCTGTTCTGTTTTGTTATTATATTATGTGCACTTTTTTTAATTGGATGGATAGTAGGATTATAGCTGGGACTTCGTGGATCTTCACTTTTTGAATTACCAATATAATGTACGCTGCAAATACGCCAGAATTTACTAGGAGTCTAAGGCTTTCCGTTTGAGCTAACATAATAATTTTATAATCAATGATTGACATAATTCTATATCCATAAATATTAGTAGGCAGATAAATCCACATGCACTACTTAAATTTAACCTACCATTTGCGTTTAACAAACGAACTCTACAGCTTCATTTGTTCTTTTTTCCACGGTCTTGTAGAAAATTGGTAAAAACTAATTTTGGGTTTGTTATTTTTAGTGTTAATTTGACTGTTTGAACAGCCATAAACTACGCAATTGCATGACGATGATGATGGAATAATGATGATTTCTAAATACTGACTTAGTATTTTAAAAATGCAGTAAACATTTGCTGGAAATTATATTAACACAATTAAGTTTATTTCAGCCTATGTAATCGCACGTATGTTATGATACACAGCTGATTTACAACCATAAGGTATTGCAGTTTTGTCCGCTGTGCGACATTGTCGTGTTGAATTTCGAGCCTGCTATCTCCCTATATACCTACATTATATTCTACTGTAAAAGCAACATTAAACCGCTCACTATGGCGTTATATCTGCAAAATATCTCCGAGGTTCAAGTTGTGGCAGAAGCAAATTCTTTATTTTCCGTTTCCCTCTACCAGGTTACTATATCCACAACTGCGAAATAACATTTATTGTTTTGGATACAGCTTTATGTAGATATATAGCTTCTCTATTCGTTTACAATTTGAACCAAGTATATCTGTTTATATTGGATTGGGTAGTGTTCGTAGTTCCGTTTTCATAATGTCCTTTATTCGTAGGTCAGCATTTACGAGGACGTGTTTTGTAGTATGTCCAGTTTCGTTGGACGTGTTTCGTAGTCTAAGTGTATTGTGTATTATGCTTTATTGTCAAACCCTTCAACAAATTAATGCTGGTTTTACAGAGAAGATATCAAGTATTTGCTAAGTATGCAGATTGATTGCTTTGTATAATATTTAGGTAGAAATGATTTGCATTTAAGTGTTCAAAGAGAATTTCGGTGAAAAAAAAAGTCCTAGCTAGGTTAAAAGCAAACCAGCAATAGGTTCAGTATAAGGTTCTGTTAAGAATGGATTCGTCGTCAGAAATCAGTGAGTTTGAGTTCGAAAAGTCTGGATATTTGGAAAATCAGAACGACAGTAGTGACGACAGTATTGACGAGAGTAGTGATACTAAAAAATAAGAATTAATCGGAAAAAGTAAACGCGGTAGAGACGTTGCCTTGTACGATGGATACGAATTAACCCAGGAGGGAAAAGGTAAATAGGGAAGTATAAACTAGTAGGGTTAAGGGACGTGTTTGTCCCATAGTAAGACAAAACACAAGTGACCTGGCTGTTTTCGTTCACGACCGGCCTCCCGGTCGACAAAACCAAAAAATGTTCGGCTCCACCCAGGCTCACTCAATTTTCCTCTGGACTCATTTGGACTCATGCCATGAGCCCATATTGAGGGCTCATGGGTTTTTCGTTTCCGTAGTGGGGTATTGAGTCCGACTCATTCAAAAGTGACCGTCTGGCTCATTTTGGACTCAGTACTGTCTTCCAAAAAAATATCGAGTACTGCAAACTGAAAACTGCAATTGGTACTGGCACTGGCACCTGGCACTGGCACTGGCACTAGTGACGGTTACTGTACTGCTAGTAATATTTTAATTGAAGCAGTGGCTTGTGATGTGACTTTTGGTGTGTAAGCAGCGTAAGGAGTGTCAGTGTCAAGTAGCAAATGACAAATGGTGTTAAAACTTGAGCTGATGTGAACCGTGAGATCGTGACAATTAACTATTTTAAAATAAAAATAATTGTGTTATTTTAGGTAAATTTTAACTACTAATTAAATGTCTGATCAGGATTACATTTTTAACAATACTTTAGACAGTTCAGATATTTTTAACGTTTCTGCAATCACAGGGCTAGATTTAGATCTATCTAGCAGTTCAGATATTATACCTGGCGGGATTCTGGGGTTTGACAATATTGATAGTGAAGCCGAATATATTAATAGCAAAAAAACTGATTTTATATTTTCATCTGAAGATAATAACAGTAGAAGTATGACTACCAGAAGTACGAAAAGCAGGAGTATTGGTCAGAAATTTCATGAAAGTGATGAAAGGAGCTCAATGTTTGGTGCTCGACGCAATTTAGTTAATAATGCAACAAACATGTAATGTAATGTAATGTAATAGCTTTATTGTCAAATATGTCAGCAACAAGGGCTGATTTCCACATACAGACATAGCAAACATACAAACATACAAACATGAGCATTATTGCCCACAACAGAAGTCAAGAATCCCTGTCGCTGTCTTTACAGGAAGCAAGCAAAATTAACGAAGTTAGTTCAGCCTTTTCTGACCCATCCACAACAACAAAAACCAGTATTTTGAAGCCTATCGAATTACGGACGTCTACTCCTACTCCTACCTCGAATAGTTTTTTGACTTCAGCATCAGTTGACAGATCTGCAACTTCAGCCACAGGTTCTGCTACCAAGTTGCAACACGAACCAAAACCAAAATTTTCAGCAAACATAAGTATTTTGTCAACAACTAATAATAGTGCAGACGTTCAGCTCAAAATGAAACTTCCAGGCATAAATGCGGTATCGTCAAGTACAAGTTGCGGTGCTGGTGCTAATTATTTGCAAGGTAAGTTTATAATTGTATATTAAAACATTAAACATTATTATGTGTTAAGCAAAAAAAGTAGCTACAGGCTACATGCAGCTATCTGCTATACATGCTTTGATGCTCCACAATGCAGTCTCACCTAATTACTGGTTATTGCTATTTGACATATGTATTTAGTTTTAGTTTCAGTTATGTTATTTTTAGTATAAATAATAACTGAATAATATTATAATTAAATATGTAACTTAAACAATAATGTATTTTTTTGTTTCGTTTTTATAGAATTAGGGGCTGGATTATTTACAATAGGGCAGAACAGCACAGTAAATATTTACGTGTCTAAGTGTGTTAATTGCACGGGCAAGAGTGGCTGCGGAGTACAACCTGTGCCTTTGCCTATATCTGCTAAGGAAGCTACATCACAATCAGATCAAGGACCCTCACGAATTAATATAATTGCTAACAATGCAGATAATTGTAACCTACTTGTTGCTAACCCTCATGGTGACGGTGAAATTTAAGAGAACGAGTTATTAGAAGAATCAGAGTCAGAACCATCACCAACTTTGCCAACTTATATCAACAGCAACAACACGTCACCGACACCGACACCAACACCGTGCAATACAGTGATCTCACCGTTAATACCTTGTAATGACAATGACATAAATTTGAACTTCAACTCTTTCATTGTTTGTAGAGCACGATTTAATCCTTATTTGACCCCCAAAGAACCTGTTGTCATTGACAAAACTGAAACTCAAGATGATTCACATTCACGTTCACACACCATGGTAGTGCATTTACAAGATTCATCAACACCGACACCGACACCGACGCACATAAACTCAACAATGCCCGTTGAGTCATCCCAAGTTTTATCTTCACTGAAGCGAAGAGGTCCTGGTCGACCTAGAAAGCAAACTAAAACTAAATCTTTGAAAACGTCGAAAGTACCACAAACAGAGATCTGTGAATTTGAAAAACAGTGTTCTAGCAGAAATTTGACGGCACTTAGCAACAAATTATATTCAAAAAGAGAAAGTGGTTCAATTTCACAATCACAATTTCTAACTATTCCAACAAATACTTCATTAAAAAATTCCACTTCCACATCACTAATAATAAAAAGTAGAGGTCACCTCAAAAGAAAATTGGTACATAGAAGTGATGAAGGCGATAAAGCAGCAATAATAAAGAAAAATCCAAATTCACTCAGATTCAAACCACCTAAGGGTTCTGTGCTGAAGCTGAAAATCAAAAAATCAAATGCCGTTGTAGCAGCATTGAATGACAATGAAACACCAACAACTCTACCTCCACTTCTAGTTCAACAATCTAATCTTCATCAAGACAAGGAATCTATGCCAGTATTGCTGCCAATAGTGACGACACGTCCACGTCCCCCAATGCAAGGTTTTGAGAATAAGACGAAAAAAGTTCGAAATTATTTACAATTCAGTAGCTCGTATTAAAAGCCTCAAAGTATGCGTAACGTATTAGGAGCAGGAGCAGAAGGTGAACTAGCTAGTTGTAACGGAGCAAGAAAAACAGTGTCAGAGAAGTCAGAGTCCTCAGAGTCAGAGTCAGACGATGACGATTCAGGCAAACCAAAAGATAACACAAAAGTTACTAAAACTGACCTTGGCCTTGACCTTAATCTTATAAGCAACTTAGATGGTCCTGATGGTCCACGTAAAAAAAGTATCAAATTAAAAAAATATTCTGATTTAGTCAGAAAATACGCAACTAAAAATAAAAAAATACCAATGCAAATTATCCGAAAACAGTTTGATTATACGAAACAAGGTTTTTATTTGTGTAAAGTTGAAGGTTGTATGTGTGCTGTTAAGCACGCACAGTCTCTGCGTCGACACTGGTTTACTCATGTGCTTCAAGAGGAAGACGACGACGACGACATGAATTCTGACATTTCTGACGATGGCGATGGCTTAGATAGCTACACTAGTGTAAACAACCACGCACACTAAGACTAAGACTGGCTTGCACAGCCACAATAATTCCAGGGACAGTTATAATAATGATTTAGATTTAAGTTTTGGGTCTGATTTAGACTTAGACTCAGATGACTCAGAGTCATACCAGTCCTACCAGAGAGCTGAAACTGAAAGTAATGAGAGGTTAAAACGAAGACGGGCACAGGGAGGCTTGAAAAAGCATTTGTCACAGAAAAAATTAATTCTGGACTGATTTAGTACTGAATATAGTTATAAATGTGTCTGCACTACTTGTAAATATCTTAGAGTTATGTATTTTGTGTAATATATTTTATACTATAATTATTTATATTTACAATTAATAAATGTATCTGCACTACTTGTAAATATTTTCGAGTTATGTATTTTGTGTAATATATTTTATACTATAATTATTTATATTTACAATAAATAAATGTATCTGCACTACTTGTAAATATTTTCGAGTTATGTATTTTGTGTAATATATTTTATAATATAATTATTTATATTTACATTTTACAATTAATTGTATTTCATTAAAATTCAAGATTTTACTTATTTGCTTGACATTTTATTACATTTAAATGTTTTTTGTTATTCATATTATCTAATAGAATTTAATTAATTGTACTAAATAAAAAACTAAAATAAATCAAAATGTTCAATTTGTAATTTATCATTCAGTTTTGGTGTTGATTCCGTTCACACAATGGAATATTAATACTATTTTATTTTATTATACATTTTTTATAGGTAGGTAGTAGTAGGTACAAATTACTTTTAGTATCTGAGGGGTCGGCTCATTTCTGAGGGAAAGAGGTGGAAATTTTTCGTCGGACTCACTGTGAGGCCCATGGGCTCCTTATGGACTTAAAAAACGAACGAACTCGAACGGCACTTTTTTCATCGGCTCACTCAAGGCTCAAAATTTTTAGTTTTTTTTTAAATAAGTGACTACCGTTCACAAGTATTTTCACAAGCAAAAGTGACCGACTGTCTTACTATGGTTTGTCCAGGCCGCATTACTTTGAATTCTGATAAAAGCATAACTGTGGGTAAAGACCATGTCGGACATTTACCAAGCTTTGTGAAACTGACAAAAACTAGAGTTTTAACATTGCTGAAAAGTAAAGCTTTACTCATCGTCAGTTCGATTTTGACAAGCCAAGTCAGATTGTAGGCGATGTTCTTAAAACTTGTACTGCTGCTATTGCTTCTGCATTAGCATCGGAGAGGTAGCTATATGCCAAAATACGTTAGTTGCATAAAACTAACTGCCCGGCCGTACTTTATAAAAAAAGTAAGCCGTCTCCACAAATAAAAAATAGATCCCAAGCACAACTTTATTTAACTGTTCACCACCTCGCTACTCAAGGATGTTAATTCGTTTTTAAAACTTATTTGTATATATTTTATACTCTATTTTTGAAATTTTGATTCAATGACCAACGGCCCGTTGAAGGGCCACCATTTACTCCAAAAAGCAAATATTTAGACTACTAACTAAACACGTCCAACGAAACTGAACACAGTACGAAACGCGTCCTCATGAACGCTGACCTACGAATAAAAGACATTTCGAAAACGGAACTACATACACTTGCGATACCGTTTATATTTATCACTACAGGAATTAAAGAATTCGACTTCCGGGAATTTTATTTTCTCAGCCCTCAGCCTTAGCGTTGTGACTGCATTGGTAAAATTAGGGGCTCGTGGAGAGACTGGGAACGAGATTGCAAAAGTCTTTAACTTTCCATACAGCGATGCCGCCCTAAGCAACGGATATTCTGAAATGCTTCCAACCCTCAAAGTAATTTGAAAAAAATTACTGTATTACAAATCGTCAAAAATTAGGACGGGTTTCCCTCTCTTGGTTTGAAAATAATTTCGAAAGTTGCTATTTTGTTTAACATGAATCTTTTTCCGTAGGAATCCACTGAAGGCTACACATTTTCTCAAGCAAACAAGTTGTACTGTGCCAAGGGTTTTGAACCAAAAACAGACTACACTGCTGCAGTTAAAAAATCTTTCGATGCGGAAATTGAACAGGTGGATTTTTCAAAGAATGTTGCTGCTGCTCAAACTATTAACAAATGGGTACAAGACTTTACCAAAAATAAAATCACGGAACTAATTACTTCTGGTAAATTACGATTTGGAGCGTTAATCAAACTAAAAATGTGCTTATTAAATGTAAGAATACTATAAGTAATAATGGGCTTCTATGTACAGATTAAATTGATGGTTTGACAAGAATGGTCCTAGTAAACGGCGTCTACTTTAAAGGTTCGTGGGCAACTAAATTTCCTTTGAAATTTACAAAAAAAGCCGACTTTTTTGTTGATGAAAAATACAAGACGGAAGTTGACATGATGTTTAAATCAGAAAAGTTGCCTTATGTTAACCTTGAACATTTAGATGCACATGCTGTGGCGCTTCCATATAAGGTTACTATTTGTTTTAAATCTGCTTAAGAGAATTTAATATTTCATGTATTTTTATAGATGCCTAACCAAAATGTTATTAAAGTTGTAATCCGGCTGGTAATTTAAAGGGTGACAGGCTGTCCATGATTATATATCTTCCGAAACAAGTTTCTGGTCTGGCGAGGTTGGAATCTGGAATGGCAGATTTAATCCCGTCTAAAGTTCTGTCTAAAATGAACAATTCAACCCTTATGAACATTTTTCTGCCCCGGTTTAAAATTGAGTCGACATTGCCGCTTAAGAAGCAACTAATAAATGTGTTTTTTTGTGTTTTTAAATTATTGATCATTAAAGCATTTGTTACAATTATTCATTTTTCATTTAATTAACTTGTTTATTTACTGCTAGCTTGGAATGCCTTCGGCATTTACTGATGCAGCTGACTTAAGTGGAATCTCCCGTAAAAACATTTACATTTCTAATGTCCGACAAAAGGCGTTCATTGAAGTCAACGAAGAAGGGACTGTGGCAACAGCAGTCACTAGTGGTATGTAATTGGAATTTACAAATTTTATTAATAAATATTTCATTAATTTCAATAATTAGCTATTTTGCATTGAAATATTGTGCATTTTATATGATTTCTTTTTTTTGTGTATGCAGTTGGTATCAATACGTTGTCTAGGCCACGAATAATTAAATTCCGGGCAGATCATCCTTTTATATTTCAAATTGTGGATACTCACACAAACTTTGAAATATTTGCTGGGTGCGTCCAAAACCCTTAATACTGCGGTTCCATTTCCATGGTCATAAATTCAAATAACTACATACATATTGTTAGTGTTTACGTTATTTACAGTTTTAGCTAAACATAAAATGCACTGTATGCAATTGAACTAATATGATCCTGAATGTATGTAAATCTTAAATGCTTATACATTCATGATTACTCATGACCTAATTAATTATTGCTTATTTCTAACAATTATTCCATCTTTAATTTTGATCAACATAGGATTTTCTTCTTCTCATACTTCATTCTCAATTCATGCTCATGATAAATTTGATCAGTCATTTCCGTTCCTATGCTTTTACATTTTTATATTTTACCATTTTTATACTTTTAATATTTTATTTCTTAAACTAAAAGAACCTACTACATAGAATTGCACGGATCATAAGCGTATGTATAATCGCTTATTCGAACAATATGTAAATTAGTAAACGTATTAATTACTAGTCAGATTAGAACAGATGATGTATCGTTATTTTAAATCTCCTCAAAAATAGGAAAACCTATATATACTCTCATAATCTACATTTGTCCTACACAACAATTTTTATGAATTTTATTTCTAACTCGCTTTTTAAAATAAAATATTAAAACCTGGTACGATCGTACGCCACACCCCACCGTAACTCAATTTGATTTTCAATTTGCGCACTCGCACACAATATGTATGTACATCTTTGTCTGAGCCCGGGTGCTTTAATCACTGGTGCCAACCGTCATGGCATTGATTTTATTAACCTACAAGTGACAGGTAGATCAATTGCGTCATAAGTCTAGGTAATTTTTTTTCGTTCATTTTATCTTTAAATATGGAACCTACATTTTCCAACGTACTTTAACTACTGTTTGTAATGCCATTTATAGATTCAAAATACTTTGAACCATCAAAACTTACCCCAGACCGGGGAGAAATGCCAATTTGTCAGTTCAAAAAAATCGTTTGGGTTATTTCTTGATAGTTCGAAGTAGGGTTGGCAAATTCAAAACTCCCTGCGTTTGGCGCCCGGAGTATTGAAAACTCCCTAGGGAGCCTTTCCCAATACTCCCTCCAAAACTCCCAGGTTTCAAAACTCCCTTAAACTCCCAAAACTCCCAAGGGAGTTTTGGGAGTTTTGGGAGTCAACATTTTATTTACTAGAAATTAAATGAACTATTTTATAAAAACGTAAAGAAATCGTTAACCGAAGTTCCTGTAGAAAGTACGAAGGTTTTAGTAAATATAACTCATAGTTAGAATGTAATTAAATAGAACGAAAGTTTTTGATGAGTGGTAATAAAAACGCAAGGTTAACCTAGACGTCGTTACTTGACAAATACCTGTCACGTAACTCGCAACTATCCGTAACAGAACCATATTACCTATACTTTTAAAATTGTTAGCTACTTTTACTACCTTCGTTATTCTTGTAAATCTTCTAAATATGCTTTTATTAATACACCTTTAAAGGTTCACATAACTTGAATTTGCGTGAGTCAGAATACGATTAAAGTTAAAAATAGTGCATGTGGTGAAGCCTACAATCAACAGTGTCTGCTTTAATTTTTACCGCAGTGAGTAGTAATTTTGCAATTCATTTTTGGTGTCGATGTCATGGTTTTGGCATCTTAAAATTTCAAATTTCCCAAAACTCCCAATACTCTCTGCTTCAAAACTCCCGGAGTTTTGAAAACTCCCAAGGGCATTTTGAGAGGGAGTTTTTTCAAAACTCCCTGCCGTCAAAACTCCCAAAACTCCCATAGTTCCCTCCCTCCCAAACCTCCCAAACTCCCAGGGAGTTTTAAATCTGCCTACCCTAGTTCGAAATATACTAAATCCATTAATGGCATCGCAAACAGTAGATCAAGTAAGTTGGAGACGTAATTGATCTACCTGTCACTGGTATGTTAATAAAATCAATGCCAAGGCGGTTAGCAGCAGCAGTGATTAAAGCATAGAAAAGTCTGAGAACTTACTGGCTCAAGTTATAATATTGTTATGTATGGCGACCAGTGGGAGTCATACGGTAGATTAAAATTAATTTATTTACATTGTACATTTTTAAGTAATAAAAGGGTAATCATTAAGGATGAATCTCAAGATGAGTTATGTATACAATCATGTAATGTTATTTATGCCAACGGATGTAAGTCATGAAATAATTGTAATGGAATTATGTATTGTGTAATACTCTTGTGAAACTCGAATTGAGTTGCTAAATTATAAATGGGCTTGATCATTATTGACAAAGATGATTTATGAATTTTGTGTAGCTTGCTATTTATGCAGGTCAACGGGAAGAGATTCTATAAAAATGTAATGTAATCGAATGACCACTACGGCCGGAAGCCGAGTTGATTTCTATAGGATAATCTAAATGTAAAATCAGATCCATTTCAACCGTCAACTAACTAGCTTGAACCTTCTGTTCTATAAAACACTTTTCGTTTTATCAGTTTATTAATTGTCAATTTATATCAGTTTAATTCAATTAAAAATACAAGTCTTATTCTCAGTATTCTACCATCGACATTTATTACTCACACACCATACACACTATCTACTCGTACAAATCATTTAGGTAAATCTTGATTAATTCCCCGAAGCATATCACTACATTTAATATGGTGGCTTCCTTCGTAATTAATTGAGTTAGCGCTAGCAATTAAGTCAAAAAATCAGTTAAAAGGCACCCATATGGGAAGCAGACGGGGTTCTGGCCAATCAGTACGTAAGAATTCGAGATTTTAAATATATAGTGTACTTTTTCTTTTTAAATATTTTAAAAGTGAGTTGATTATTTTTCAAGTAAAGCTTTAAAGGATTTAAGTTTATTTTTAAAATTGATTTCAGTCTATATATTTTTCTTGATTTGTACGTAGAAAGGAAGTAATTTTTTTCAAAGAGTGTGAAGGTTATGGTGATTTGATATTGTGAGTGTCAATGGTATTTTGGTTTTTGTGATTTTTATTTTTCAATTATTTACATTTGTAATCATTTTATTAAGGATATTTGTTAATTCTGCACTTTACTACTGAGTTCGTAGCAAAAGTTCGAGCAAGCAGAAATTTGAGAATACTGAGTGAGTGAGAGACGAGTATTTTGCTGAAGTGAACAGATTCCGAGTGAAGTTGCGATACAAGCTATTTGAACTGTTGACGCGATTGAAAGCCGATTTTAGGTAATTAAACATTAATGTTAGTAAATTTAATATTTTACTAGGCCGTAGCTACTAGGTTAACGAATAATTATTCCCCCTTGCTAACTTTCCTTTTTCAAAGATCAGCGTAATTAGTAAGATAGGTATATTACCCACCCGTAATATTTAAGACTCATAAGCACGTACATTTTTGTCCTGATCAGACAACAGCGTACGTATTGGTAAATTATAATTCTAGAATTTGTTAATTATACCGTGAGTAGGCAGAGTATAATTTTTATCGTAATTTTCTTGTATACAGAGCAGTGTATGAGGTATTGCGACTTCAATCCTTTACCCACCAAGAAAATTCACTCCACACAATCTTATAAGTTAATTTATTTCATTTTAACATTCTGATTTTATTTTTGATTTTAATTTCGATTCAATTTTCGATTTTATTTTTTGTATATGGCTGAGAATTTAAGATTAAAGGCAGCTGTCACTTTGTTGGTAAATACTTTAACAATTAAAGAGACGCAAGATATTGCTTTTAATATTGAATTAGCTGTATTGAGAACGGAGATTGTAAGCTTAATTATTTCTGAAATTGCTAATTTAGGGTTAACTAGTGCTAATAATACAGCTGCTACGTTTGGACATAATTAAGGGATATCTTTATTTTTTAATGTCACATTTCACAGAGACCCAACACTAGGCAAGCATTAAAAGAGCAGGGTAAAAAAATTGGTACATCAATATTAGGCAAATATCTCAATCATAGACAGCCACCAAAAACTACTGGAGTAGAGCAGCCCAGTTCACCAAGTATTCCCCCAGGTATCACATCAACACAGAAAGAGAAATTTGAAACTACACTTTTGAATAAAACATTGGAAACTTTACAGAAGTTAGGAGATTTAAATGATACTACCCTAGCATTATTATACGAGACAAATCAAACACAGAATAGTGATAGTGGTAACGAGACAGGTCAGACTAGTACTTCGCAGATTGTAGATAAGAAATTAGAGAATAAATCAGGAGAAGTACAAGAGCAGGTAGCCAGTGAGGCAGAAGGTAATAAAACTTGTAACGATTCATTTAAGAGTGCCAAAGGCGATTTTTCAGGCAGGTCTACAGGGCTAGGTAATTTTAATACTAGCGAGACTGAAGATTTTAGTGACTCAGAATAAGATAAGCCGATTAATACAGCCAACCCATCGACACCACCAGTCAAAACGGCAGACATAATAGATAATCTACAAATACCTTCTCACCTCAAAGGTGAAGCAAGAGCCAAATTTATTGCCGACCTACAGAAACATTTAAAAGAGAAAGAGAGACTTTTAAGGATAGCAGAGGAAGCCCAGCGTATTGAGGACGAGGAACAAGCAAAATTACGAGCAATTGCAGCCAAAGAATTTCTAGAGGCTGAACAAAAAGAGATAGAGGAAGGCATGACGCACCTTAACACCGCAGGATGGCAACCAGCCAAAAAGGTCAATTTCCGGGTGGGAATTGATGAGCCCGGAGCCCATGTAGACGAATTCGTAAGGTCAATGTTATCTATAGGCGTACAAAAGGAAAATCAACTTGTGAGATTTGCTAATACTTTAGATAAAACATCAGCAGCGTGGTTTGGAAGGAACATAGCTACTCTCACCATGGACAACTTGAAGGACGAGATGGTAAAACGCTACCCGGTCAGTGAGAAAATTCTGAACAAACGTCTACAGGAGCGAGTCCAATTACCGGACGAGCCAGTGGCCCAGTATATCTCAGAAAGGATTGATGTCACAAAAGCAGCCATCCCCCATGCCATCGAAGCAGACTTGGTCCGAGAAATCAAAAATGGTCTCACACCGCGCATGACAGCTAAACTCGGTTACGGAGGAAGAGGACTAAAAACAGTTGATGACCTCACCACATTTTTTGTGGAAATGGAAGCAACCGATATGGGACCATCCGAATCGGAAGTGAAAAAGTGTGAAGTACAAATCGCAACGCTAGATGCCAAACTCCTTAACACCAAGGAGGGAGGCAAAGCAGGCTATGATAAGAAAAGGGAACAACAGAAATTTCCGAAAAATGAATATAACGCTGATACTCAAAAGGACAATGGCAAACGGGGAGGAGGACGAGGCAGAGGAAGGCGTGGCAGAGGTAATGGCCAAAATTATGATAAATCAGAAATTGATTGTTATGTATGTGGAGCACCTGGGCACTATGCAAAGGACTGCCCAGACAGGAATACCCAGCGAGGAGGCCGAGGTAATAAAAGAGGAGGAAACACTAGCAGAGGGAGAGGAAAGTACTCTAAAAAATATGAAAATTCTAACGACACCGTGGAGGCGAGACAACGAGAAAATGTACGAGAGCCACCACCGGACTACGAGCCACCGACCAGAAATGCATTTGGATACATGATGACAGCCATGGACTCAGATTCTTCATACCTGGATCTCCAAATACATGGTAAATGGACTACAGCACTTCTGGACACGGGGAGCTCACTATCCATGATCAGTAAGAAGGCCCAGACCACTCAACAAATTTTCACGGAAGAGGACGTCATGATCCATGGAATTATCGGGTCTGAAAAAGCTTTAGGTGTAGCCGTAGTTGCCATTCAAATCGGTACAGGTACATTTAATGTCGAATTTGTAGTCTTGGAAGTATTGCAACCAATTGTAGTTTTGGGATTTAATTTTTTTTCGAAATTTCGAGTGAATTGGAATTTTAGAAACAGGCAATTGGAATCCAGAAAATTTGGAATCGTTCAGTACTATCAGGATGAACGAGCAACCATTAAGGAGACCACAGTACGACCACCCTCTCAGCCCCCTAAGAAAAAACAAGAGGAAAAATTCTTATTTCGACATCTCAAGGATCAAAAGAACTTGAAAAGGGCTGGAACTTCCTCCAGGAGATATACAAGCGTGAGGACAGGACGATCATCACCCATTCATTGCGTAGCCAAACCCAGTGTCCGCAGGAGCCGAGGAGAGACAGGCAGAACCCAAAAGGAACGTGCTATCTCACCTCCGTCCGTTAGTTCACAACTCTGGACCCAGCGCGACCAAGGAGAAGTACGGCCAAAGACTTCTCTGGAAGGAGAGAGATCCTACCAACAAGGGCGAAGTTGATCTGTACCTGCACACAGGGATAATGGACAAGAAAAGGAAAAAGGAACGAAGGCACTAACTACATTGAAAAGGGAAACATTCAATGCAAATGGACTAACAAAGCGAGAAGAGGAAATGCTGAATGCCGAAATGAGGAAGACGACCCTCAGCCCCTTCAGGGTTTACGGTAATGAAACATACAGACATGTAAGTCCACGGCTTATTGCCACACATTTTCTTAAATTATCCCAGAGGCCAACCACCTGGTATGTATCTCGAGGCATACCATACCTAGAAAGAAAATACATTGTGGAAGGCGAAGAGAAAATTGGTACATACGTATTAAAAGGATATTGTAAAAAATTTAGTTTTGACCCCATGTTCACAGTAGAGTATTACTTATGTTATTATTCTAATCTGAGGGTCAAGTCGATGCTGTTTCCAGGCACTATGCGTGAAGTTGATTTAGCCGTCAAAAAGGACATTAAGAAATGGACTCGACAGGGTAGACTGATTTCAGAAATGGAACGTGCTATCGAACAAAGGCATGGGATGAGTCGCACAGAGGCTGCCTGCCAGGCAGCTGTGCATTTTTAGTCCTGAGGAATTTTGATTCTATTTTTCCTTTTTTTTGTGATAAATCATTGTCGTGAGTCTCCAAACCTTACCCTTGGGATGGGCAATTAGCCTGTAACGATGGTGAGGTGGAAATTCCTATCAAAATATTACCTCCAATAACTTGTTTGAGTAATTCAAAAAGTTGAATTTGGATTTTTTTTATCCTCGTTGTGCTGCTGTTCGAGCTTCCTACGTGATTCTCACTCCTCTCGGTGCTGCCGCGTGGCCGCATAGTGTATTTTTTCTACAATGTGCACGTGGTGGTTCTGGAATTACATCCTTGTCGTGTGGATCGTATTCTGTGTGGCTCGTTGTTGCATCGGGGCGGTGTGAGTTTTGTGTGGGAAGCTTTGACAGCATCATCAATGTGGTATTCTGAATTAGACTATATTCAAGGCGAAGACTGTAGTTTACACTCTTGTGTAGTGTTTCTTTTTTGGAACTTTAATTTGTCAGGTCTAGTAAGTACCTATTATCTGGGTGATGAGCAGAAAACTCTGATCCCATTTTCTTTAGCTAGGTGTCGTAGGTTGTTTATTTTTTCGCTAGGTATTTACTTCCCTCCATTTAGCATTAAATCCTGTTTAAGATTAAGGCCCGTACGGGCAAATCCGGTGACGTTTCATATGTCACCGGTTGTCCCGTTGGCCAAAATTAAACATTGTTATGATGGGACGTCCGCAATGGGCCTTAATGGCCTTGGCGGTGTCTGTGTGGATCAGTATTATGATCTACATGGTGCCCAATAAAAATAATAATAATAATAATAATAAGGCATGGGATTGGAGGCGAATGCGACTTGTGCTTACAACCTATCATTGGGGACTGGGTATTCGAGCAGAAGAAGCGAGACAGAAAAAATTTCGACCAATATCATGGAACTGTACTTCCCACTACCTACGCCATCCCTGACAAAAGTCTACAGGAACTCGAAGAGGAAAGAGCTATCAACCAACTGAGGGAGCAGCGTGAAAAAAATCACCGCTTTCATCCTATTGACAGAGTATGGATTCCTAATTACCCTCATAAAAGCGAAAAAGAAGTCACCACTGATGAAGATTGGAGAGAAATGTGTTCCAAAGCCAAAGCACTACAACAGCGAGATGCAAAGAAAAGGTCTGAGGCAAGAGCACGAGAGATAGAAAAGGAAACTGAGAACATACGAAAACAATGGAAAGAATACACTGAATCCAATACCCTTTGGGAATTGAAACATGGCGATACAAGAAGCGGATGGAGTCTGGACATACCACCAAAAAATTGTAAGTCGGAAGCTATAAACAATTTTATAGCTGATTTATTGAAAGAAATTGTAGATGGTCCAGCACAGTCCACTTCTCATCACACCAAAGCTGTAGACTATGATGCACTAAATAAAGACTCACCAAAGAAAGTGAAAACAATTCTGGCAAAGCAAGTGAGCTTTAATGATGAGGTAGCAGGTAGCAGTCACCAGTCTGGATAGGATTCAAACAAAAAAAAGCCGAATCTACTCAAACGTGCGTTGGACGAGCATGTATGGGACCAACACTGTGATGAGCTGCAGCAAAAGGAACTGAAGAAGGCCAAGCCTCAGGTAGAAAAATCCCCTTCACCTTTTAGTGTAGAAGAGGATTGGGATATTATTGTCTTAGGCGTTGAAAAGGACGAGGAGATTCGATGCCCACCACCACCAACTAAAGCACAGAAAAAGGAAAACGACAACAACAATTATAAATGGGAGCTTAAAGCCCCCATGCGGAGTCTACGAGTACATGCACGGGCGGCAAGAGTAACAAAAAGACCCAAAATTTTCAAACCTAAATGGTCATGGATGTGTTTAATGTTGATGTTGGTTTTTGGAATAGGCATAATAGATGCAAAGCCATGGGGATGGGGAAAAATTCTAAAACAAGGCAGTCCGGTAGCGAACAGGTATGCTAACATGCCATCGCAGCCTACAATGTTAAAGCTTGTTTTTCCACCAAGTCCAGGTACAATCAAAAATCTACCTAAGGGAGCGGAGGCGACAGAAGTAAAAGGATTCAAGGCGGAGATGGCTTCCAAAAAACATAAGAATGCGATGGGAGACAATCCACCTTCACCAAAAGCAGGAACTTCTAACGGAGGCTCGGAAATTTTCGCCAGGGAGGACTCTATAATGAAGACTCCAGACACTCAGGCCAGGACTGGAGACTCGATGTCACCACAGGCGCAATCAGTATATCAAGGATGGTCTCCAGCAGCTTCACCTCCAGGTTCACCACAAATACCTCAACCACCAAGTACATGGGTACAGAAGGTAAAAAATAAGCTTCCCTCTGGAAATACGGTAGCAACGGCAGCGGCACAGGCAGCAGGACTTAAAATAGTATTATCTGCAAGTGGATTAGCGCAAACAGCAGCAGCGGAGGCGATGGGCATGGGTCCACAGGAAATTCCAGCACCTATTATAAATAATACAATTATAATTTCTGAAGATGTTTTAAATCCACAGTACAGGCCATACGAGAATAGAGAACCAGCCAGCCCTACACGGTATGAGAGCGACGATTTGGACTACTCTGATGACGATGAACCTTTACGACTGCAGGTAGTTGGAGATTGGTTGCCCAAGGCAATTCGTACAGCAAACGAGACCCATTTTAATGGAACTCTACGAAAAGGATTAACCACACCACTACCACAGCAGGACGCACTAATTAGAGAGGAAAACAATAATTTTGCAGGAAAAATAACTGCGTCAGATGGTAACATGTCATATATGATTACAACAGGAATTGGTGGGTTTGCAATAATTGCACTGTTATTTTTTATAAGTTTATGGATTTACGTTTGCTATTGAACACCCAATTGGAGAGGAGGCCAAATGAGACTTCAAAAGCCGAATCCAGAGAAGAGAGTCACCAAAAAATTTAAGCCACCACCGGCGGAGACTTCTGATGATGATGACCGCTGGAGAGGAAAATCGGACAAGTCCAGATGTGATTATAAAACCACAGATGAAGCTGTAGCACGCATGGAGGATTTCATAGAAAAGCAGTTCAAAATTCAACAGGGTTTAACAGATGAGCTGGCACGATCCAAGGAAGCGCAAGGTGTTGCAGGAAACTATGGACTGGACAAAATGACTGATGAAGACCGAAAGAAATTAATGGCTTATTAAAAGGTTTTAGGTAGACGAGTCGGTCTAGGTAGACTAGGTAATTTAGGTAATTTATTTAGATTCTACATTTAGATGAAATTCTGAAAATTTCAAAATTTTTCGAAATTTTGAGATTTTGAAAATTTCGGTTATTTTAATTTTAAGTTGGGTCCGTAAAAGGGTAATTCGAGGACGAATTACATTCGGAGAGGAGGACTGTTATGTATTGCGACCAGTGGGAGTCATACGGTAGATTAAAATTAATTTATTTACATTGTACATTTTTAAGTAATAAAAGGGTAATCATTAAGGATGAATCTTAAGATGAGTTATGTATACAATCATGTAATGTTATTTATGCCAACGGATGTAAGTCATGAAATAATTGTAATAGAATTATGTATTGTGTAATACTCTTGTGAAACTCGAATTGAGTTGCTAAATTATAAATGGGCTTGATCATTATTGACAAAGATGATTTATGAATTTTGTGTAGCTTGCTATTTATGCAGGTCAACGGAAAGAGATTCTATAAAAATGTAATGTAATCGAATGACCACTACGGCCGGAAGCCGAGTTGATTTCTATAGGACAATCTAAATGTAAAACCAGATCCATTTCAACCGTCAACTAACTAGCTTGAACCTTCTGTTCTATAAAACACTTTTCGTTTTATCAGTTTATTAATTGTCAATTTATATCAGTTTAATTCAATTAAAAATACAAGTCTTATTCTCAGTATTCTACCATCGACATTTATTACTCACACACCATACACACTATCTACTAGTACAAATCATTTAGGTAAATCTTGATTAATTCCCTGAAGCATATCACTACATTTAATAATATTGTTTTTATTTAAATTTGTATTTTTTTAGCAAAACATTTGTAATAAACTATTTATTACTTTTCTTGTCCGAATACTTTCGCAAACTGTTTTTGAATACTTCCAAAGTGAATATTTATTTTCAGCAGTGCATATTAGTTTTACAACACTAAACACACTTTTTGTATTTGCAGAACTTCGGGCTACATTGTGTAAATATATAGTGATATGTGCATCAATAGTTTTGATACTATTCGAGGTCAAAGTTTGCGACACTGTATATCAAAATAATACGAAGTGAAAAGTATAAAAAACGACATGAAAATTAGTAACTACTTTTTGTTAACTATTTGAACACTAAAGACATTTTTAGTATGGTCAGTGTCAGTCTAGACGGCCATTTATGAAAAGCAATATAATAAAAATAATTTATTCATTTTTTCGATTTGGGAGCAGCCCATACAACATAAAAAGCAATATAGAAAATTATCGTTTATAAAATGTGCACGGGTGTATGTGGGTCCTTAAAAAGCGTTAATGTGGGAGACGTCTTCCAACAAAAGAATAGTAATTTAGTGGACATCATTTATGGCCGATCCCAATAAAATAATGATAATTTGAGGGACGTCATTTTTGGACGACCCCATTAAATCAATTATAATTTCTGACTGCATAGGCAACGGATAGTTTTCTATTAATCGGGAAGATTTAGATTTTTCAATTTTAGTCAGTGAACGTACTTTAGTACTCACAAGGGAATGACGCGACATGACCGACCCAGAATTTGGAAAAACCTATTTCAAAAAATCAGGCTACTTTTTAATAGTATAGATTCAAAGTAACTTAAGTGCATTTTGCGCCGTTCGCCTGGAATAGCGCGGCAAAGTTCAAAAAAATTTAAATTTTAAAACTTTGTCGCCCTGTAGCTTCTACAGTTCTTAACCGATTTTGATGAAATTTGGTTTTTTCTTATTCTAAGGCCGTTATCCAAACAGCAATTTCAGTATTTTTGAAAATTCAAAAATTTTATATTTTTTGAAAAAAATCTAGGCAACCCAAGGCATATGAAATAGAGGTAGTATCATGCCCTATAGTTAAAAACCAGTGGGATTGCTGGGAGGAATCGTGACGTAGAGTACTGAGCAGATTGCGCGCAAAGTTTACCGGTAGCTGCAGAAAATGCATGGTTTCAGTCGTTTCTCTCTGCAACTAAGTTACTAAATCACGCTTAATAATTAGAAAAATGGGGTTTGCTTGTGCAATTGCAGGGTGTAAAAATTCTGATAAAAATAAGAAAGAAAAGCGTTTAATTTTTCACACCTTTCCTAAAGACTCAGAAGTAATTAAGTGTTGGCTAGTGAAGTGTAAGCGTAAGGACATTGTTAATGTTAAGTCAGCTACTGTTTGTTCTGATCATTTTACTAGTTCGGATTATCAAAGAGATTTGCGAAACGAACTTCTGGGGTTACCAACTAAAAGGCGACTAAAGCCAACAGCAATTCCAAGTCTTTTTGAATTTAGGGATGAAAAATTGACTGATGAAAGCCGTAAATTAAGACTTGATAGCTGGAATAGAAAACACGAAGTTGATCTTATAATCAACTCTCACATAGAATCCCAAATTGAATACGGTAAGCAATTAATAATGCCCATTATGAAATATTTACAAGATAATTTGATGCCTACATTCCTACGATGTATATAATGATAAGAGAGGATTACAGTATTTTATGATTATTGCTTCTTACGTGTTATGAATAACTTACAAGTTTGACGGTCTTTATTTCTCATCCTGATTATTTCATTATGTCACTGTCCCTGCTGCACATGTTGGGCATCAATTGCTGTCGTGTCTACATATTTAGTACTAATATAATTGTTTATTATTGTTTACTATGCATTTTAGTATCTGGAGAACAGAATGTCATAGACACAGAGACTGAAGACCACCAATTCAGTTCTGAATCAACGCGATGTAATACAGCGTAACTGCATGCTATCCTAAAGATATTTAAATTGATTAAAAAAAATATAAATTAAAATATAAGAACCGTATTTCCTGTAATAGTATACCTGTCAACTAGTCCAATTTGAACCTACATGCTATACATTGTATTCATGCATTCTAAATTGTTTTCGAAAAATTCAATATTGATAATTTTGTTTAAAATGTAGGTCAGTCAAATGTAATTAAAACTAAACATTTTGTTAAAAGTGCGATCCCGAAGGTTCAAAATAAAAAAAAGCGAATTATTGAAAAATGGTATGCTGTCACTGTGTACTTCTCTAGTCATCACTTTTAATTGCTTGTGAGTCTTTAGTAAAGGTATGTTAAGTCAAAATCTTTTTTCATATATTTGTCAGAATTTTTACAATCCGAAATTGCACTTTTAAACTCAGTTTCATAATTATTGTGCATAATTAAGAATTAGAGTTGCAGAGAGAAATTACTGAAACCATATACTTTCTGCAGGCACCTATTAACTTCGCGCGCAATCTGCTCAAGAGCGTAATTACGTCATCTACGGGGGGCGCCGATCCCTGTATAATCATGATACTACATCCTATTTCATATGCTTTGAGGCAAGCCATATTTTTGAGGCCTGGTTTTTAAAACCAATTTTTGGAAAAAAATTAAAATTTTCGAACTTTCAAAAATCCTGAAATTTCTGTTTAGATAACGTCCTCAGAATAAGAAAAAACCAAATTTCATCAAACTCGGTTAAGAACTGTAGAAGCTTCAGGGCGGCAAAGTTTTAAAATTAGAATTTTTTTGAACTTTGCTGCGCTATTCCAGGCGAACGGCGCAAAATGCACTTCAGTTACTTTGGATCTATACTATTAAAAAGTAGCCTGATTTTTTGAAATAGGTCTTTCCATATTCTGGGTTGGTCATGTCGCGTTATTCCCTTGTCAGTAGACTATGCGACTAAAGTAGTAAGTTCATTGTTGATTGATAGCGGTCTTTTAAGTATCTGTAATCAGCTTCAGGGTCGTCAAGTGAAGACAAGTCTGCGAGTTGGCATTCCACATTGCTGCTTTCGTTTGTAAATTGCAACTATAATTTACTGATTGATATTTGGCAGTGAGCTGCTGGGTGGGAGGAAACAGGAAAAACAGGATAGATAAATATGTTTAATAACTATGTTTATTAAACGAAAATAGAAATTCATTAAATAAATTAATCCGATACGGTGACGGCAGGGCGGAACTGAAATCCAGCACATTCATTATCCACTAATCTGGTACAGTATATACGTGATAATAATATTTTAATATGCTAATATATCGTCAGTAAGAGTCATTCTGTCTTAAAACATTGGCAGTAACATTACGTCTTTTGTGGACTACCCCTAAGTGTACGTCATGAGTACACTACAGTGAGTAACATTGTAACATACCACCCCCACCTAATGCATAGGACCACACGGAAGCGACCTCGACAGGATCTACCAATTGGATGGACTTGGGACAGAATGACTTTAAGAACTGGATGGACTTAAGACAGAATGACTCTTCACCGACGATATGCATGTTGTGTAAAATGAATTAGTTACTCATTTAAATTTTTCCAAAAAATCGAGAGAAAAATTTACTTTATCTTTTTATCTTGCACAATATTAACTAGAATGAGCATGTGTTTGAATCACTAGAATTAATGCAATAAATTGATGAACGTATTATTTTATTTTTTTACGTATAATCTTATACGTTTTTTAGTTTGACTTTCATCTCATCTTCAGAAGTCAGTTTTGAAGCTCATCCTCAACGATAGATATCCGAATGATCCATCATGAGTGACAGCGAAAATAAGTCCAAGAAGCTGAAATCTTCCAATGATAAAAATATAGTCGACCGAAACAGCTCTGCGGCTGCCTATAACTATAAAGAACAAAAGTTATTATGTGGATCTTCTAGAACCTCTAAATATGGAAAACCTACACCTGCTGTAGTTAATCCAAATGCAGCTTCAATTTTTTCAGAAGAAATGGTTTTTTCAATTCCTCATGTAAGTCAGCATCATTAAAAATAATTAATAATTTAGTATTCAATATCGCAATTTTTAAGGAGCTTCTGTCCCAAAGTTATTGTAGGTACAAAGTATTGCTGGATGTGTCTAATCATAAGCAAGGGGTGGTGGGGTTCCTAGGGTACGCACAACGCAAGACATAAAACCATGTTTTGCTTGTTTGAATATGATAGGGATTTTAATGCGGTCTTCTAAATCCGAATCAGGAACGGGCGACGGAGATACTTTACCTGGGGGGTTCTCTCGTATCTCAGGACCGGCCCGGCGAGATACTAAATAGTATGCACGACAAATGGAGGGATTTATGTAGCAAAGAAATATGAGCTTACGCTAGCAATGCTATATGGGTGGGGAGGGTTATGATGCGTTTCCCTAACAATGACTATGGCTATAATATGGCACTAAAATATATATGAATAATTATAATATAAATTATATATTTAATATGCGAATATCAACTCGACAGCCAAGATGCAATCACACACCAAACTATATAATGAAGGTTACGTTTTAAGGGTCTTATACAGCCCTGTATTTATTTAACTTTAATAATACTTTTACTGCGTTTGTGACGCCAAAGAAAAATGGTCCGTGACCGAAAATGAAAGTAGTATTTACTTTTTAAATTCAATTATTCTTTTCTGGGTAAATTCCCCATCTGTCGTCGTACGATTTAGATTCTAGTTTCACAAAATTATTTACTTACCTCGTAGGTTGAATTCAGAGCCGGACGGATATATTTTCAGACTTCTCGTAGAACGTCTTTCTGGGTCACCGTGTGTTCCCTATTTTACTCGCTCGTAGCGTCAAAAAGGGTCAGCGTTTGATCACCTAAAATCTCGCTCGTAGCGATGAATATATTTTTCCTCGTGGGATCTCTTGGTCCGCTTGGGTCCCTAATAATTTGCTCGTAGCAACAATTCTGCCGTAGCACGGTCGAGTAAGGAGTACCTGTGTCTTCGCCGGAGTCCAAGTAGAAACTGGTTATGGTCATGGTCCGCGAGGATAGAAGATCCTCACGTACCATGCTATAATCCCTATTCTCATCTCCACAGTGTGGAATACTATTTTCCCTTTTGACCATCTACTTACTTAGTGGGATAACTTTGCCTGAAGGGCTTTTGGGGAAATATCTGTCCGTCTCCATTTTCAACTCACGATTCACATTTTACATCATGAAATATTATATTTTATATTTTATACAATATACATTTTTATGATCATAATTTTTCTTCTCTCAAAACTTCTCGACCAAATGTTTTGATGCCCTCATCAAAACGAAAACATAATTTCAAATACATAATAAGAATTTTCATAATTTTATAATGTCTTCTTTTGGACCAAATATTTTATTGTCTTCAAACGAAATATCCAACATTTCACCAATGGAACGAAACAGCCAATAGTATGAACGTCCAATAATCCACATCTTTTTCTCCATATCCTTAAGTGCGAGCAACGGTGCAAATAATGGACCTGAAAGAAACTATGATGCGAAAGAAAGAGAACACACACTAGGGCATTGATTAAAGTTCCTGTATGGTATTTATTATTTCATTTGTACTCTTTTTCTAGACTGATTTTGAACATAATTTGATTCAGTCTTTTGGGACATATCCCAACTTTTACAGGTAATTCATTTAGTAAAATAAATATCATTTCTGTCAATTAATATATGAAAATGTATATATCAAAAATTCGTAACTACATTCAAAAATACTAAATTTTGCTTATGTCTATTATAACGTGTCAAAACGGTAATTATTTCATTTGGTCATTTTAATTTGAGATTACGTGAAAGCAAAATATTATTAACGACTTATATATATAAAATCGTATCAAAATTTTGTGGACGTATCCGAACATTTTATCAATTATAATGAGGAATCAGACATATCTGACGTAAAATAACTTGAACATGAATTTTGACGCGGATTTTTCTGGAGAGTCCCTCAAGACGTTCCAGCGACCAAGTTTGGTAAACTTGACCGCGAGTGATTCGAAGCTCGTTAGCTCTTATTTCTACTGGGAGTTCTCTCTCGCTGACAATTTTTGATTTGGCGAGAGCCCTTTTCAGTCGGTGGAGAAGTTTCCACGCAATTTCGATTGATTGACAGAGATAAGTCAGAAATATCTCTGGCGCTAATATTAACGGAGATTTTTCGCTCCTGATCTTCCAGAAGAGGTTTTTCTGGCGACAAATTTTCTGCTGGTCTCGAGTTGGTTGACGACGTAAAGTTCGCCGCCTCGAGCACTAATTTAGGTGATTCATTTTCATAAATGAATGGTTCATCGTCTATGATCATTGGTACTGGTTCAGGAAGGGGAGATCGGCGTGCGAATATCCCTGATCGTTCGTTCTCCTTTGGAAACGACATTTTGCAAATCTATAATGTTGAAATGGAAAGGGGAAAAGCAAAAATAAAAAAATAAAAAATTCAAAACCCTCAATTCACTGATATTCAACATTTTATTTTGAACCTTTTATATGAAACCCGTAATGTCATGTGCTCAAAGAATACTTTTAAAATATCAAACTTCATAGGTCGTAACCTGAGACGTATCTTATACTTATATCTACTCTAAATTTTTACGAAGATCATAATAAATATATTATGCAGTCAATTTTTGTGGAGATCAACATTTTATATAGTCATTTTAACGTAGTCTTCTATCTCACAATAATCATCAATAATGAGATTATTTAAAGTAACGCAAATAAATTTTATAACCATCAGTACATCAATATCTTGAATATTTTACCAACTTGTACATTTATCTCCTAACCGTCATTTTCTTTAGTCATTTCACTTAAAGCTACAATTCATATTAATTTACTAAAATATATGAAATGACTACAACACTCGTTCACGGGATTTAACTTTTAAACCATTTGTGATGGACCATCATGACCATGGTCAAAACGGCCATGAGGGTTACCTCGTCGGGGCTTGGAACAAAATTAAGGGGGTTCGCGACAATCTTTAGCCTTATGCCGCAGAGATCCACACCTGTAACATTTCAACTTACTCTTCTCGCGATTCTTTTTATGGAAATCGCCATTCACTTTGGGACACTCTAGATATACGTGTCTTTCCTCTCTACCAGCCTTAAGGCAGATTTGGCATAAAGCAATTTTTGGGCAGACCACCTTTTCTTTTATTGGTCTACCTTTCCTACTTATCTGACGGGGAGGAGGCACCTCATCAACTTCTCCATCTGATGAGATCTCTCCTTCCTCTCGAGGCTCTATGTACAATTTATATTTCGGCTTTTTGAACTTTGGAGATCGAGCTTCTTCCTCGCTGTCAGTCTCCTGCTGATTCGTGAACTTAATCCTATCTATCTTAATTGCTAAATCTAATAGTGGAGTTACATTTCCAGACATATCTATCTTGCTAACAACTTCTTTCATTTCAAGAGTGTCTGCTTGCCAAACAATCTGCAGAGCGTCTGGATCATCGTCCTTGTCAGGAACACTATCCCAACCTTCTAATATCTTTTCTTCCTCGTCTGATAAAACAACGAGTTCGCCTTCATTGTCACTCAAGTCGAGCATAATCTCCAGATCACTCATTCTACGTGAAATTTTGAAATATTATTTTAACCTATGTAAATTATAAATGTATGTATATGTACTGTAAATCTTTAGCGTAAGCGAAGCAAATAAGCGTTTTCAATCGACGTCATACAAAGGACCGTCGAATACGTGGGTAAGTCGTCTTGGTCTGGTGGCAGGCCTTCCCAGAGTCGGGCCGGCTCCTTGTGGAGGCGTCTCGGCTTTGGGAAACCCTTGCGTCTGTACTCTTTGTACATCGATATCGACTTGTTGTCCGACAGCAGCCTGTAATGGTCGTATTATTCTAAATACATCTTCCTGTGTCAGGATATCATTTGCTCGTGGCAAAATTAATTTAATGGGGACTTTTTGTCCTAAATTAATCTTAACTAACTCACCATCCTCTTCTCCCCCTAAAAAAGGTGGACCCTCATCAACAGGCGATTGAGAATTGTCGGATGATGTAAACGGTTCTGGGAATTGAAAAGGTGAAAAATGAATTAAAGGAAAGAGAGGGCTATTATTTGGAGCGGGATTAATATTTTCAGGCATATTATCAATGTTTAATTGTATGCGGAGTATGAAACCGGGAACTTGGTTCCGACTGCTTTGATAACGTTGGCATTGGGTACAGTCTGCAATAACCCTAGATATGAGCTCACCCATATTCAGGAAGTAATAGTCTTCCCGCATAATCATATGTAATTTTTCATTTCCAAAATGACTTTTCTGATGCATGAATTGAGTGGATTGAACTGCCAATTTATATGGTATGACTGGAACATAAGGGCCACTCATAAACTCAGTAGTAATTCTTTCTAATAAGTCGTTCTCTTCCAAACGATAAATTTTTCTATACCTACTTGTTCCAACTAATTCGTTGTCTTTATCGAAGCGTAATCGTTGTATTATTTTATCTACATGTTCGTCCTCAGCTTGTAGCTGATGCAAATTAGTAATTCGATGTTTGAGTTCTGCGCAGCGACGAATGAATTCATTTTCCTTTCGGTTACGACATACTATTTTAATGAGTCTACAAGAAAATATTATCTCTCGGTCAAGGTTGTTTCTCGTAGATGTATGCAACAACTCATCTATTTGTGCGGGCAGTCCAGCCAGCAAGAGTATTTTAATGTCGAATTCTCTTAATTTCAAATTTCATCTTACCAATCTTGGAGGTAAATCTGAAATCTTCAGAATTGTCGGCAATACCGCGTCAGTGGTATACACATGGACGGTCCGACCTGTAGTAAAGTTACGGAAATTCCGTAATGCTTGGATAAGCGCAATACCATGCTTATCCAACGTTGAGAAGGTCTCTTCTACCTGTACCAAGTAATATTGGAAACGTGAGAGTAAGCGTCGTACGCCGTTTTTATTTTGTACCAATATAGCGAGGATATGATTTTCGGATATATGATACCATAATTCCAATTGAATGAAATGATCGGGTAAAGCCATGACTGGAGCAGTGAGAATTTGATACCTAATGGCATCAAAGGTTTCCCGACATTTTGCTGTGAATATGAATGGTGGCGATTTGCGTAGTAATTCAAAAAGAGGTTGCATCAACTGAGAACAACTTTGGACCGTATGACTGAATTTATTTGTTTGTCCAATGAAATCGCCTAATTCACCCATATTTTTGGGATACTGAAAAGTCATAATTGAATTTATTCGCTTTTGCTGTAACATGTGTGCATGTTGTTTACGCGTTTTTTCTACCTCGGTTTCTGGTTGGTCAGTATCAGTTGATACTGCAATCGGTGGTCGTTCACCTAATATAGGGCGCAGAACCTGTAACTCAGTAGACTGAAATTTCAACTGTGGGTAATACTCATTAAAATCAAGATTATTTCTCAATTTTGACTCCTCATATTCTTTGTATTTCTTCTCTATATCAGCCTTTAATGCTGCGCGATTTAATTGGTTATAAAGTATCATTCCCTGTGTTTTGTCTGCTTCCGAGGCGTATGACTACCTCGTCTGGCAAATGGTGATATGTCGCTATCCGACTCTTAGCTTGTAATCCCATTCCGGTATTACCCATATTAATTACTGTTATTATTCCTTTTCCGTGAATTATTTAATGTGTTCTGGTACTATCATTAATCTTAAATCGAAAAGTAACTTGTAATTTGTTTCGGTTACTATGTGACCGTCAAATGAGCTCTCATCAGTATATATGTTGATGAGCTTTTCTTCCCCTATTTCTAAGTGTACGTGATCCTGAACATAAATATTTGTATCTGACTTTGTTTCTGATGATTTATCCGAATCATCGCTTTTAACGTTGTCTACTTTGTCAGAGCCAATAAATCTCTGTTGTCTTTTCTTAATTGGCAATGCTGTCATGATAGTCGAAGGTGACGCGTGCGTTACCTGTGTTTCAGCTCCCGTGGGAATCTGCGCTTCGTCTGACTCATCAGATGTATATACATAATCTGGACTGGGTCTGTTTTCCGTGGAAAACGCTATTAACCCGGATTGACAATTTACTGTTATGTCATACTTAGATAACAAGTCCATTCCAAATACTATACTATCCATCATATTTTCTACAATATAGAATGTCCAATTTACCCATGTGTGGAGTTCATCCACATAGAATCCCAATGTTACCTGTTGATTTGACTGTAATGGTTTACCATCGTACACAATCATGTCCGCTTCGATTTGCTGGCACGATGTGATGATATGATCACATCCCAACAGCTTCACTGTCCTGGGATTGACGATACTAAATGTGGATCCCGTATCTACAATAACATTGAAATCCATCGCCACTCCATAATAGTTACAGAATAGAAACAATCTTTTCACCTCCTTAGGTGGTTGATTTAATTTTCTAACTTGTACTGTCTTCGGACTTGCCGAAGCTTGACTTTGATTTAATGTATTACTGGATATCGCCGCTTCTTTCTTATTTTCTAAATTATTAGAAGCTTCTTTTTGAGTCAGCTCGTAAGCTGCCATTAACCTATCTAATTCTTGATTTTCATCATTACTCGAGGCTACTGATACAATGGGTGAGTCCTCGCTTTTTCGACCGGATGTCCCTGGTAATGGTATTGTCTCTAAGTCTGGGATATCTGAATCCCCAGCTGATCTTACCCTGAACATTCTAAACCTTGGATTATTTTGAGACATCTGTTGATGTACTTGTTCCAAAGTTTGTGGATTAGGATTACTATGACTCCCATAAATTTGATTATTCTGCGGCTGATGATCATTGCTTGTTGGCAATGCTGGATAATTGGTTTTCATTCCCATATCACGAGCTGGATCGTAATTGTTATCACGATCATTAATATGCATAGCTCGCATTTGATGCACCGTATTCGTATAATTCTGATTGAAGTCCTGATGATTAGAATTCTGATTATAGGAAGGGGGTTGGTTATAAAAACCACCTCGGTATCCCTGATTATAATTATTATTTCTATTGTACCCATTATTATTGTTCCTATATCCTCTATTAGCGTTTCCATTGTATCTATTGTTTCCTCTTCCCCTATTATTGTTATAGGAATTTCGTTGCATGGGAACATTATTCATCTTAGCCCATCCTGCAGCTTGAGGGGGTAACGGAATACCCTGTCTCTGCATGGCTTGCCAACAGTCAATTACAAAATGGCCCGTTTTACCGCATTCATAGCATGTAGGCTGACCGTCTGTGGCTACTATTCTTTTTAATATTAGGATTATATTTCCCTGGGTCAGCTCCATGTCGAACTTGACCTCCGTTGGGTTGGTTCCCATTACGGCTATTATTAGGAGGAATACCTCCATTTAATCCCCTAATGTAAATTGGCTTCTTTTGATGTCCATCAAATACATCTTGGACGTTATGGTTCAAAAGGCTTTCCGATTGCTGAAGGATATGGCGATTCAAAACTTTCGTAAAGTTATTTATATCCGTACAATTCATCATTTCTTTTCGCAATGACGGAGGAAGGCCATCTAGTAACTTTATTAGCTTTCCTTCCTCATCCATATTAGGATCCATTTGTGTTACGCATTGTAACCGTCGGTTAACATATTCATTTCCACTTAACTTGGGATTGAAAATTGTTGAGGCAAGCTCTGAAGCTGCCTTGCTACTGACATACGCACGATCGAATTTCAATTCGAGAGCTTGGTATATCTGGCTTACAGTAGCGTCCTTCGCCGTCTCCCTGTCAGTTTGGTCAGTTATAGTGGCATAACTGGCAATAAACCTCGGTTTTTTGCCTATCCACTAGTTCCTTGCTGTCCCGACCAAGGCCTTATCTAATGCCTTGTAGATTTTATCCGTAGTTAAAATCTTTCGAGTAGTGAGTTCTTCTTTGAAGATGTCAACTCACCCTCGTGCTTCCTTTTCGCCACTATAAGTTGGTATTCTATCCATTAGTTTGGATTCGGAAATCACCAACTGCTGGTCAGCATCTAATCCCTTATTTTTAGTCAGGAGGGTTTTCAGAATACCCTCGAGCTGTTCGTGAGTGACCGTCATGATCCGGTTACTGATTAAATCTAGATATGGATAATGCAAAGTTAAGAAGGATGGATGCTGGGGCGGTTCCCAAAGCTTAACTTTGTAGTGCAGAAGCTTATATTCTAGATCCTCCGTTTCAAATTCTAATGATTCGTCGTGCCAAGATTTCTCGCTTTTTGGAGAATCTGAGAACTGAGTTGCTAATCCTATGAAATTAGACGAAGTTGTAGATATATCTAACGTAGGGTCGTCCCCAAAAAAAAAAGAATCGGAAAGATCAAAATCCTCTTTCTCTTCTCTTATTACTGTGATGGGTACTGCTTCCTCTTTTGCTTTCGGCTGAGAATCGATCTTATCGTCTTTGCCTTTCTTTTCCAGTTTGAAGTTGAACTGGAAATTCACGTGGAATTTCCCTTTAAATACGAAATTTGTATATTAACTGTAGCGGATCCTTGGATTTGAAATGTCCTTCTCTGTGACTAACTCGTAGTTAATACACGGGACTTATGATTATTCGTGGTTTTGATGCAATATTGATAATTGAAAATGCAGTATATTGGTTTTTCTGTGATATTGGTATATTCACTTATGGTTCACTAGTAAGTGACAATATTTTCCTAATTTGATTCAAATGTAAATATAATCTCTCAACTCAGTACTTAATATACGTACTGCGTGTTCGCTTACTTAGGGGAAAATGTGAAATGGATATCTAGTCTTTAAATCTCTCCGTAAGAGTAATTAATTTGGATTCTATTCAATATGTAGGAATACCTATGTATGTAGTACTTAACTACCAGATTTTATTTTAATTCCGTTGATAAAACAATGCCCACGTCGACGTTAGCGTACGTGAACCGGATGCGTTTCCGCTTTAGGGAACCGAATCTGTTTTTGTTTTATTTCGATTTAAGTCTGATCAATACTTTTAAATTAATCAGGCCTTAGATCTCTACCTTCACAAACAATTCGTAAATTCACAATGCTTAATTGACTTTTACTTGAATTAATAATATTGACACAATTCTGACTTTGTATTTATTTGAAGAATGAGTTAATTTGTAAATGAATTATATTTTCTATGATAATGATGATGATGATGATGGGTGATTATATGCTTTGCAGTGTGATATGAGGACGAGGGTACATATGTCTCGCGCAACAGCCACCGAATTTCAATAATATCAAAAGCAAGCTTTTTAAGCACAAGCAATAACCTATTTGTAGTGTCGTAACACGTACCTTTTGGTCAAATAATCAAACAAAGTAATAAGTCAGCAACTAAAGAAATCCTCCCAAGATTCACAGCGAACTGTGCGTCAATAAATAAAATCTTCCTCGACTAGTAAGTCAGGGTCAGGAGCGTATACTGTAAACTAGAATAAATTGGAATTGTCAGTAAGTATCCAATCGTATTTCCAATGGTTATTTCGTCGATGACGTTCAAGAGAAATCTTTATTTTAACTATTAGGTAAATTACTATTATTGCTATAATGGCTACCCAGTCGTATGGACTTAGATAGATTACGATAAACATTCAACGTTCCAGTTGAACTCGATAAATTATTAACTTATTCCAAATTTTGTATAAAATTAAAATAATAAATGTGAAAAAGATGAAGGCAATGTCTGTTGATGTCAGATTTACTAAAATCAGCATTCAAATATTTTCATAAAATTCTCTAGTTTTATTTCAATTCTATTTTGAGTTGTAGTAGTAACTACCTAACTCCTTAATTTATTTAACCCTCGTATGGATGTTAACTTTGCAAAATTTTTAAAATATAATAATGATATTTCAAAATTATAAAATGAATTTCAAAAGTTTGAACAGAAAATTCGAAATTGTAAATTAATTCGCTATATGATTACTTATATAACAGTAGTAACCGTTATTTACTATGAATTGATTATGCACTATGTTATAATGATAGGAAACGTATGACGCTAACTCTCTGCACCCACCGTATGGATGTGCACTAACTAGTATTTACCACGAAAGTATGTATATGACTAATACTACTATGTACTACGTAAGTACCTAAGTTATAATAATAGGAAGTATACGACGCCAACTTCTCTGCACCCACCGTGTGGATGTGCACTAACTAGTATTCACCACGAAAATATGTATATGCTTAATACTACTATGTACTACGTAAGTACCTGTATATATGACTACGTATATACCTACTCCCTACTTTAACGTTCGTGATAAACACGACAAAGTCTTTCTTGATTAATTTTTCTTCCCCTTGATTGGTAGTTCGAATTTATTTTACTAAATTCGACAATTCATATACCTCCACGGCCAATGACCATACGTTTTACTTACTTAGTAAAATTAAAGTGGAGACAAAACGGAAGATATTCGTTTCCCAACAAGCTCTGTTTCCCCAGATGGGTGGTCGTAGGATTCGTCCAAAAGCTGGATTTATTCGACTTCTAAAATCCGTGGACGGTGGCAGCAGCTTGTGCTTTAATTTCAATGCCAATAATGAGGCTGTAA
Organism: Dicyrtomina minuta; assembly: GCA_949802685.1. Lineage (NCBI taxonomy): Eukaryota > Metazoa > Arthropoda > Collembola > Symphypleona > Dicyrtomidae > Dicyrtomina > Dicyrtomina minuta. The sequence continues at coordinate 80,073,617 of OX461810.1, read as the reverse complement.
AATGTAAGTATTTTGTGAATAAAAACACTGAATTTCTTACATGTACATAAATAAAGACAACAGTCTAACGCGTACAGTGACTGTCAGTATTTTCTAAAATTTTGAAATATAGTTCACTTGTATAATTGTGACTTTCAAATTTTGTTCTTGTATTTTGACTTACAGAAAAGGTCGAATCGAAAAGCGGAGAAAATCGCTTCAGTTCTGGATTTTCTATCTGACAGAAGTGGAGAGCTTCCAGTCCGTCGTTTCTGCTTTCCAGAATTTTGTCTCCTAAGTCCAAGTTGACCTCAGGAACGTCCCGTGGGCCTGTATCTCGTCCTCGTAAGGATTCTATATTGTTATAATTAAATATAATGTTATTTTCTGTTTTGTGCTTTGTTTTACATAAAATGCCCCCAAAATGTTAATTGTGAACAAATTACAACAGGCCCCTGAAATTACAACAGTATTATATGTTGAACAAGGGATATACATACATAACACTTGTGCACAAATTTTGACAGTAAATGGAAATACAACAGTTTGGACTCGTAGTCCATCCAATAATTATTTCCTTTAGTAATTTTGTATGCCTAATTGTGTTCTACTTACTTTTTGAAGGAAGTACTGTTTGAGGAATCCACGTAGGACTTCCTTTGATTGAAGACTTCCGAATTGAAGTTGAAGTTTCGAGTTGACACTAAAAGTCGGACCGTATCCGTGAGGTGAATCCGTAGATTTCGCTGTTCTGGCTTAATCTTCGCTGAGAACTACTCGTAAGTATCTAAAATAATTATAATATTATAGTTATTGTTTTAAGTCGCTTAATTGTGGAGCTTGAAAATCATAAGTGCAATTGCCTATGATTATTAATTATTGTGGCAATCTCAGAACAATTTTAGTTGCTAATCAATGTGGATTTATATTTGATTTCAGAGTTGCTCGTATGTACCTACATCGATCACACACCCTGGATATGATTGCAATCTGTAAAGACCGAAAATTATGTCACATATGGAATGCACCGGAATTTGAATCGCATCGGGCTTTACGTACACTATAGCACGATAATAATAATTTGTCAACTGACGAATTCTGAAGCCAACAAAATATGTAAGTTGACTTTACAATTTATCAACCTGTAAATTAATTACTCACTCAAACACACCCCTTACAAAATTATTCCCCCGTAGGAAATGGCAATTGAAATGAAGTCAGGGTATTTGAATCCCCTGCAATTTTATGTGCACAAATAAAAAAGCCCAGGTTGCGTACCTGGCAAATATGTAGTATTAACTACCTAAGTAAGTCGAGGTGACTAATCCCTCGCTTGTTTTCACTGAAAAATCTATTTTATGTTTGTCACAATGTATAATATTTTATTCTTGCGAGTACTTTTGAAATCTTGAAACTGTCAGCTCAAAAACATACAACATATAACAATCTGTAGGTCGAGGTTGGAATCCCTCGCTGGATTGTTATTTCAATCACAAAATTGGGGTAAATACTCCCCTTGCTCTTATGTTTATATTTCAACCAAAATGCGTATTTTGATACGGTCAAAATTTCAACACCAAAATACTTTTGCACAAAAGAAATCAGTGAGCCGAGGTCACATCCCTCGCTTGATTTTAGAACAGTTAACAAAATGACTGTGGTGGCTGTTCCTCTTGAACTTAATAGTAATAACTTTATAATTTTTACAGAGATAATTTGGAGCGTTTCAAAATTTCGAAGTCAACACTTCGTTGATTTATAAATTATTAAGAGGATTCAAATTCCTTTCTACCGAAGAAGTCAAGGTTTGATCCCTTGCACTTAAAATACTGGACAATAAATCGAGATGCAGTGTCTCGCTGAATATGGTTACTAAGTAAGTACACCCTATGATTCGGATTTATTGATCCGGCGAATAATCAAAATCAATTAAATAAACTTACACAAATTATAACATACACATAAATCAATAAATGGCATACACAAATAAATCAATATTTTATGATCACACAAAAATGGATGCAATATTTTGATGCTACACAATAATGACTGGTATTTTACACACAAAATCGGCTGCTTACTATTATAAACCCGAAAAATGAAGAGAAGTGAATTTTCGAAAGGCCCCCAGGTCCTTGGAAAATCACTTGAACTTTGAGTTCAAAATATGATACTTTTTATGACTTATTTTTCTGTTTTCCGGTCAGCGATGCCAACACGGAATGGTTTAACTAACCTACCTACGTATATTCGCTCACTACAATGAGGCGCAGCACAACTGTTACGGGTAATTCACACAAAATTGACTTTACAAAAATCGGAATTCGTAATTCCTTAGAAAATTAACATTGACTGCCGTTTGATTGTACTGGCTAGCTATAAATACACATATAATGGTTAACGAATGGGCAGTTACTAAACTCCCTAAATAAATCGGAAAGTCCGATAAAATATGGTTGATTTGACTTTTATTTTCCTCGTAGGATCAACTGCTACTAATGGCAACCAATAAACTTTTTGAAATTCTACAAAATAAGGCAGAAAAACTGCCTGAAGACTGACAATACTGAAGAGTGTCAGCCAAAACCAACCGCACTACTGACTGGCAATTTTCTCGTAGGAAACTGTATTTTTGGAAATCACTATTTTCATAAAATATAGTCGAAATTCAATTTGTAATAATATACTGTGTTTCCTGCAATATTTAGCGAAATTGTAACTATTAAAGCTTATTATAATGATAAGTCTGCCTGACCATGGACCATGTCCTATGTTACGAGTGGCAACTCAAAATATTTTACAAATGGCTGCCTATTAAATCAAATGCAAAATCTAACATACATAATATGTGATGCTTTTCTATATGTTTTACGTACCTTTATGGATTTGCTGACTTGGTTTTCTCGTAGAAATCCAGCCCTTCTGTTTTCTTTCTTTATGGTCAGAATTTCGTAAATCCTGCTGTCAAATGTGAACCTCTTAAGTTTCGTAATAACGAACAATGGTTTGGAAATTTTATTTTTCTGAACTCTGAATTATTTTCAGCAAAATTGAACACTATGAGAGATGCGGTGCAGTCAGTCCAGTAGGTACTTGTCCCTGTCGTCCGCTCCTTGTAGGCACGTCCTCTCAGCTTCACATCCACAGCCACTGTTGCTGGGCAAAATTCAACTTTTTCGTTTCTCTGCGGGAGCGTTTCCTCGCTATGTGTTCTCGTCTCGGCCTCTGTGCACTGTGTGTTTGGGATAATTTTCCCTCCAAAATTTTACTGGCTTGAATTCTCGTAGATTTTCGAAGCGTTACTTTCAGTTTTCATTCCCTATAGGATATAATGTGCCTTGCACGCTGCCTCATGCGAGGTTGCCAAGTCGGTCTTCCCTTTCGCTTTTTCTGGCTAGCTAGTTACTATTTGCTCCGTAAGCACTACTTGTAACGCGTATAGCTTGCAGTTCATGAACTGGCTGGCCACGCGGTTTGCTATACTGTACAATAGTACAGTATGCTAACTCCTAACTTATGGGCCCAAACGAAATGGGACTTTTTCTGAAATTATTTTATAATTTTAATTAATTAATTGAGGGGGGTAAAATAGTCTTATTTTACCCCGCACCTTCTTGATAGGGATTTTAATGCGGTCTTCTAAATCCGAATCAGGAACGGGCGACGGAGATACTTTACCTGGGGGGTTCTCTCGTATCTCAGGACCGGCCCGGCGAGATACTAAATAGTATGCACGACAAATGAAGAAATTTATGTAGCAAAAAAATATGAGCTTACGCTAGCAATGCTTTATGGGTGGGGAGGGTTATGATGCGTTTTCCCAACAATGACTATGGCTATAATATGGCACTAAAATATATATGAATAATTATAATATAAATTATATATTTAATATGCGAATATCAACTCGACAACCAAGATGCAATCACACACAAAACTATATAATGAAGGTTACGTTTTAAGGGTCTTATACAGCCCTGTATTTATTAAACTTTAATAATACTTTTACTGCGTTCGTGACGCCAAAGAAAAATGGTCCGTGACCGAAAATGAAAGTAGTATTTACTTTTTAAATTCAATAATTCTTTTCTGGGTAAATTCCCCATCTGTCGTCGTACGATTCAGATTCTAGTTTCACAAAATTATTTACTTACCTCGTAGGTTGAATTCAGAGCCGGACGGATATATTTTCAGACTTCTCGTAGAACGTCTTTCTGGGTCACCTTGTGTTCCCTATTTTACTCGCTCGTAGCGTCAAAATTATATCCCTTGTAGGGTCAAAAAGGGTCAGCGTTTGATCACCTAAACTCTCGCTCGTAGCGATGAATATATTTTTCCTCGTGGGATCTCTTGGTCCGCTTGGGTCCCTAATAATTTGCTCGTAGCAACAATTCTGCCGTAGCACGGTCGAGTAAGGAGTACCTGTGTCTTCGCCGGAGTCCAAGTAGAAACTGGTTATGGTCATGGTCCGCGAGGATAGAAGATCCTCACGTACCATGCTATAATCCCTATTCTCATCTCCACAGTGTGGAATACTATTTTCCCTTTTGACCATCTACTTACTTAGTGGGATAACTTTGCCTGAAGGGCTTTTGGGGAAATATCCGTCCGTCTCCATTTTCAACTCACGATTCACATTTTACATCATAAAATATTATATTTTATATTTTATACAATATACATTTTTATGATCATAATTTTTCTTCTCTCAAATAAAATAGGCGTTAAAATAAAGTTCACAACTGTATAGCGTCTATGAAGAACCAAAATGGCCAACGTCCAATTTATGCTAGAATACTAGAATTAAACTGCCAGCTATGTCAAAAAACGCAGTTAAATAAGAATAAGTTTCATGCTTACAACGCTAATCACAACTTACTATAACGTGCATATTGTTCTATTTATTTTTTTTTAAAGTGTAAAATATTCTATTTACATATTTTTGAAGTGTTAAATATTCTATTTACATTATTTTTGAAAAGTTCAAAATGCATTATTTACATGTTTTTGAAAGGGTCAAAATGTTCTATTTAACTGCTGTTTAAAAAATGCACAAGGTTCTATTAACATTTGATTTGATTTAGCTTTATTACGTGTCAGACTTTACAATACATAGTACCGATTTCAAAAAATGGACACTTACCACACTAAACTAAACATACATTTAGAAAAATTTGACATGCTTTCATGGTCACGTTATTTTAATTTTTTGTGTGGATAGTACATTTTGTTTTTCACTAAAAATTAAAATGGGTAATTTTGGTTCTTCACAGGCGATATATTGTATTCATAGTAAAACTATAGGTAATAAGGATTAATTCCAGTACCGTTTATTCAATTCCTAGTTAACTAATATTGTACCATTAAGGTACTAACGGCATAAAATATTTACTTTCTCATCTTTTTCTTCACAGCTACTAGAATCCATATTTTCGGGATGTGACAGACCAACTCTGTTAAATTGACGTCTTGTTTCCCTTTGCTGGTCTTACTGTGGATCGAAAGCATTACAGGAGATTGTTAACGTCAAACTTGTTATGTCGCACAAAGAAAAGAAACGACCAAAATTAGTGTTGAAAGGTAGTAATCAAGAACGACCCATTGAAGATCTGATTGCTCTCATGAATAACTCAACGGAATTTCCTTGCACCTTTTTTACCTTAACTTTGGGATGTCAAATAACTGTAAATTCTTAGCCAGACCATTCTTCATGGCTCAAGGGGCATTGATTAAAAAACTACGAATTGACGGATGCCTGTTCCTCGACGAATTAAAAGACATCCTATTGACTCAAGCGCCAAACCTTGAGCAGTTGTTGTTAATGAAGTAGTTCCGTATTCATTCTTTTGATGAAGATTGGACATCAGAAAATTTCAAAGAACAAGCTCGGCTAAATGCGCCTCTTTTTGATAAAAGTCTTCCCGGATCAAGACGACAAGTTCTGAAAAATCTCAGGATTTTCAAATGTCATAACGCCATTCGCAAGATTTTTGCTCAACGGATGATAGAGGTTTCTCCAAATTTGGCGGAAGTAGACTGTTTCGAGAAATACTATGAGTGTCTTTTGAACTCAGTAAATCGCTTCCACGTTCTTAAGAAACTAGAATGGTGTTTGGATGAAAGGTATATGGAATCACTCGAAGTTGTAGCCAACCAAGATAATTGGGCGATTACAGAACTTGAATTTGATTTTTACGATTTTTACGAACAGAATCATAACGAAACATTGAATATGAAGGCAGTCAATGCCATGAGTAAAATCTTAAAAGGTTGCTCAGCTACTTGTAAAAAACTTGAGTGGTTTGGCCATCTACCTCATTTAAAAATCCCGAAAATGCCACGTAATTGCCGGGGATCACAATACTAAAATTGATGAGGACACAGAACAAATTCGGACTATCAAAACTGCGATATGGCATGAAAATTATAATTCGACTTCAGGTTTGAGTGATGACATTGCTGTATTACTCCTGGTAACCCCTTGAATTTTCAGAGATTGTACTTCTTCCAGTGATGCCTAATGGGCCTGACTATGACTACGGTGTAGGAGAGGTGGTGACAGTCGCTGGTTGGGGGATATCGTCTTGGATTAGAAATGTAACTGTTATACTGGACATTCTACAAAAAGTGAACATGAAGGTGGGAATTTGCGAAGTTTATTGGCCATTTGTTAATGCTTCAAATGCGTACTGTATCAGTTCATTTGGAGGAGGTCAAACCACCTGTAGTGGCGACTCAGGCCGCTCAGGCGGACCATTGACTAAAAAGTTCGACAACGGTTGCCATGTAATTATTTCTCGGAGTTGTGTCCTTTAGATATCAGTGTTATAACTTTGTTCCAAGTGTTTTTACTAAGGTTTCTAGTTACTTAGGTTGGATAAACACTAATACTGAGGACATCTAACAACTTTTAGAGATAATTTCAAAAACCAAATTAATTCAATATCATTGTAGTAATCAGGGCCGGATTATGTGGCCAGCGCAGGCAGCACCCGCTGCTCAACTTGCTTTAAAAGATGTAATTGGAAAATTTTGCAGTTTTCAAAAAATACGTAAGAAGAATATTTTGACTTTTCAAAAACATGCAAATAAATTTTTTCGTACATTTCAAAAACAAGTAAATATAACATTTTCCTCTTTTCTCAAAACATGTAAATAGAACATTTTGCACTGTTCTGAATCAAGTAGAAAGGACATTTTGCACTTTTCTAAAACATTTAAATAGAAAATTTTGCTTTACCAACGAAAAAAAAAATTAAAATGGTGGTTTTAGTATGGAAACAAATTGCTGCCTAAAAGCAATTCCTTCGTCCGGCACTGGTAATAATTATTTAATAAGCTAGAAATTACATTGTGAACTTTTCACATTCATTTTAGTTGAACCGCTTTACTGCCGTCAACCGATTGAGATACAATAGTTCAACGATATTCCCATATACATAGTTAAATACATGTTACTACTATTACTTTATTTTTTTTTAAAATTAAAGTTACAGTTTATGCGGCTGAGAGATTGTTATGCGTGACTTTGACTGTGCCTGTCATTCTGTGTGTTGTGTTTCAATGCCAGGAAAAGAGTAAAAGGTTATTTTTCTGTTTCCTATTAATACTTTCGCTCTTTTTGTGCATACTAGAATGTATCTGTAAATGGTGTAACTTAAATAATCTGATAGCAACCATTCACCTTACATCAAATTGAAATGTTTCTTTCTATACATTCTAATGAGTGATTGAAAACAATTAATAAAGTAGAAAAGTAAACAATAAAATTGCAATTTCATACGTGGCCGAATAAAAGCCTTTAATAAAAATGAAAAAAAAATTAATAAATGACCTTCACTGTAAATGCAGTGCTTCAAATAGAAGCGAGAAAAATAAATAAATTAGCTGTTGCTAAAGCATTAAAAGCCTGTCTGTGGACTTGTAAATAACGAGAGTAAAAAAGCGATGCATATTTAAGACGAGCAGAAAAAATAGTGTGCCATCAGATCAGGTACAGAAACAGTAACTGCTGCTGTGGATCAGTACAAAGTGAGATCAAGTATTACTAGTATAAATGTACGGCAAAAATCATTCGGGATGACCCACAAATGGTGTCACTTAAATTTTCAATTATTATTAACCCACCTAACTTCGAGTTATCACTTTAATCGCAGCATAAATAGATACTTGTTACGTGGGCTGACGTCATAACCAAACTGGACAAGCAAAGATTATTAGGGAAATTATCTGAGGACGATCTCTTGCATCAGTGTCGTTCACCCTTGAACTTGTATACGACGAGTAAGTAGAATTTACACGAGGAATGACTTGACTAGCTTCCATGTACGCGTACAGTTTAAATGGGATTCAGGAGATCGTTCAATTTACGTCAGTGTAGTTCCTGAAATCAAGCTGAATAAGTTGTAACTCATTTTTACATGGCATTCGCCTGTCTCAACTGCCATTTCTGCGAGCCAAACGTCATTTTATGTCTTCTCCTTGCCAATGCTATACATTGTTTTGTTCATTTACTTAGCTGCAGACTGCTGGATCTAGATTTAACAGCAGGTTCAAATTATTCGTCGAAATAACACAAATTTAAAATGTTGAAATACTTTTAAGGGGGTGAATGAATAATACTTTTAGCAAATCGTCGATGAGGAATGAAGTTTGATCATCTCCCTTTGGAACTAAAATGAATTATGATCATCTCCATTCTGATTACAAATTGGTTTTGATTATCTCAATTTTTCATGAAATACGCCAAATGAGATATGTTATAGATTAGTTAATGGTTTAGTAATTTGAAAATAAGTACATTAAGGGTCACTCATAAATGACGTCATCAAAAAATCCCCATTTTAAGTCCCTATGACCCTCCTGTCATCAGAGTACCCGTTGGATAAATGGCTGTCTTTAACATGCGATACCATGAATATCAAAGTAGGCTGCTGGCCATGCCCATGAGGTCATTTATGGGCGACCCCTCAATGTTTTATGATGACTTGATGAAATAATAACTGTTCTCATGAATGATGTACTAATTTATTAATTTGATTAAATTATTTCATCAATAAATCGTTATTAAAAGTTAAAAAATTAAGGGGTCACCCATAAATGACGTCATAGGTATGGCCAAGCAGCCTACTTGAATATTCATAGTATCGCATGTTAAAGATAGCCATTTGCCCAACGGGTACTCTGATGACAGGAGGGTCATATGGACTTAAATTGGGGATGTTTTGATGATGTCATTTATGGGTGACCTTTAATTTACTTAGTTTTAAATTACTAGACCATTAACTAATCGTTAGCATATCTCATAAGCCGTGTTTTATGAAAAATAGAGATGATCAAAATTCATTTTAAAGCAGAATGGAGATGATCATTATTCATTTTAGCCCCAAAAGGAGATGATCAAACTTCATTCTACATCGACGAAATTAATTTACAATGTTTTTGTTTTAGATCTGTAAATTTAAGTTGCTGACCAATCAACCCCACCCAACCAATCGATGTTGAGAAACTGAGATAACAATAAAAACTAAACTGTGAATTTACGTAAGAAAATGTATTTGTTTCTCTGTTATTCCACAATACAATTAAAGAGTTAAAATTAAATGTTAAGAAATTAAATTTTTTTTGCCTCCAAAAAAACTAAATTAAATCCATCAAATTATAAACAGTTTAAAATTTTTGCACACAAAACAGTTGTGATTTTAGCTTCGTTGAAACCATTTACATAAATACAAGTTGGAAAATCCACACTTCTAAAAATTCCCACTAAATAATTTTCTTTTCATTTTGTATGGCGATGTTTTTCGAATTACAAGTTTAAGATACCAAAGAAACAATATCATATTATATAATTATAATAATATACTGACTAGCTGTAAACTAACGTCCATTATTGATAGAATTAGTCATCATAACTTGAAATTAGGTAAATCCTTGATCTCATCTAGCAGGTACAAACACATCTTGAACACGCAAACCAAAAACTATACTACCACCAGATCAAAAAATTATTTTAGATATGTATTATGTAAAACCAAAAGATACCAAAAAACCGTTGTACCTACTATCATAAAACAACTCAATAACTTGTCAATCGCTGAAATTAACATGTTAAATAACAAGGCCCAGATTGCTAATAGTTCGTAATCTAATTTTAAGTATTAAATAGGAAAAAAATAATATTATTGTTAACATCATTGGTGTTAGTATTGCTATCTTCATACTTAACATTTTGTTTTTGTTTTTTTTTTCCTCTCAATCTTACTTTACTTGTCTGCTATCTTTGGAACCTATTACTATTTACTCTTAACTTTGTTATATGTAAAATCTGGTGTCTGTTTCACGTATGCTTTCCTGACAATAAATCATTATTATAATATCTGCATAAACTCAACCCCCCCCCCCCCATTCAGTACTGTGACGTTATTTATGATCAGCCTTATAGGAAATTTGTTTTGGAATTCAAGTTATCACATATTGCATTTTAGTAGAGTAGATATTACATTTTGCACTTAAAACAATCCATCGTATATGTCTAGTCTGCACATGTAAAGAAATCATGGAGTCGTCCATAAATGTTGTCAACAGTACAGACAAAAGGTTGACTTATGTAAGAGTCGATAACAGGCCATGCTGAAAATAGCCGACCACGTAACGTTGAAGGAATAACATGGGGGTGGGTGGGTCTCAAAATAGTAACTATTTGGGTGACAGCTCTTATAGGCCACTCTTATTAAAAGAGGAAGCAGGTTCCTAGCAGACGATACAGCAAGCAACGAACATGATCATTCACACATTTTCCTCTTTTTGCACAGCCACGTCGCAAGGATACTACAAATATTTTCCCATTGCGTACTGAGTTGTTTATATTCATTATTATATACACAACTGACGATGAGTAATATTATTTCTTGTGTTATACACGGATACAGCTTCATGTTTACAGCTTCTCTGTTAGTTAATAATTTGACCCAAGTATATCTGTTTATATTTATCACCACAGACAGGGATTAAGGAAATCGACTCCCGGGAATTTTATTTTCTCAGCCCTCATCCTCAGCGTTGTGACAGCATTGGTAAAACAAGGGGCTCGTGGAGAGACTGCAGGCGAAATTGCAAACGTCTTCAACTTTCCACACGACGATGAAACCCTAAGCAATGGATATTCTCAAGCAGTGTAAGAAAAAAGTTCATAATCGTTCGTTTCGCCTCGCATGAGCTTCGTTCAATTTTTGGGCGCAAAAAACGGACTCATGGAGCTTTCGGCGTTTTGAAACGGACTCAAGGCTCATGTGGGTCCCTGAAAGCTCATGAAAGCGCGTTTCCACCTCCCGGCCGTCTTGACGGACGGATAATATTTTGTCTACCTGTAGATTTTTTCCCTTTCCAACTTTCCACTCTAAAAGTACCTAAGTACCTACTACCTACTTACCCACCGCCTACCAGGACCTGGGCTATATGAGACGATATGAGTATTAAATGTTTGAATACTATAAATTATCAAATTGTGATGTTATATCAATGGAGTTTAATAAGTTTAACTTATTTTATGACTGTGTGTGTAATTTACTATGTACTATCAATTTCCAACAACTAAAACAACAAAAAATAATTGTAGCTTTTGTTTTTTTATTTTTTGATGTTTTTTTTATTTAAGATTTTATTCAAATTAACCTATAAATTAAAAACAGTAGAAAAAGCAAAATATGGTCAAAATCATTAACCAAAAAAATGCGTTGTAAATAACTATCATTATTTAAAAAATTAAAACTTTATAAATATTCAGTAATAATAAATAAAAATAGAACATAGGTATAGTCGTATAGTATGTCGTATTATCATTATCGTTATCGTTAATATAGTAATAGTAAAGTAAAACAGTTAAGTTTATTTTTCGTCGAGAATTAACCTTTTACGTGATGAAATTGGTAGACCAAAACGCTTACCAAACCCAAAATCCTCTTTTTCAACATAAAATACACCCTATCACTAACATTAGTCATGCACAAACACAAACAGATTTATATATGATAAATGGGCTAGACAGAATTTGAGGAAGTTCGTATGACGTTATAGCTGTGAGACCCTTTATATTATAGTACCTTCTATACTTAATCCTTTCTATACTGTGTTTACGATATACATACTGCCTACCTACTTGTGCCAGCAGAAATTGTCAACTCCACTCCCTAATGGTAAAACGCCTCACCACCATAAAGCGCGAGGGCTCCTTCGGGGGGCAAAACGGACTCAGAAGCTCGGCCTTCGTGCTTTCCAAATCGAAAGCTCATGCCTTCGGAGAAAAATAGAACGGCGCCCCGTTCGCGTGGCATCGTTCAGCCGTTCGAACGAGAAAAGTCTTACACTGTTTCAAACCTCTTTCAACGCAAGCCATATAACTGAGGTTCATAAGTTGAAAAAGGCATAGGTTGAATAGGTCACAAGTTGAATCGGAATAAGTTGAATCGGGATAGGTTAAATAGGCCATAGGTTGTATCGGTCATAAGTTGTATCGGAATAAGTTGAATCGGAATAGGGTGAATTGGCCATAAGTTGTAAGTGCCAGGTTGTAAGTGATAAGTTGTATCGGATAAGTTGTATCATGGTAGAACCGATTTAACGCCATCTCGTTGCAAGTTTGCTATTACAGTATAATTTAATATATAGCCAGTAATTGTCAAATAAATATGATAAAATACTAATCATAGATCTTGTGCAGATGGAATGATACTGGTATGACAGAAGTAACTGGGAGGCTTTAGGTACGAAACACAGAGGTTTGTTCGTAGTATTTGTTTTTTTAATTGCCAAATAAGGATAAATATTTTCCCTTCATTTAAAATGTACTACACTCCTGCTTCCAGATATTTTATTTTTCTTGCAATTATTGTCATGAGTCACCTTAGAACAGCAGCTATTTAGCAGGTATTGATTTTATTCTCCACAGGACAACTTGTAGTTAAAAATATTTTGATCATATGTATTGCTATAACGTCAGCACACACTACATGTAGTAACATGATAAATGTAACACAAGTAAAAATGTTATTATACTATACTTCCGCTTCGCCAACTTCAACATCTGGGATTTCATTACCCCTTTGATACAATTATTTATAAAATATATACAACATTAAAACTGATTCAAATATTCAAATTTTTTTGTTTATGATCTACAATAAATCCATCTATTATTGTATGTTTGTGGCTATTAAAACGGCTATTACTTTTATATATAACTAAATACGTAAATTGTGGCTACATCATAATAATAATAGTATAAATTATACACTAACATAATGTGCGTATCGACTAGCCGGCCATACATAATTTAAGGATTGGATCATCCAATGTGACAGCGTTGTTCCCCGCCTGTTTTGAATGTCAAGTTCAAGTTTAAAGTAAAATTTATATGCCTTATAACATTTTTAGAAAGCCAAACATTTTTTAGTTTTTTTAGTACCTTCATCGCATGATAATTTCATTGAGTCATCAGTTTACATTTTCATAATTTTATATTTTAATCCACTAAAAGTACCTATCCATAAATCTACATAAAATTGGACTGATCCTGAATCCTGAGCTCATGTAAAATCACTCATTCCAACAATATAGCGGAAAATTTAAAAAAAATGATTTTTCCAAAAACTAAAGACCGCCTGATTGCATTTTTGCAGGAAGAAATTTTTAAAGATTTACAAGTATGAATTAAAACTGCCACAACTGCTTAACTCCTTGACGGCTACCTTCCCTTAATTTACAGGATGCAAATTGAATGTTAAGATTTGCTAGCAAATTTGAACTGCTTAACGTTACTGTTAAGGCTGTTAAGGCTTACATAAAACAAGGGAGCTCACATTAAATTCCTAGTTTATTGTTATTTACATAAATTAGTGAGCTTACAGTTATACTTTTACGTAAACGCTGGAGAAGTTTGCAGACAAGACAAGCTCATTTCAGTTTTTTTTAAAATTGGAATATTATTGGCACAGAATATTAATAGAGACTCACACACGCAGGGCTAGATTTAATATTTTTGCAGCTAATACAATTCGGACTATACAGCCACGGAAAAATACATTTGGAAAAAATCACGTTTTTAAATTATCATCAAAATTTGTCATTCCTGTAAAGTTAGGCAGCATTGACTTGGCATGTTTTGCCACAAATATCATCTTTTGATTGTATACGTGATCAAGCGTTTGAACACCCCCCTCCACCTCCGTTTCATAGTATACAAAAGTGATCAAGCTTTACAACCCTCCCCCCTTTATTTTGTATACGAGATATATAGACGACGCTAAAGTTCTTTTGAATAAAATTTTCTTTCTCTCTCTTATTCAGGCCAGAATAACTTGGGTCGATTTCGTTTTTTTTTTAAATTGGAAGCTTTAATCTTTAAACAACTAATTAATCATTGTTACTATAAACACACTTTACATCAATATGACGGCAAACTCCATGCTATTGTAATTTTATCGCATTTTATTACAAAGTGAATGAATGGAAACGCATTTAACTGGCCATTGTTTCAAATACTTGCTAGCTCTCAGTCAAGCAGCTGAACAAAAAAAATTCTTTACTTCATAAATGAGTGGAGTCTTTACGTTTGTTTTTATTAATATAATTTAATAAAAAAGTTACAAGCTTCACGATGGGAGGGACAAAATTGGACGGTGGAATAACTTTAATATGCGTAACTACTGTGACACTAATATTTAGCTTTCACTCAGGATTCGCAGGTAGAAATACTAAAGTTTTTAAAAATATTAAAATAACTAATTAACAAATTAATTCAAAATTTGATCTCAACCTAGTCTTCAAATCAAATTATTCTGTTTCCATTGCTAGAAGCCAAAGGCAAAGCGAGAATTAGTTATACCTTAGCCCAAGCTGTTTGCGCTTCATCTGTTAGGTTTGCGACGACCAATCAAATTGAATCTCCATCAAAGACTCCTCCTTTTAACGATGATCTGTGCAAAACGCTCACGTGGCACAATTGTGGTAAGATACCTGTGCTAATTTAATCAATCTATCAATAAAAACGTAGTTTCTTTATTTTTAAACGAGATGTGAGTCGTTGTAATGTTGTTTCGTAACATTTTAGTAAAATCAAGATGTGAGAGGTTTAAGCTTAAGAATTGCCATCAACATTTACATGACAATTACAAAAAGACATTTACAAAACAGAACAGAATCGTAAATGGGATGGACGCCAAGCCTAATGAATTCCCACACGCAGTTCGAATGACTGTGAACCGCGAACATCACTGTGGTGGAACGATTCTAAACGAAAACTACATTATCACGGCTGCACATTGTGTTTATGAATTGTATTTTCCTCGTCCCAAACCTTATTTTAAAATTGAATTCATCGCTGGGGAGCACAGTGTGAACAATAGTGACGGAACAGAGCAATTCCGGAATGTAAAAAGTGTCATATGTCATGAGGAGTATGTGTTGAATGTAACATATACGGCACTAAATGATATTGCCCTTGTACTCTTAGATAGACCACTTGAATTTAATACACATGTTTTTCCACCGAAATTTCCTGAGCCAGACTACGAGGCGACAGGGCAGCGCGGGACAATTAAAGGTTGGGGACAATTGTACTATGAAGGACCTTTTCCGGATATTCTGCAGAAAGTGAATCTAACTATAATGACTGACGCAGAATGTGCTGGCTTTTATAAAAATAATCCTGTAATTCCAGATACTGTTGTTTGCGCTTCTACTGTCGTAGAAGATTTAAATACAGATATATGCATGGGTGACTCAGGGGGGGCGCTTACGATTGTCGTAGACAACGACTGTGATAATGATAATAACAATAACAATATCAGCTACCTTTTTGTAGGGATTGCCTCCTATAATAATTACTGTAAAGCCCTTAAGCCGAGTGTGTACACTCAAGTTTCTAAGTACCTTAATTGGATAAGCAATCATGCAGTGTGAAAAATACTATAATGACGAATGATTTAATGTCGATGTATTGATAACGATACTTTTGCCTTTAATAACTCTGTACTGATTGTTTTGACATTCGAATAAAGGCTACACACAATTAAAAGTTACTTTGTCTTTGATAGTTGCATAAATAACTTTACAGGGTCACATTTTAAAAACTTGAGCACAAATTCCTTAGCTTTTATGCTTAATATATATGATGAAATATATATATAATGATCGCATAACCATCTGAATTTTTTTTCGAGTTTTCCCAGCGAACAAAAACAACGCTACAGTCTCAAGGTACAACCATAATAAAATAAATAGTTAAAAATAATTGTTTGGCAACCGTGGACATGAACCAGGCCCTGGAATTACACCGAGTTAGTTGGATTAATAAAAAACAATGTTTTTGTAGAAAAATTATCATAAAACCCTTACAATTACTGCCATTAAAAGTGGGCTAGCAGTACGAGTTTAAGGATTACGAATAATAAGCAGTGTTTGAATACGACATGCAGGGTGCCGGTACAAGTGGGTCGGATAAAGAGATCCCTATTGCCCCTTACTGTACAATCGTGTAGTTAGTACATTCTTCATTTTTTTAAATGGGATTTAAGATTATTGTTTTTGCGCTTTGACCAGTTACTTTCTGAATATTTACACACGTAAAATAAATGTTAAACTGCATTAAGGGTAATAAATAGCAGAATGTAATTAGAGTAGAGTTTGGAGTACGGCTCAACTAGTTTTGATTTTTAAAATTTAATTTTTCGAATAATTCCTAATAAAATTTTGCATAAGCTTAATTGATGTTTTGACAGAATAAGTTTATGATTTTTCAAGAACTTTAATATGAAGGTAAATCATTTGTAGCAATAATTCAAAATTAATTTTTTCCATTGTTTCATAGCTACTTAATATTTTATTTTTCATAAATACAAATTTTACGTTCAGTATAACTTTTTTTGAGGTTAAGTGTATACAATATTGCTACATACCTATAACTATATCATAACTAAGGAAATTAAATGTTCCGTATTTAATTTAAACTAAAATTAGAACAAGCTACGTGAATGAAAAATACTAAATAAGGTAGATGCGTGCAATCAGTGCAATGTCCATTACGAATATTAAGTAAAGTGATAAATGATTTTCTGGAATATTTATGTGTTTTTAAACGTGCAATAAAATATATTTACTTACATTTTGAATGTGCAGATAGTTCTGTTTTGATACATTTAGGATTTTAATTTATTTTTATTGTGGACAATATATTTTATTTTTAGCTAAAATTGTAGTTAATGTTAACACTAATGATATTTTGTAGTTGCCCAAATTTATAACTATGGAAATGGAGCCGCAGCATTACGGGTTTTGGACACATCCAGAAAATATTTCAAAGTTTGTGTACGTATCTACAATTTGAAATAGAAATGGATGATCTGCCCGGAATTGAATTTTGGGTTGCACAGAGCTGATAGATGTACTACCTGCATAGTCCAAAAAAAACGTTTTACAAACAAAGCTGCAATATAACTTGGTGAATTTTTGTAGTATTACGATCATAAATAATATTTGTGAATTCAAAATGATTACCACTAGTGGCTGCTGCTGCCACAGTCCCTTCTTCGTTGACTTCAATCAACGCCTTTTGTCGGACATCCGAAATGTAAATGTTTTCAATGGACATCCCACTAAAGTCAGCTGCAGAAGTAAATGCCGAGTGCATTTCAAGCTATCAGTAAAAAAAGCAAATTAATTCAAGGCAAATCGAAGAATTGTAACAGATAAACTTTTAATAACGTAATAAATAACAAAATAGGAAAACAAACATTTATTAGAGGCTCGTTAAGCAGCAATTTTGACTCAATTTTGAAACGGGGCATGAAAAAGTCGATGAGAGTTGAATTGTCCATTTTGGGCAGAATTTTAGACGGGATTAAATCTGCCATTCCAGATTCCAATCTTGCGAGACCAGACACTTGTTTTGGCAGATATACAATCATGGACAGCCTGTCACCCTTTAAATTAGCAGCCGTATTAAAACATTAAATTAATATTAGTTAGACATCTATAAAAATACAAGAAATATTCAATTATCTTAAGCAAATTTAAAACAAATTAAAACCTTATACGAAAGTGCCACAGCATGTGCATCCAAATGATCAAGTTCAACATAAGGCAACTTTTCTAATTTATTCATCATGTCAACCTCGGTCTTGTATTTTTCTTTTACAAAAAACTCGGCCTTTTCCGTCAATTCCAAAGGAAATTTATTCGCCCACGAACCTTTAAAGTAGACGCCATTTACCAGGACCATTCGTGTCGAACTGTCAATTAAATCTGTACATAGCAACCCATTATTACTTATAGTATTTTTACATTTTATAAACACAATTTTAGCTTAATTAATGCTCAAAATCGTAATTCACCCGGAGTAATTAGTTCCGTGATTTTATTTTTGGTGAAGTCTTGAACCCATTTGTTAATAGTTTGGGCAGCAGCAACATTCTTTAAAAAATCCACCTGTTCAATTTCGGCACCGAAAGTTTTTGTAACTGCAGCAGTGTATTCTGGTTTTAGTTCAAAACCCGTGGCACAGTACAACTTGTTTGCTTGAGAAAGTGTGTATCCTTCATTGGATTCCTACGTAACAAGATTCATGTTAAACAAAATAGCAAATTCAAGAATTATTTACAAAACCTGAAGAGGGAGACCTCCTTAATTTTTGACGATTTTTTATACACAAAATTTTTATAAATTACTTTAAGGGTTGGAAGTACTTGAGAATATCCATTGCTTAGAGTTTCATCGCTGTGTGGAAAGTTAAAGGCGTTTGCAATCTCGTCCGCAGTCTCTCCACGAGCGCCCAATTTTACTAATGCAGTCACAACGCTGAGGCTGAGGGCTAAGAAAATGAAATTCCCGGGAATCGATTTTCTTAATTCCTGTAGTGATACATATAAATAGATATAATCAGTAAAAATTAAAAACTAATAGAGAAGCTATACATTTATAAAGTTGTATCCCTGTATAACACAAGAAATAATATTTCTCAGTTGTGGATATACGTAGTTACCTGGTGGAGTGAAACGGAAAATATCGAATTCCCTTCTGCCACGGCTTGAACCTCTGGGATATTTTGGAGATTTAACGCCATAGTGACTTGTTGAAAGTTTTGCTATTACAGTATAATATAATATATAGCCTGTTATTTCCAAATAGAAAGGATGAAATACTAATTGTAGGTCTTGTCTTGTGCGGATGGAATGGTTATGGTATGACAGAAGTAACTGGGAGACTTTAAATACCAAACTCAGAGTTTTGTTCGCAGCATTTGTTTTTTTAATTGACAACTAACAACAAGTAATTTTTTCCCCCACATTTAGAATGTACTACACTCCTGCTTCCAGATAATATTTTATTATTCTCGCAATTATTATCATGAGTCACCTTGGAATAGCAGATATTTACAAGTTATATATTTTATTTTCTACAGGACAACTTGTAGTTAAAATTATTTCGTTCATTTTTATTACTTATTGTTAGACGTCAGAACACACCACATGTAGTATTATGCTGAATCGCTGAATGTAACACAGGTAAAAATTTTAACATACCTTACTTCCACTTTGTCACCTTTGACATCTGGGTTTTTGATTACATCTAAAATGTTTGAAACATTAAAACTGATCTAAATATTCAAATTATTTTGTTTATGATCCACAATATATCCACCTGCTATTGTATGTGTGTGGCTACTAAAACAGCTATTACTTTCAGATATAAACAAATACGTAAATTATGGCAACAACATAATAATAATAATAATCATATAAATTATACAACACTATGTGTGTATCGACCAGCTAGACATAATTTGCGGATTGGATCATCCATTGTGACCTTGTTGCTCTTCACCTGCTTTGAATGTCAAGTTCAAGTTCAAAGTAAATATTATAAGCCTAATAATATTATTAGAAAAAAACAGGTTTTATTTTAGTATCACACGGTAATAAATTATTTTTTAAAGCTCATTCATAACGTACCTAGAAAGGTAGCATACAGGTAGTAATGTTTCTAAAACTTTGTAGAAACGGAAAACACTGATAATGGTAATATTTGCCATTTTATTGTGATGACGTTAACACTTATAATTACAAATCACAGAAATGTATCTGTATTTGAAAAGTTTTTTGGCAAACCGGATAGGTTCATTAAAGCAAATTTTACAGGAACAACGAAAAATGAATAAATGGTGACCAATTGAACTTTTTTAACTTAATTTTGGTCTACAGGTACCACATCTGACACAGCGTAGTTGCAAGTAGTTTCATAATTCTAGACAGACTCTGGAATTTTTTTTAAAATTTTGAAAAATTTAAATTTGTGTACTTATCCCGTTTTGCCAAAAAATCAATAACTCAACTTGGGGTAAAGAGCCCGTGACGTGAAATTTTAACCATTTTAAATGAAACCAAACTTTTTCTTATTTTTTTATCCTTTTTGTATAAAAACAATAACGCACAGCAATGTCTTCTACAAACTACGAAAAAACTCATAAACCAAATTTAAGTGAGTTGTACAGGTTTTAGGTAGACTTATCCCATTTTGCAAAAATAGTTTAGTGGACTTACTCCGCTTTGCGCAAAACGAAATTTGAACTGTTTAAAAAAATTGCTTCGGTTGAACTTTGACCTTTACCATTTAACACATTAACTTATCTAGTTGAATAGAACAAATAACACAAACAATCTCATGTTTTAAAAAAATGAACTTATCTTGTTTTTCCACAAATCTCTTTATTTATTGAGGGTATAATATATTCATATTGGATGCAATGGATTTAAACTATTTAAAGGCTAAAGGACACCATATTATTATGCCTAACACAGTTCTTTAACGCAATACAATAAGTAGTTTTATCTGTAAATTACAAGAATAGTGATCTAATTAGGGTATATAAGTTGTATACAATGTTATTTATGAAAAATCTGGCGCGAAGGGCCGGATTTTTCCTAAGCTAAGCTGCCTAAGCTTCCTAAGCTAAGCTAAGCTTCAACAAAGGCGCAAGACAATTTATGTTTTGCTAAAAGATGAAATAGGATTAATGGAAGCTCTTCTACAATAAACAAGACAAATACAAATGTGCGTAGCATGTAGTTGAATATAGCTAAAAAGTTTTTATAAATTGTACCATTTACAAATGACGTCATTTATGGAGGCTCCCCTACCATCAATAAGCCACATATGGAAGTACGTGGCATGCAGTTCAAAAACACTAGATTATTTTTAAAAATTGAATTTTTGACAAATGACCTTATTCATGGAGCCTTCCCTACCATCAATAAGCCATATACAAATGTACGTGGCAAGCAGTTAAAAAAAGTTTAGAAAAAATTTTGAAGATAAAATGGGGGGTCCCAAAAGCTATGATATTTAAATGACGTCATTATAGACGATCCCTGAATATCTATAACACATATAGGTAAGTCTGTGACATGTAGTTAAAATAGGATGGAAACAAATTTAAAGTTGGGACTGGGAGTACTAAAAACTGTAATTTTTAAAGGACGTCATTATGTACGATCCCTGAATACCTATAACACATATAGGTAAGTCCGTGACATGCAGTTAAAATAGGTTGAAAAAAAATTAAATGTTGGGAAGGGGGGTACTTAATATTATGATAGTTTTGAAAGACGTCATTAACGGACGATCCCTCACAATGCATAAGGAAAAATTTCGGAGTTGCTCCATATAACTACTAACTGTGGAAAAACGATTAGTGCGATCTCAATTAAAAAAGATACAACACACGTCCCTCGCATTTCCAAGTGGTTAAAAGTTGTTCTAGTTTAATCGGTTTGGAAATGCAACGTCCAGCTCCAGCGTACGACTAACTGGCGGTAGAAGTAACAGACATTTTGTCAGTTTTTATACGTGACCGAAATTGAGAGTAAAAAATGTTGAGAGTTGGTCCACTTAACTGCTAATTGCGAAAATACTATAAAATGGTTTGTACCCAAAAACTATACAGCACACCTAAATCACATTTGTAAGCGTTTAAAAGTTGTTTTATCACAAGTTTTGCAAAAGTACGACCTGTAGCGTACAAGATACAAAAGGTGGACCGACAGACAGACGGACAAAACCATTTCATTAGATGCTCAATGAGCTAAAGCTCAGCATCTAAAACTCGTGACTATATATAATTATTCAGAAAATAGGTAAAACACAAAACATAATGTATTCTTTTAATACCTAATTTATTACTTCAGAAATTAAAACAATAATATAATTCACAATAAATTTAATTCCCTGTAAGCTTGAATTTCCTGCTCATCACAACCTTTATAGACGGAGCCAACGTCGGCCATATTCAAAAAGAGTAACCAATTATAGTTTAAATACATGCTAAGCTCTCTTGGGAATTTAAAGCAAACTGAGACTTCATCCAGATTTTGTCTCTCATACAGCATTCAAAAAGAATAACTAGTGGCTGCTACTGAGCCCATTTGCTCGGTAATTCCTGTGTAGACCCGTACAGTTATGTTAATCTCTTTTCCAGTATACATAGTGCCAGGGTAGATACTCAAAGCGTCTATGTCAGTTTCATTTGCTGCCTAATGTCTGAGTGATTTCGTGTTTTGGAACCCACCGTTAGCAACATTGCAAATCGGGACATACTGTAAACCAAATACCATAAAATCGTGTTCATAGTTATTCTCCAAATATGTTATCCATCTACAATATGATATTTGAAATAGACTAGTAGCGTGATGTTAGATAATTTGCTTGAGATTTATTAAAAGAAAAAGTACGTACGTTCCCAGTTCCCACTGTGCAAATTGATTCAGCATCCGGGAGAAGGGCAAAATATTTGGTCAAGTCTGGCGCGTGAGTGTAAAAGTGCAAAGAATTTCCCCCTCTTAAATTGATCTGCAGCGTCTGCTGCAGCGCCTCTCCGGTGGAAGTCAGACCAAGAATGACCAATACGAAAGTGGCCCAAGAATTCGCTTTCTGTCTAAGCAATGCCATTTTTTTTACTAGTTGTAAAATCGATCTATACTTCATGAGCACGAATGCGGGTTTTTATTTTTAGTATTTTTGTTGACCTACCTATTAAAAAATTAGAATTCTAAAAATTAAAATCTGTTTGTTATTTAATCGGTTTTTTAATTGCCAACCTAAAGCTTTGAATTGGAGCAGTTAAAATGATAGCTCAATAAGCACAGCTAAACGAGCAGCTATATAATTAAATTATTACTTTTGTAATTTGTGAGATGCTTTCGAGAATTAACTAGAATAACTTGTAATCTCGACTGTGAATCAATCAACAATCAAACATGTGATAACACGGGAGCTCAGTGGCGTCGGAACCAATTTTTTCAGGAAGGGCATAATCATAAAACCAACCCCTCTCCCCCCCCCCCCCTTCCTAAAAAAATAACGTTATTGACAATTTTCACACAAAACGAAACCTGCTTTCTGGTTGGTGCTTCTATTCAAAATAGTTCAAAAAATTAGTTTTAAATATTGTGCCCTTAAACGAAAATTTTTTTGATTTTTTTAAAATTAAAATTTCCGAATTTTTAAAAATTTTGAACTAATGTTTTAGAAAATTGTGTAAGAATCGAAAACACAAAAATTTTATTAAAATCCCGTGCAAATCGTACACGCTTTGAAATGATCTTCACACTAATGTGGTTAGACCGTCGCAACAGGTTAAGCTGGTAACTTCAACAGTTTTAGTAGTAAATTTTGTAACTTTCGAGGGCAGGAAAATCTGTTAGCCACAGGTTACACCGCTGTAGTTACAAAAACCGGTTAACAAGGTTAGAGTTAGCCTAACAGGTTCTAAGAGTTTATACTATAACTCACCAACCGTAGTGCTGTTAACCGCAGATAACAGGATTCACTGTGAATGTCGGAGTAACAAGAAAGCAGTTAGAAATAACCAGTAAATTAGTCAATTCACTCCTATTTTTCCAAGCGTGTAGTAAAACGAGAATGGTATACTCCCCCGGTTTGGTGAGCGGATGGGAGGCCATTTCCGAGTTTACCTTACCTCCTCATGTTAGCGCTTGGGGATTAATCTCCCCATTTATTTATGAAATTATGATTTACTTATTTTTACACCCATATTTTTATTTATAATTATAATTTAGTTTAGTTAGTTAATGTCAGATGGTAGATATAGTTTATGAAGGGGGTGTCCACCACTCCGGAGTAGGCCGGAGACCTATAAAAAGGGAAAGAAGCTCGGCTGCCGCGGTCAGCCAAGAATCTCGAATATAGCTACAATGGTAAGTTATGTTTTGAGTCTTATTGTGATTCTTATTTACATTATTTATTTTATTTATTTCATTTAAGTTTGTTTTATTTTTATCAATGGGGACACTCGGGGAGAGCATCAAGATCGGAAAGGAAGGCGATACCGTGAACTTGATCAGAGTTCTGGGATCGCTTTCCTTCTTTTCCTTCAATTTAGCCTAACATTTTTAGCGATTTTTACTGATAATTATGAACGGGGACTTGTCCCTATTATTACGTTCGGGGAGTTCCTCGGAACTTCACCCGACGTCTCATTTATATGCCAATTATTTTCGTGCTATATTTTAATAATAATTGAATTTCATATTCTTAATTTTAGTAATGCCAATTTGATGAGAATCAAGAACATTTTGCCGATTGATTGAGAACACGAACGATCAAAGAGGAGAGGTAATTTTAAGGATGATTTTATATTAATTCAAAAAAAGGCAAATGAAAATATAATTCAACATGAAATGATACGGTTTTCTCCTTTCGGCATAAGACCGGGAGCCAGAGGATTAATGATTCAAAAGTTTGTAAAAATTATTTTTGTTTTTCTTTTTAGGTTTTCGTCCATACATGAATACTTTTATAATGGTAACTTTACAATGATTTCTTACGCGCACTGCGAAAGCAGTGCTTACAGTTTCCGGATCCAGATCCAATTGGAGTACAGGTAATTCACGAATATCAAATTTCTCTTTTTTGATTTTTACATTTTAACTTATGGTCTACTGACCTCGAAAGATAATTAAAGTAAATTTAATGCGAACTTACGGAAGAGAGAGGCGAATATGGAAACCACGTGTCATGGGAAAATTATTATATGTAGATTTTCACAACAGTAACTTTTTCTATTTTCTTTGATTTTATGATTATACGAACAGACGCTGTAGGAGCAATTCCCTTTTAAACGTCTTATGCCTTTTGGGGTCTCCATGTTTTCCCTTCCCTTTGATGAGTATTCTTCATTTTAAAAACTGAATATAATTTTTAGGAAAAGAAAATAATCAAGATGAATCTGAATTCCTCTCTTCTCGAGGAGTCGATCGTGGAGTTGTGGTTAAAGACCAAAAATCCGACTTCAGTCCTGGCTGAAGACGTGATTCCAACTGCCGAAGCATGCTTGAGCTCTCCTTCTTCCTCGCTTCTTTTTCCTCGAGATGCATCTTTGGCCGCATGGCAGCGTCTTCTTTTAATTCATCTTTTGGTTGATAGGCGTAGGATTGAAGGATCGCAAGTTGTATCTTCTTTTGATTATCTGTTTCAATGGGTCTCTCTCCTTTTCTGTCAGATGGCTGATGCTGTCTGGAAGATCTGGAGCGAACCTGTGAGAGCGAGTGTCGTGGAAGCTATTCCCTTCTTACAATCCCCTTTTATTCCTCCGTGTCCCCACAGAGGGTGGCTAAAGAAAAACAGAATAAAAGACACGACACGCATTTCATGGGTTAAACTTTTATTTAATGATTATGGATTACTGGACCTGGTTTTGATTGATTTTTGATTTTGCAAATAAATAAATGAAATTCTAATTCTGGACCTGGTTATAATTCATTTTCGGAAACCTTTTATTCTTAACAAAATTGCATCAAAGAAATTTATTGCATAACGAAAAATGTGTATTATGTCCAACCTAGAAATAGACCTAAGTTTTTCACCTTGACTGGCCATCCGTCAGAAACAGGTACGCAGCCTTGACTAATAACGTCATGACTAATCAACGTGGACGATTTTATACTTGATTCCGACCGGATTTTCTTTAAACAGGTCGAAATCAGAGGTCAAAAAATATGGTTTGAAAACATAACAAAAAGAATATAATTAAATCAAAATTATAACCTAGCTAACCCCCTACGACTTAATTGCTAATGCATAGAAAGGCTAACACTCTCAGTTGTCCCAGTTAATCCTGAGATGGTTCTTATGCTGATATTTAAATACAGAATTTCTCTATTAGGATTAGGGAAATAATTCAGCTTTAATATTAATGATAGTAAAAACAATTCTTCTGAGAAAATTTCTATGGTCAAACTGGTTACCCTACGACTTAATTTATTATGCGTAGCGGTCTATCTGGGTTCTAATTTGAACAAATTCAAGCGTTTTAAAGATTTGAAGGAGATAATGGGAAACATAATAAATCTATCATGGTCATACGGCGCTACCTGAGCTTTTTCCTTCGTAATTCACTTACACTAACTTTTTACGAAGTCATGAGGCTTTTATTTTTATGAGAACTTTATTTTATTTACGAAGATATATTTTTAGTTTTAACGTAGATATCCTGGGTCTTGTGTCAATATATTTTCACCCGATATAATTTTATTTATTTTTACGAAGTTAATTGATTATAACGTAGATATTTAATCTTTATGGGGAATAATTCATTCTTTTAGTGTGCTTCACTGTGAGCTTTGAGATTCTTCAGGCTCTTGGGGATTTTCTTGAGAGGGTGCTTCTTCAGCTTCTGCTGGATGAATCTGTTCTGGATGCTGAAGTGGCAGTTGAGCTGGAGCTACCGGGTGCTGTTGTGGTTGTGGAAGTAATCCTGGTGATGTATTTTCGCTATCTTCCCATTTCAGCCGTATTCGGGGGATTATTATCGGGACGTAGATAACCAGTGTTTTCTGTGGGACCACATTTCTTTGAGTTGGTATGAACGATAGACGTGCGTTTAGGTTATTTACATGCATCGTCATGAGGTTCCTAAAGTGGTAATATCCCAAGACAGGGTTCTGCCGATTTAAAAACCTTGGTAACATATATAAGCGGAATTCCGGATCGAATTCAAAGCGGATGTGGTAAGGGAAACGACTTCCTGGATTTGCCACTATTGTTTGAAATTGCTCTTGTAGGAATACCTGGTATGCTGAGGCCATTGCGATTTGTCTTATGCCTTCCGCGGACATTTCTGCACCAGCCTCTTGAGGCTGGTGCAGCAATAAGCACAATTTGAGTTTAATTAATGCTTAAAATCGTAACTCACCCGGAGTAATTAGTTTCTTGATTTTATTTTTAGTAAAGTCTTGAACCCATTTGTTAATAGTTTGGGCAGCAGCAACATTCTTTGAAAAATTTACTTGTTTAATTTCAGCGCCGAAAGTTGTTGTAACTGCAGTAGTGCATTCTGTGTTTAGTTCAAAACCCGTGGCACAGTATAACTTGTTTGCTTGGGACAGTGTGTATTCTTCAGTGGATTCCTAGTTTTCCTACGGAACAAGATTCATGTTAAACAAAATAGGAAACTTTAGGAATTATTTACAAAACCTAAAAAGGGGAGCCTTCCTAATTTTTGACGATTTGTGATACAGAAAGTTTTTTCAAATTACTTTAAGGGTTGGAAGTACTTGATAATATCCATTGCTTAGAGTTTTATCGCTATGTGGAAAGTTGAAGACGTTCGCAATTTCGTCCGCAGTCTCTCCACGAGCCCCCAATTTTACCAATGCAGCTACAAGCTACAACGCTAAGGCTGATGGCTGAGAAAATAAAATTCTCGGGAGTCGATTTCCTTAATTCCTATAGTGATAAGTGATAAATATAAATATATATAGGCGCTACAAATTATAAACTAATGAAGAAGGTATACATATAAAAATTTGTATCCCTGTATAACACAAGAAATAATATCATTTTGTTTTGTATATCTATATAGTTACCTGGTGGAATGAAACGAAAAACAAAGAATTTCCTTCTGCCACAACTTGAACTTCTGGGATATTTTGGAGATTTGATGCCATAGTGACTCGTTGAAAGTTTGGTATTACAGTATAATATAATGTTTAGCCTGTTATTGTCAAATAGATATAATGAAATACTGATCGTAGCTCTTGTGCAGATGGAATAGTACTAGTTTTATAGACGTAACTTGGAGGTTTTAAATACGAAACACAGAGGTTTGTTCGTAGAATTTGTTTTTTTAATTAAAAACTAATAAACAAGTTATTTTTTTTTCCCTACATTTAGAGAATATACTGCCTTTCTTCTTCGAGATATTTTAATATTCTCGCAATTATTTTCATGAGTGACCTTAGAACAGTAGCTATATATAGAAGTTATTTATTTTATTCTCCACAGGGCACCTGTACTTAAAATTAGTATTATCATATTTATTGCTCACACGTTAGGACACACACAACATGTAGTAATATGCTGAATGTAACACAGGTACAAAATTTCCCATACTTTACTTCCGCTTTGTCACCTTTGACATCTGGGTTTCGTATTACATCTAAAATGTTTGAAACATTAAAACTGATCTAAATTTTCAAATTATTTCGTTTATGATCTACAATATATTCACCTGTTATTGTATGTGTGTGGCTACTAAAACGGCTATTACTTTTAGATATGAATAAATAATTACTGTTAAGGCAGGCCAGCCTGTTACTTCTTCAATTAAGGACAGGTAAGTTAGACGAGAGTGCTGCTATCGTGAGCCTAAAGCGAACTACCAAGAAGTTTCAAGCATTCAAAATGTAATACAAACTCAACATTATAGTATATTTAAATTCACCCAAGGTAATAAGTAAAAACTTGTAATGTAATGTTTCGTAAGTTCCCGGGTTTTCCCCAAGAATAAATTTAAAACTTCTGTACCACTTCTGTACATACTATAATGCTGAATTTGTATTACATTTTGAATGCTTGAAACTTGTTGGTAGTTCGCTTAAGGCTCCCGATAGCAGCACCCACGTATAACTTACCTGTCCTTGATTAAAGAAGTAACAGGCTGGCCTGCCTTTACAGTAAATTATGGCAACATCATAGTAATACTAATAATAATAATTGTATATATATTTTACAACATTATGTGTGTATCAACCAGCCAGGCCATAATTTACGGATTGGATCTTCCACTGACTGTTATATATCGCCGGTGAATAAGCATTTTTGCCTAAGTCCAGTCCAGTACTAAAAGCATTACTGCCCAAGTCCATTCGTTTCTTAAAAGCACATTTGCCCAAGTCCATGCAAATCCTGTTCAAACCTGCACAGTTCGGTGGACTTGGGCAAATGTGCATTTGAGAAACGCATGGACTTGGGCAGTAATGCTTTTAGTACTGGACTGGACTTAGGCAAAAATGCTTATTCACCGGCGATATACCGTGTTGCTCCCCGCCTGTTTTGAATGTCAAGTTCAAGTTCAAAGTAAAATTTGTACGCCTAATAATATTATTAGAAAAAAAAACATGTTTTATTTTCGTATCACATGTTATTAAATTATTTAATTTATCAAAATGTATTTATTAAGATCGTTTTTAAGTTAAATCTATTACTATTGTAGCGGTTCTTCTATTTACACCTATAGACATTTTATTATACAATGTACTATCATATCTTTCTGAAAAACCAGTTTGTAACTCAACGCGTGATTCATAACATTTTGAAGCTCATAACGCATCTAAAAATAATTTAATGCGTTCAAAATTAGTTTTCAGTAAAAAAGCAGTAATTATATTTTGCTTCTCCTCCCGCTCCCACAGGACAGACACTGTATCTGTTTATAAACATCCAAGTACAATTTATTAAGCAGATTGTGTGTTATATGTTTTAAATATTGGATCGTTGTGAAGACCCTTTAGGCTAAAAATGATAAATTCAAATCGGTGTGTAATGTAGTTATTTAAAAACATTTACAGCTTAAAGGATTGAAAGGCAGCAGTTACAATAATAGCTCAATAAATAAAACTAAAGGAGCGGCGGTAATTATATACATCGGTATGATTATATTTGTAATTTGTATGTCGGATGCTCTTGAAAATTAATTAGATTGACTCGTTATCTCAACTGTATTGTATGTCAACCTAGAATCGGGCATGTGATGATACTGGGACTGTAGACAGGGGCAAATAATGCAGCCAGCGCAAGCAGTCCCTGCTGCTTAAATTTAAAAATCAAAAAACATATAAATGAAACTTTTTGAAACTATGTATATACAAAAAAGAATATTTTAATTTTTCAAAACCAATGTAAATAAAACATTTGACACTTGTTAAAAACAATGTAAATAGCAGTGCATTGAGATCTTTTCTAAACAAACAAGTGAAAAAAAATCTTGATCTTTTTTTTTAAACAGGGCCTTCGTCTTGCCCTGATTGTAGAACTACATAAAGCGCATTTTAATTGTTGATTGAGATTGAGATAGATAGTGCAAGGTATTTTCAATCATTTCCCAACTACACTTTAAATCTAAACGTTTAAATTAGGTTAGAAATTTTGGTATTGCCTGCATAAAACTTATCCGATACATCATATAATCACTTATTACAACCTGTCACATACTAGTTATGGCCAATTCAACCTATAATACAAATTGTGACCTATTGAACCTTTGCCTTTTTTAACCTTTACGTTGTTGCTATTTATAGTCCAGCTGGGAATAAATTCATCCTACTTATTTCTTACCTTCCATGATTCATCGTTTTAATACTCTTGGAAAATAATAGGAAATATACATAATAATTCCGTAAAATTCGAAAACTTTTCCTTGATGCAAATCACAATAAAAATTAGGCCTATATAAGCATTGGCTAAATATTGGTGTAATTAATTTACTAAATACAGACAAAAATATACTTTATTCATACATGTTAAACATAAAATATTCACAATATCAGTTTATAGACTTTAATACTTTTATTTTATCTACAATAAATGTAATTCCTGGTAAGCTTGAATTTCCCGCTCATCGCAACCCTTAAAAACGGAGCCAATCGTAGCCATATCCATGAAGACTAAACGACCAAAGTTAAACAGCATACAATACTACTTTGGAACTTGGAAGCACACAGAGAATCCACCCAGAGTTGGTCCTTCGTACAGTATCCAAGAAGAATGACCAGAACCAGCGACGGAGCCCATATGCCAATTCGAGGTGTGATATTTGCTTGAGCCCGCGCTGTAATGTAAGTCTCTGTCCCATTATAAAACGTTCCTGTGTAGATGCTCAAAGCGTCCTCGTCAGTTTCAGCAGCTGCATAGTGTCGAAGAGAATTAATTCTGCCAGCATTAAACACGTTACACGTAATTCCACTCGTCCCATTGTTAAGGGTTCTTCCAAGCCCCTGGAAATGCGTTTCATAGTCATTCCCTATGTAGGTAATCCATCTACGACATGACAGAAGTACACAATATGTATTACAATTATCTAAACTAATTTGCAATGATAATGTGTTTAAAACAATATTAGCCATAAAAATAATAGCAATAGTATGTTAGATATATCGTGCGAGTCAGGAATCAAAATGACCCATATCCAATTTAAACTAAAATTAAATCGAGCTATATGTCATAAAAACAAAATGAGTAAAATGCGTAAAATGTTAGGTACGAGTTTTTGAAAATTTAATTTATAGTTTAAAGTTAATGTTAATTATTACATTTATACAAATATTTAATAAAAAAGGTTTCTATTTAAATGCATTATACAGTAATATACAGCATTAAATAAGCCGCAGGTTACAATTCAAGTGGTTTCACAATTAACTTCAAATTGAAATTAAATCTTGAAATGTTTATCACTTTGTTCTGCAAACATTTCGATCAGGGGCGGGTCAGGAAAATTGTTTCCCTGTTCCCCCAAACTCTTGTTAGGGAATACAATTCCCTAGGCTGAACGGAGCTGTGGTTAAACAACCTCAACTATGTGCTGTGATTATATAGATACATTATGCTGTAATTATTAGTTGTGGCAATTTGCGTCCCACATCAGCAAAATCTATACGTCTTACAGTATTAAATATTGCACCTTGGTGACGATAATTTAAATCACAAATTAAATTGGTATTAGCGTGCTATTCAAATAGTATAAATTATAAGTTATGTTAAAATTGGTTACACACAAAATTAACTAATTGCTGCGATGTAAGTGCATTTTAGTAAGAAGTGTAATAAATGATGTCTCACTTAAATATGGACGCCCATGCTTTCATGCCTCCAAATAGGCAATTATAAGTTAATTACGGTAATATAATAGGGCAAAACCACGGGTAGTAAAAGAAAATGTAAGAACCAATTTAGATCCTTAAGACAACTCACTTTGAGCAACATGCATGCAGTTGCTATTTAAAATCCATGGTAAAACTAGCCATGGTAAAATATTCCGTTTTTAAAAACAAATAAAAGTTGAAATAAAGAATTAACATTTTTAATAACAATAGGTTAAATTAATTACTAAAACAAACGAATGTAATTGCATTTAAATTGTTTTTCCGTTGTTTAATTGTACGTTGAGGGTACTAAGCAAATTCAGTAAAAACTTTATTACACAATGACATAATTAATATTAAAGTTCTCACATTTGATCTTTATCATTGGATTAAATAAAAATTCTACAAACCGTACAATGAAACGAGTTCAAACATGTGTAACTGTTTTTGTAATAATAGTAAGCATTCGTGCCGGATTTGCAGGTAGTAATAAATAATTATATCATTTCAAAGAATTGATAGGTCATACTAAAAAAAAATAATTAAATATGATCCCAATCTCATTCATTTTTAAGTAAAGTCTGCTTTTATTTCCAGACGCAAGAAGCAAAGCTAGAGTTAGCTACACCTTAGCTCAAGTTGTCTGCACGTCCGCTGTTAAGTTTGCCACGACCAATCAAATTGAACCTCCTTCCAAGTCTCTTCCCTTCAACGATGATCTTTGCAAGACGCTCACTTGGAGAAATTGTAGTGAGAAAACTGTCTCATTTCTTGTTCAACTAACTAAGAAAACACTTTTTTTTAATTGTTGCAAATTTTATGGTTTTATTTTGTATTAAAGTTTTCTTTTAAATTATATTAGTGCCAAAAATTTCCGCAGGAGTTTGTCAAAAATTTAAACTTAAAAATTGCCGCTCCCAATCACCACCACAAAACAACCATAACAAGTAACAAGACATCTGAAAAAATGACCAGAATTGTAGAAGGGATAGACGCAAAGCCAAATGAATTCCCACATTTAGTTCGCATCACTTTGAACCGCAAACAACACTGTGGAGGAACAATTTTAAACGAAAATTACATTGTCACGGCTGGACATTGTGTTTATGAATTTTTTTATCCCGTAGTTCAACCTCGTTATACATTTGAAATCATCGCCGGAGAGCACAGTGTTAATAATAGTGACGGAACGGAGCAATTTCGAAACATAAAAAAACCCATTGGGCATGAGAATTTTGTATTGAACAATACATATGTTGCACTCAATGATATAGCCCTTCTACTTTTGGATGAACCACTTGAATTAAATGAGCATGTTTCCCCTCCAAAATTTCCTCAGTCAGATTATGAGGTGACGGTCAAGCTGGGGACAGTGGTGGGTTGGGGACTATTGAAGTTGAGCGGAAATTATCCTGACATCTTGCAGAAAGTGAACCTCTCAATACTTTCTGATGCAGTGTGTGCGGACGCTTGGTATAGGGGGGAATAATTATATTATTGTTCCAGAGACTGTTGTTTGTGCGACTTTAGATGAAAAGGGTAAAAATAAAAATACATGCTTTGCTGACTCAGGTGGACCACTTATGGTCAAAGTTGACAACGATTGTTATGATGATAATAATAATGGAGCCACCACCAACTATCTTTTTGTAGGGATTGCTTCGTATAATGCTTTTTGTGGAGGTCATCAACCGAGTGTTTACACTCAAGTATCCAAATACATTGATTGGATATATAGTCACGCAGTGTAGGAAATATTCCACTTCGTCACTATCAAAATCTGGATTTTTTATACTTTGTTTTGCTACCATGAAACTTAATTTTGGTATTTCATGGTTTGCAATGAATGATTAATTCAGAATTGTTTCTGCTTGCTATTGTAGCTATCATTCTATCTTTTGTCTAAAAGTATGCAAATATACAAACTAATATAGCCTAAATTTGGATAAATGAAACATACTTTCAATATTTCTAAAGATACAATTTCAAATTTTGAATTTGCTACTTTAAATAGTGGTAACACCCTTCATGATTTATACACGTTACAATTATACAAGCCGGGCATTTTAAATGTTGTAAGGTATTTTAAATTTGGTAATAAAATACAAATAGATTTTGAAATCAAATAATTAATATTTTGTTTAATGATTTGTTAAAAGGGATGTCAAATGTTTCAGTGTTAATACACGGCAAAATTACTTTTACGGTAAATTTACAGGAAATATAGGAAGTAATAAATACATATAGTACGTAGTTATTTAACATTATGGGAATGGAAATGGAACAATCATTATCATCACGGGTTTTTGACACACCCAGCAAAGAGAACAAAATTTGTGCTCGTATCCACGATTTGAAATAGGAATGGATGATCTGCCTTGAAGTGAACTATTGAAGGGCCAGAGATGATATGTCCACCACCTGCATACATCATGAAATAAAGTTAAATGCAAACAGTTACAAATTATTTTTATTTTAAAATCCAAGCGGCAGTTAACTTTAAACACTTGACAATTAGGCTAATAATATATTATTATTGCTAAATTCAAGTTGCTTACCACCAGTGGCTGCTGCTGCCTCAGTTCCTTCCTCGTTGACTTCAATAAAGGCTTTATGTAGGACAAATGAAATGTAAATGTTATCAAGGGATATTCCACTTAAGTCAGCTCCAGGATTAAATGCCGAGTGCATTCCAAGCTAGAAGTGAAAAGAAAATGTGATTAAAAGAAAATTGAATTAATGTAACAAATAAACTTAAATTTAAAATATTCATTAAACAAAATCAAAAACGTTTATTAGAAGCTCCTTAAGCTGCAAAGTTGACTCAATTTTAAAACGCGGAAAGGAAACCCAGATGCAGGATTTATTGTTCATTATAAGCAAAATTTTAGACGGAATTAAATCAGCCATTCCAGATTCCAACCTCGCCAGACCAGACACTTGTTTCGGCAGATATATTATCATTGACAGCCTGCCACCCTTCAAATCATTATATACCCAGATCACATAACATTAAATTATAAAGTTTCAAGCTCTTTTTAAAGTATGATGACCACAATGAATTTATTACAAGTACATGGAAAATAAAATTTTCATGAGCGAATTTCAAATCAAATTAAAACCTTATATGGGAGTTCCACAGCATGCGCATCTAAATGGTCAAGATCAACATAGCGCAAATCTTCTGATTTAAACATCATATCAACTTCTTTGCTGCTTTTCTCATCTACATAATTAGATAAAAACATTCAGATTGAATTGATTTTCCCACGCACCTTTGAAGTAGATGCCATTCACGAGGACCAGTCTTGTCGAACTATCAATTAAATCTTTACAGAGCACAATTCATTAGACTTCCATTATTGATTCTAGTTTTTCAACATTCACAGAGTGCGTAATTTCTTTTTTCATAACTTTCTAAGCAGCCCAATTATGCCTCCAGTAATTAGTTCCTCGATTTTATTTTTAGTCAAGTCTTGAACCCATTCGTTAATAGTTTTGACAGCAGCAACAGTTTTTGAAAAATCCACGTCTTCAATTTCAACATCAAAAGATTTTTTAACTGCTGAAGTGTATGCTGGTTTTAGTTCAAATCCCACTCCACAGTACAACTTGTTTGCTTGACAAAGTGTGTATCCTTCAGTAGATTCCTACAGGAAATGTTTCATGAGTTGCAAAATGTTTTAAACTAACTTTAGGAGATTTTATCCTAATTTTAGACGATTTCCAATACACAAAATTGTTTTAATTTACCTTTAGAGTTGGCAGTACATGCGAATATCCATTGCTTACAGTTTCATCGTTGTGCGGAAAGTTGAAGACGTTCGCAATTTCGTCCGCAGTCTCTCCACGAGCCCCTTATTTGACCTATTTTTTTAATTCGAAACACAAAGGTTTGTTCGTAGTATTTGTTTATTTAATTGTAAAATAAGGATAAATACTTTCACTACCACTACATTTAAAATGTACTACACTCCTGCTTCCAGATATTTTGTTTGTCTTGCAATTATTATTGTCATGAGTCACCTTAGAACAGCAGCTATTTAGCAGGTATTGATTTTATTCTCCACAGGACAACTTGTAGTTAAAAATATTTTGATCATATTTATTGCTTAAACGTCAGCACACGCTACATGTAGTAACATGATAAATTTAACACAAGTAAAAATGTTATTAGGGATGTGTGAAACATCCCTACTGGTTCTTCTTTTGACTCGGCAGTCTCGGTACCCTACTGTAGTACCGAATGTGGCATGCAAACAAACGGCAGCTAAGCTTTACCAGATATCACTTTCGGTTACCCCGCCAAGGGAAGAGACACATATTACGTAAGCAATCATTCTGGAATTTTAGGACCCACCCACCGCTATTGTAAGCACCTTAACCATTGCGTAAATGGCTATCTTTAACATTACTCTGAAAAGCTGCCACCCACCCTAGTAGCTTACGTAATATGTGTCTCTTCCTCAATACCATCCAAATAGCCATTGCCATACATAGCAGCCAACATGCGACAGCAGCACCAAACGAGAGCTGCATTGACTTGAACCACAACCTATACCATGCCCACAGCTTGAACTCACAATTCATACAGGCGGGATGTTTGAGTGACGTTTCAATTTCTATTCAATCCATACAATCCAAATAGCCATCGAGGGTCGTCCATAAATGATGTCATCAAAAAAACAATTAATTTTTAGAACACCCTTTCATCCGCTTAAGTATTGCACAAATGGCTATGCCATAAGCATTCGACTAGTCCCACTGACTCTACCTACATCATTTTTGGACGACCCCTTGTCATATACTAGCATTCGGCATACAGCGAAAAACGTGTTTGACTAGTGAGTTCATTTCATTCAGAAGTGCGTTTCAGTGTCAGTAGTGTAAACCATGCTGGGAAGTATACAATTGACCTCCCCTTGACCTCCCGACCCCAAAGGTCATGACCCCGTGACCCCATGACCTCATCCCCCTAACCTAACACCCAATGATCTCCCCCAAGGTCATCTAAGGGCCATCCTCCCGTAAACGTAACAGTAAACCGCTATAATGACGCGAGGGCCATCCCCCGTAAACGTAACAGTATGACGCCGCCATTGCCCCGCCCCCATCCATTGGCCCGCCACTGTACCGTCCAAGGGTCCGCCACTGTACCCGCCATTAACCCGCCACTGTACCGTCAAAGTGTACCGTCACAGTACCCGCCCATTAACCCCCACAGTACCCCCAAAGTATATCGTCACAGTCACGCCAATGTCATGGGCCCCTTTTCCACCACGTGATTGGACGGCGCCATGACCCGTAACCGCCCCTGCCTAATAACCCGTACACGTCACAGGGTCAATAAAGTGTCAAACACTCCGACGTGTCAATCGCTGTTAAGATTTATTATGTATAGCGTATATGCACTGCATAGGAGCTCGTTATAATACAATTTAAAAATGAATTTCGATTTTAAAAATATTTTAAAATATGCAAAATATGCTATATAGTTCATAGTTATTATGCATTCACGTAATAGTAATAATATTACCACGACTCAAAACTACAATTAAAATAATAGAAAACAATAGGACTAATAATATAAAAATTGACATAGATGCAGCACATCCTGCAACGTAAATACCAAATTAAAAAGATGTCTAATTTTTAATACGTAACCTTTTATGCACAGCACACTTGTACATTTAGTATTGCTACAGATTAGAATGACAAACAGTAGTGTAGTATATGCACAACCAAAACAAGAAAAATTTATGTAATTTCCTTACTCACCTACAGCTCCATCACCATTTGATGTATATAAAAAATACAAATGAAACCCTACATATTACATAGGAAATGGTCTGCTTACAAGTTTAAAGGCACATTTTGCTACTGCTCATTAGTATTCTATATACTACGCAGCGCATTGTGAGGAATAATCACATGTCCACGTACAGTCTATGATGTATAACCACTTTCAACCACGTTTTTCCTCCCTGCAAATAATTTATGCCAAAAAGTGGTACTCATTAAAATACCTTACACAAAGCACGTCTCCATGCACTGATGTATTTTTTTGTACTCTACGTACGCAGTACCTCGCAACAAAATTATACAATATTTTCAATCTCACATCCTGGTCATTAGGTAATACTTATAAAAATGTATACAATTGCTAAAAATAATTAATTTTTGCACACGTACCTCTGCTTATCTAATAATTTTACGTACTTTTTGAAACTTTTACATTGAAAAACTGGACTTGTATATAAAACCGTCCTTCTGGATATTTTTTATTCCCAAACCAAAACTCCTATATAAACGAATCTTAGTTTTGGACAAAGTAGCACTGCTCACACAGCTTTGCTCGCACCCTGTCATTTTTCATGGAGCTCCAACGTCTCCACGTAGTCATACCATGACCGGGCGGTCAACATGTGACTATAGTGTCCTGACGTGGAGTGGTGGATATGACTGGAGGGTTGTCGGACATTTTCTCCCTGGGAATTTTTTTACCCGGAGACTAATTTTTTTTCTGGAATTGTACTTAATGACTTTAAACATTGACTTTGGGGGGTTGTAAGTTTTTGCACCTGGAATG
This sequence comes from Dicyrtomina minuta, assembly GCA_949802685.1. Classification (NCBI taxonomy): domain Eukaryota; kingdom Metazoa; phylum Arthropoda; class Collembola; order Symphypleona; family Dicyrtomidae; genus Dicyrtomina; species Dicyrtomina minuta. The sequence goes on along the minus strand of OX461810.1, from coordinate 80,034,845 downwards.
TTACCGGACCCTGTCATTTTTCATGGAGCTCCAACGTCTCCACGTAGTCATACCATGACCGGGCGGTCAACATGTGACTATAGTGTCCTGACGTGGAGTGGTGGATATGACTGGAGGGTTGTCGGACATTTTCTCCCTGGGAATTTTTTTACCCGGAGACTAATTTTTTTTCTGGAATTGTACTTAATGACTTTAAACATTGACTTTGGGGGGTTGTAAGTTTTTGCACCTGGAATGTTTCTGGACCCTGTCATTTTTCATGGAGCTCCAACGTCTCCACGTAGTCATACCATGACCGGGCGGTCAACATGTGACTATAGTGTCCTGACGTGGAGTGGTGGATATGACTGGAGGGTTGTCGGACATTTTCTCCCTCGGAATGTTTTTACCCGGAGACTAATTTTTTTTTCTGGAATTGTACTTAATGACTTTAAACATTGACTTTGGGGGGTTGTAAGTTTTTGCACCTGGAATGTTACCGGACCCTGTCATTTTTCATGGAGCTCCAACGTCTCCACGTAGTCATACCATGACCGGGCGGTCAACATGTGACTATAGTGTCCTGACGTGGAGTGGTGGATATGACTGGAGGGTTGTCGGACATTTTCTCCCTGGGAATTTTTTTACCCGGAGACTAATTTTTTTTCTGGAATTGTACTTAATGACTTTAAACATTGACTTTGGGGGGTTGTAAGTTTTTGCACCTGGAATGTTACCGGACCCTGTCATTTTTCATGGAGCTCCAACGTCTCCACGTAGTCATACCATGACCGGGCGGTCAACATGTGACTATAGTGTCCTGACGTGGAGTGGTGGATATGACTGGAGGGTTGTCGGACATTTTCTCCCTGGGAATTTTTTTACCCGGAGACTAATTTTTTTTCTGGAATTGTACTTAATGACTTTAAACATTGACTTTGGGGGGTTGTAAGTTTTTGCACCTGGAATGTTTCTGGACCCTGTCATTTTTCATGGAGCTCCAACGTCTCCACGTAGTCATACCATGACCGGGCGGTCAACATGTGACTATAGTGTCCTGACGTGGAGTGGTGGATATGACTGGAGGGTTGTCGGACATTTTCTCCCTCGGAATGTTTTTACCCGGAGACTAATTTTTTTTCTGGAATTGTACTTAATGACTTTAAACATTGACTTTGGGGGGTTGTAAGTTTTTGCACCTGGAATGTTTCTGGACCCTGTCATTTTTCATGGAGCTCCAACGTCTCCACGTAGTCATACCATGACCGGGCGGTCAACATGTGACTATAGTGTCCTGACGTGGAGTGGTGGATATGACTGGAGGGTTGTCGGACATTTTCTCCCTCGGAATGTTTTTACCCGGAGACTAATTTTTTTTTCTGGAATTGTACTTAATGACTTTAAACATTGACTTTGGGGGGTTGTAAGTTTTTGCACCTGGAATGTTACCGGACCCTGTCATTTTTCATGGAGCTCCAACGTCTCCACGTAGTCATACCATGACCGGGCGGTCAACATGTGACTATAGTGTCCTGACGTGGAGTGGTGGATATGACTGGAGGGTTGTCGAGCATGTTTCCTTTAAAATGTTTAACAACATTTCTATAAATAACATTTTGATATTTTATTTAAATTCAATTACTAGAATTAAATTATTGTTTTTCGCTATTAGTTACAATGTTGCTAGATATTTGATGAAATATGAACTGCAAGTTTCCTAAATCGTCTTTTAGATGAAGTTACGTCATATTTAAGTTTTTTAAATATAATTAAATGGATATAAATTGACCAATACTGTTTGAACAGTGTGAATTAAATGGAAATAAGCTATTGAATGCATATTGCTGCAAAATAATGATGCTACAAAATTTGAGAAATAATTATTTATTCTGACATGATTTATTCAAGTTGTAAACACAAAATATTACATTCAACTTCAAAAATTTAATCATCTTTAACTTTTTCAAAGTATTCAACTAATGTTTCAAATCGAGCCTTAGGAAAAGATAAAACTGGTCCTGGCCATTTGCCGTACTTTTCCTCCATCATTTTTGTTGATTCGTTATTTAGATACAGTACATAGTTACTATATCTACCGTCGTAAACTAGTCTGACTCGTACAGATTGCAAAACTAGATCAGGCTTTTCCCAAAAAATGCGCTTATCTTCGCTATCAATAATCTCCATCACATCCTTCTTTGGACGACCTGCGAAAAAAGGAATAAACTCGCCTTTGGGGTCAGCTTTGTGTTGTTCTATCTGTCCAAGTATGTTTTGAATAAACTCCACCAGCTTTTCACAATCGTAGGAGGATACACCAACTTTGGTTGGTTTAGCATTGTCGCCATTAGATCGAGCTAAATAATGAATGTTTGACTCGAATTCAGAGTCCCAATAAGCGCGAGCCATTATTGCTTTGCTTATATGATATGCAGCGGGGTTGCAGAACCATTTCCATGATGCCGGAGTCACATCTGTTAGAGCCTCTATGTGTTGACGTTTTATTTCCATCGATCCATAGTTGAAAAGAGTTTTCTTTTCAGGTTTGAATGCAGCGCTGAAGGTCCGCTTTTCTGTAAAACATAATAACAATAAACAATTTAGTTTAAAATAAAAATTGATTTTAACTCCGTAGAAACAACTCTGCAACTTCACAAAGTGACTTACCAGATTGATTTTGAGATTCCATTTTGGTTGGATGATTAAAGCAACTTGATGTTTGAATATGATGGTTGATTCAAAGTTGGGTGTCTCTTTTATACTCTCCTGAAAATCAAAAAGTCAAATACAGATCTTGCTAGATCAGGATACAGTAACCAAGGTTAAATAAAAACGTTTGAACATTACCTTGTGGTTCTTCGGGATTTTCCATTTCGTTTTAATTTATTCCAATTACGTTGTACCTTGGGTAATGACTTGCGATTTAAATTATTCGATGACGTTTGTAATTTTTCAAATGCTGTCCAATGAGGAATATTTTTAGTTAGACTTGGTAGTGATTCTTGCTTTTCATCTGGTTTGTCATTAAACGCGAGTTGTTGGTGTACATTAGTTGCTTCAGGTAGTTGGTTTTGCAAGTCACCAGACGTAATAGGCGTTATCTCTTGGGAATCAACTTTAGAATTATCAAGTGAATAGGGCAGGGCTACTTTAGGTTGAAAGGAGATAAATGGCAAAGTAGTTTCTTGAAGGTTATAGTTTTTGCTGTCTTTGACCATGAATATATCCATTAGTTTTTCGTACAACTTAGGTTCAATAATCCTCATCACTTTCGCCATTGTTGAGCCCAACACAAATACGTTCTAAATTAGCAATTTCAAAAAATACTGTAGCTAGCATACGTTGTATAAGAGCTGCACTTTTTATACAAATAACTCGGATTTTTTTAAGAAACGTATTTTCACTGCCTTTGCATGCCAATGAGCACTTTTTAGTAAACGTTTTAATTTTGTTAACCTCAGATTTGTTGAGCTTACAATCAAATATATCAACGTTTGATGCGCATTCAGCTATTGCTAAAAGTTGATCCAACGTAGCTCTATTTATAGAATTTACGTAACGTTTAGCTTTTTTTAATTTATTCACTCCAGATGGAATTAATTTAAGCAAGAAATCCTGTTCTTGTTCCAATCTGGTATTCATTTTGATGGAATATAAATTAGACAATTCAATTGATCAGGATATAAATTTGATCGCACCCAGTACTTAGTGTTCGTGCTCTTCGGATGCATGTCCAAGAAGAGATAACCGTGTTTGCGAGATGAGACTGCGTTGATATAGGCTTCTTTTAAAAAATTGACTTCTCCCGGGCACACCTGTCGTCCAATATTTGTAATAACTGATCTATCTCGTCGAAAATCAAATATAACTAGATATTGCGTTGATAAATTAACGTCACGCAACCCTGATTTAAAAGCATTTTGCATAAGTAGTATCATTGAAACTCCTCTATGATGACAGTATTTTGTAAAGTATTTAGTTAGTAATAAATTTTCAGGACTGCCTTTTTTAGAAATAATATCTAACTGATCATCTACAATAACAAGAATTGGAGAGTCTTTATGTTTTTCAATATCATTAATATCATTAGAAAAAATAACGTCAGGATCTAGTTTCTGAATTTCATAAAACTCATCTTGAAAGTCGCAGTAAATATATAATACTTTTTGAATTGGAGTATCAATGATAGCTTTTCTATTTAATATTAAATTAAGTACAAAATACGTCTTTCCTGCAAACGATGGACCATTTATGTTCATTGTGAATGGGGCCTTTAACTTAAAATCCACAAAATCACTATTTGATTGCGAGTGATGATTCATGATGTTCACGTATGCAGTAATAAATATAAACTAAACGTTTTTTGAATTTTTTCCACGGTTTTATTAAAACACCAATTAAGCTATAGTACAGCATTTCATATTTTTGCAACATTGGTTTATTTTACTGTCTACATCATAAATTTTGTACGGATCAAAATTGCAAATGGAATTTATAAATTTGACAACTATGCGATCATTTGATCGTCTATTTGACGTGAATTGACTTACAAACTCATGAAAGGAAATTCCAATTGCCATAGAGTAAAGAAAATACACGCAATATTGACCACATACAATTGAATTTGACGATTGTAATGGTGACCGACTTTTATAACTAATTCTTGATGAAGGACATGGAATATTTTTGTACATTTCCCAAATATGTCCAAATGAGTCAAAATAGTAGCATTCTCTTGCTGATACAACCCAAAAGCAGATCCAATGAGACCCTGGACTGTTATGGTTATCCACATTAGTTACAACTCCAAATGGAAATTCATTATATTTTAGAGAGGGTAAAAGAGTGTCAGCTGATGTAACGTAGACCGGTACTTTAATTTTAGAGCAAGAAAATAAAATACGAAATGCTTCAATTAACAAAGTAGTATTCATGATGACTTGGTTATTACTGATCACCAAACGTAACTCGTTTATGTTTATCAATTTGAATTAACGATTGGTAGTCACAGTAAAGAATGACGTTGATTGCCTCGTCCAAAGGTGCTCTTAACCGGATTCCAAGTTTAATTTGTCCAGACCGGTTAACAACAAGACCGTTTGTATTGTTAGGGAGCAACTGAAACGTTGTTAATACATTACCTGCAAACATATATAATAATACAAAGTATTAAATATTTGTCTTGAAACCACAAAAATAAAATGTATTAAAAGTACAAGTCTTACCATTTGTGTAATTATCTCTTGTGACCCCGTTCCCTAATGCCGGCCAAGAAGCTGCACTCTTAAGTGATCTTACTCCTAACAGAAAATTGTCCGCACCCGAGTTGTTTGAAGTTTTAAAGCTGAATGGTATACTTTTAAATTCTACAGATTCTCCGTTCCAGGTTAATGATAATTCAATTAAATCTTTATGCAGAAAGTTAAACGGACTTTTATCAATTTTTCCATTGTAGGCGGCGCTTGATACAAATCCTACTGTAATCATTTTAGGTACTTTTTTCAGGATGATTGCATCAGTCATGTTGCTAGTTATTCCCTGAGATAGCGTATACGTTTTAATTTCCATATCATTACACGGAAATAAATACTTTTTACCCTCGCCAATTAAACGTTTGTGCTCATCAACAATAGCCGATGACACAAATTTACGACGTACATAGAGTATAGCTTCGTTAATATCATATCGGAATGGGACTCCATTAACACTTGGTTTAGTGGTTGTTGCTGACGTCAAGCAAAATTCAGGTAGAGCTCGTCGCAATACAAGTTTGACTTTACAACCTGGAGGAATAAATCTTGTTTGGTTAAACAGATTTGTTACAAGCCTACCCAGCATCGAAAATTGCTTGGATTCTGTAACCATATCAAAACGTTTTTTGAATCCCGCGTTTTCATCCTTAATAAATTTGTCTTGTACAGTGTCAGGATAATAGCCTTCATCAAGCAGCAAATCATTTTTTTCTTCAGGACTTGATGAAATTAATCGTTGAATGTATGCAAGGTATCCGTACTGGTTGTTGGCATCAAAAACCTTGATGTCGTGTAGATATAATTCAACATTATTAAACATTGCATGAAAAAATAAGTTACATGGGCTAACGATATCAGTAGCAGAAAGCACAGTGCCGTCTTGATTGCAAACTCTGGAATTTAGGTACAGCAGTATATCACTAGGATCAACATAATCCAAAGTGTCAAATTCAAATTCCAGCGGGTTCCAATTATCTCGGAGAGGTAGTTTTGAGAATTGTTGAATATACTCGCCTAAAAACACATGTTATTATGAAAAAGAGCCCAACAATAATAACAAAACGTATTCAGATTATCTGGAGATTGTACCTTTGCTAAGTTGTGACGTATCAGTTGGTTGAAGGTAAAACGAGTTGAGATTAGAAACAAGAGATTTTGCAGATCCCTTGTAAGCCGTTGGCACATCTTCAAATAACGATTGTCCTTCCATCTTCTCTAATACTTAAAAACTATTATTTTTTACGATTATTTGAACGTTTAGAGGACTTTTTACACCCAGCTCCTACTTGCTTAGAGTTAACAACACGTTTACGACCTCTCCCGGTCATAGGAGCCCGTTTTATACTCTTTTTGTTGGTGGACGTTTTGCATCTTGACCCACCCGATTGTAATCATTTGAGTTTAAGAAGCTGCGATTTTAAAGTAGAACGTTTTCCAGTTCCAGATTGAACTTTCCCGCCAACTTGTCGTTTTTTAGCGGATAGTTTGCGGATTCGTTTCGGAGCGTCTACTAAAGATACTGAGTTGGATACCTTACTAGAATTAAATGGAATTAAAACCCCACTTGAACCATCATCAAAATCCCCGGCACCTCCCATTGTTTGATTATTACTGTTAGAGTTTAAATTTGTATTTGCAGGTTCTAAAATACACGTATTCTGATCGCAAAATATATCACGCATTACTCCAGTATAGCTTTAATGTGTAGTTTAATAATTGTTTGACTGTTTGATTTTAATTTGAGCGGGCGTGCATATTCGTCAACCAAAAAAAACCTGATCTCTTGGATATGGTTTCGCGATAACGGCAAGTATACAACTGAAGAAAAATCAACGCGGGTTTCGCTTAAATAGTTTTCACTTAAATCGCAATCCCGTAAAACTGGTAGAAAGTTTGGAGAGTAAAATTGATTATTAATTAGATCCGTCAAAACTAGCAATCGTTTTGGATGAACATTTGTTGTAGGGACAATTTGATCTTGACCTCTTTCCGTGTATTCTACTTCTTCGCTTTGCGCAATAGCAGTTGCATTTCCAATTGGAATTCGAGTTGTGTTAGTAAATTCGGTATCTTCAGATATACTAAAGTATTTTGAAAGTGTGGGCGGGAGTTTGATTTTAATATCATCCCGTAAATTGTTAAGAAACAAATAGCCATTATCATAATCGAATCGAATTTCAGTGTCAGGAAATACTTGATTTTCTAGTGACTCATTAATCATATCAAGAACGTCACTAACGTTCATTCCAATAGGTTCATTCAGACTAACCTTGTAGCAATCTGCAAATCCAAATCGAAGGTACACGTGTTCTTTATCGTTAATTTTGTCATACTCTAATTGATTAAATGTCGTATCTGACTTGTACGTCCCTGGAAAAAACTTTTCTTGAGACAATCCTAGACAGTTGATATGCTTTTGACTAAACTGTACATACGAATTTGGATTACCATCTTTAAATTCAAATTGAAATTTGTTTTCACCATCCCAGGAAATTTCCAATTTTTCAGCAATATTTTGAATTCTACGAACTAAATCACTAAAATATTTTTTATAGTCACTGTGTCCTAGGTTGGTTACATCTTTTAATATTGGCACTATGCCCCTAAAGGTTTGGGTTATTTCAAGCAAATTTTCTTCGTTTTCCCATTCTTCGTATTTAACTTTATACTTTGTACCATTTGGTATTTCGTCAAACATTGTTTTACTTGCAAATTCAATTGAAGCGTAATATCCTGATGGAAATATGGTTCGAGTAAAGCCTAAAATAATTGCCAGTTCCGTTGATATTACAACGTGTTGATTACTCTTTGAAGAATTATTGTGAATTGTAAGATTTAAAGTTAGAGGGTCATCTTTGACAGGTTGTATTAAAAATTTCAAAGGGATTCCGACCTTTTTAAAAAGATCAGTAGCGTCCGATATCCAATCAGGTAGTGGTATTGAATCCTTTTTTTCAAGATAAAATGTGGTAAATTCAAACGGTTTTAATTTGGGAAACAATGGCGATACTGGTGCGAGAGTACTTGTTGTCGAATTTTCAATTGGCAAATTAATCACCTCGAGACCTCGGCTGTCTGGTTGTGTTGTTACAGCAGGAGTTTCTGCGTTATACAAAATACCTAGCATACCCACTTCATATCAATTAGGCTCAAACTCAAGTCCGGGGGCTGGTAGTTTACACACAAAGTTTGAACTTGTATTTTGCGGGGCTTGCAAAATGTCAGCGTCGCTAGTCAGAGTGACGTAAATGCTTTTACTTTGACGATACATAATATTAATTGCTTATTAGGCAATATTAATCTCAAAACCGTAGAAAGCTCCTTGAATTTGTTTACCGTTTAAATCTTCAAGAATGTACGTGTAGGGCTTTGTTTCTTGAACGGCTTTTATCTTGAATTTTTCAATGCTCCAATTAGCAGTATATCCTGTCGAGATGACAAATCAACTGATGAGATTAATGAGAAGCTTCAAATTATATATAAAAATAAAAGATCACTCACCTTTTTTAAATAAATCCTTGATTTTAGAAACTCGTACTATATCAGCTATTTTAAACTTTGGTGGTTTTCGAAAACGTTTTGTCTTACTGTCAAGAATTTCTTTTTTAAACATACGGCGCCAAACCTCATGTTCATTCTGTTTGTTTACCTGAACAGGTTTCATACCTATTGTTCGGTGAAATGTGTTATTAAGAGCTGTTGTAAACTGCGGTAATACATCTATTATTCTATCCGTATTACGTTCTGTTCTATATCTTTCAATTTTAGTAAACAAGGTACGAATATAACGCTCTGCAAAGGCACTTTTGATGTGAGAATGTATATGATAAGTTTTGATATTACGAGTCTTTAACAAACCTTGAAACTTACTAGAAAGGAACTCAGTACCTCTATCAACAAACAAATACCTTGGATTTACCCCGCTTTCCTTAAGTATAGACTTAAAACCCTTAATCATTTCGTCCGACGTTTTATTCTTCAAATATCGAGTATATCCTTTCTTTGAAAATGCATCTATTACTACTAACACAAACGTTTTGTTGTTGTTTGATGACGCAATGCTAGCCACATCTTTTAAATCTGCCCCCCACACTTCGTTAATCCATAATGATTGTATCCTTCTGCGTGGAAAGTTTTTTCTTGCACTTCGGTGTAATGAAAATGAATCTAATTTGTTTAATTCTGCTAAAACGTTTGATTTGTCTACCCATTTTTTGCGATTTGTTAAAAACCCATCTAAACCCGAAAACGACCCCGAAAAACGCTGATTTAAATATGATTGCCTAATTTCGTTGCCACTTTTTTTGCTTGTGGGGTTATTCAATGCCATAATGTATGTTTGCTATACGAGATGCAGATAAATAATTAAACAAATGGTAAAAAAACAAAGGGTTTTTATACGTTTTCATGTTTTTTCCAAGGATATCTGTATATTTATTTATCAATTGCATTATTTAATAATTCTACATTCCCACAAACCAACCACCACATATAGTATTATTAGATTTATAATTTGATTGCATAAAACATACAGACTCAATTAGGTATTATTTACAAGATTTGCAATCACATTTAACATGATAGACATGCACATTTTTTTCAGCATCGTTAAAATATGTCATTTCTAATTTTAACAGAGTTTTAAACGCTTTGACTGCGTCTTTATCAACATTTTGTAAATGTTTGGGGTTTGAAACAAAAATTGATTGAAAATGAAGCGCATGCTTTTTCATTAGAGGAAAATCTTTATTATTAATTAATGTTAAAAGAATGTCGGGATATTTCTTGAGAAGGAATTCAACCGGCATATAGGAAGCTGAAGATCGAATGCTCATTTCAAGCAAATCGTCTTGTATCCGTGGTGGCATAACTAACATTGACTCCTTCTGGTTAAACGAAATGAGTTTACGCTTCTCTAACGCAGAGATTCCTTCGTACAATTGTTTTTTAGTTTTTCGGTCCTTGGTTGCGTTGAATTAAACCTCAATCATGGACGTTGGAATGTTGTCATCTGCACAATAGGCTAAGACAGATGCTACAGGTCCAGCAAGAGGAAAGGGTTCCTTAGCAAGTTCCAGTATGTCGAATATAGGGTATTTGGAGTATCCAGCATCAGTGGTCACCTCTTTAGCAGCAGTTGATTTCTTTGAAGAACAGCCAGCCATGGTTAAATCAAACTGTAATAAAAAAAAGTTAAAAATTAGTTAAAAATAGTAAATGTTAATAAAGTAGCTCTAACTACTTAAATAAAATGTACAAGATTCAAAATACCTAGTTGAGGTTAGATAATTTGGAAATTTTCTGAGAGTTTGTGTGTGATTGAGAAATGCTTAATCGTTTTCTATTACTCTGCAAAATTTCGGGAGCTACTGAGACTGTTGCTGTCTGGGATTCGTCTTGGATTTTCAAAGAATTACTCTCAGTATTTATACTTCTCGGACGGTTCATTTGCAGCAGAGTCAAGTATTGCTGTTCAAGGTTAGCAAGAAGTTTTTCTTCGTCTTTTACAAAGTCCACATCACACCTTTTGTCTGTGAGTCTGCCCTCTGCAATTCCAATGTCATCCAGAATCATAATGTCGTTTACGCTTTTTACTCTTGAAAACGCAACGTAGTCCATGCCAGAAAACATTTCGCTTTGTCCAATACATATGCATATTTTAGGTAGATTTAGACCTTGCACTCTATGTATAGTCAAACCGTAGCACAATTTTATAAAAAATTTATCTACTGATATGCTTTCATGATGGTCACGACGAACAAGGTATGGTTGTGAAAAAATGGGAATTCTACATCCGCGAGGGGTTTTCCATACTTTTGTTCCAATGTAAGAGGGAAAATTAATAATGAAACAAAACACATCATTTGCATCTAGCTTTTTTTCTTCCAACTCGTTTTCAAAGTACCTTTCCTTGTTAAATATAATGTCAGTCACAGTGCCCCTGGTGCCATTACACAACCCATATCTAGTTGCAATATTTTTTTGAAGGATAACCGGAGCTCCTATAGCAACTTGAAATTGTACATCTCCATTAAAAAACTCGATTGGAGATGTAAAGTTTTGATAAATCATTTTTTTGTTGTGCGCATTAACTTCGGCATTGGTCTGAAATACGTGAATATGATTTTCAAAACTAGTTTGTTCATTACGGGATAACAATTTGTAATGTCGTTTTCTGATGTAATCAATATCACTTTGATTAATTTTGTTGTACCTCAACCTTGAGAGGAATTCCTTGAATCTCATTTGCTCAATATCATTGCCTTCCTGACGATATATATGTTTTAACGTGAAGCACTGATCAAACGATTGGTAAACGTTTTGTGCTTCTTTAATTGTTTCGACCTTGGGGTCTCGAGAAAGCACAACAGGTTTGAACAGGCTGTAATCTAATATTGGTGGCAACTGTCCAGGATCGCCAACAAGAATCAAGTGGATATTTGAAAATGAAAAGTTGTTCTTCATTGGCTGTGATTTTCGAGTGAATCGGTCTAGTAGATCGAAAAATCTCAGCCCTAACACCCCATATTCTTCAATTACTAAACATTGGATTTTATTATACTTGTTTAGTTCACTTTGGGTTTCAAGTCTGTTTTTTATATTAAAGTAGTTTGTACCGGGAATAAACTGATACAATGAATGAATGGTCTGACCACCAGCATTAAACGCTGCTAAACCAGTCAGACTGAGGACATGATATGTAAAATTTAAAGTTTTTTTAGCATGGTTGTGCAACGTATATTTTAAATGTTCAAGAACGCTGGTTTTTCCAACTCCACCTTCTCCGGTTATAATCATTCGTAGTGGCGTTTGAATGTCACGACCTTTAGAAAGTTCCAATGTACTTTTTACGGTTTGCACAATCTGTTTTTGAGTTTCATTTAAATTAACATAATCAACTTTCGGCTCTGCAATAGTTTGAGTGGTTAAAGTTTGAAACCAGTTTTTGACTGCACATTTATTAAGGGAACGTATGTTGTCACACCAGTCAGAATCAAGAGTTGCCATTGTATAAGTTGTTCAAAATTGTCCGAGAATGCATCAATCAAAACTAGGGTCAAAATATGGTAATGGATAGTTTGGCAACAATGACAAGAACACTTTATGTTTTTGTACGAATAACGATGCACAAGTCAAAATTTCGCCGCAATCACACTGAACTCCTATCGTGCCTAATTTGCAACTTCTAAATCCTCCGCGCTGGATATCTTCAAGGATTTCTTCAGGCGATCTGCACCAAAGTAGAAAATAATCAGGATTAAATAACAACCGCCAAGCGCCAACTAGTAGACTGCACTCGTTGCAGCATGCGCAAACTGCCCCTTCTTTTGCTTTACAGCTTGAACAATTGCAAATATTGTAAGTAGATAGCAAATGAATAACGTAATCTTCCATGCTGATCAGTAGCGTATTAAACGGTTTGAAACCCTTTTTGTTCAGCACACTTGAATTGTACAAATCCCAACTGATACTTTTACTAGTAATACGATCCAGTATTTATACTCTCGAATTCGTTACATAACATCATGCAAGTAATTGTCAAACGTTCATACATTTTACACTGGTTCACGTGTAGTAGTTAGATTACGTCAGAGCAGAACCTTGAATCAACCAGCATAAAACTCGGGTGGGTGTGAGTATACATGATCAGTTCTGCTTCAACCCCCACAGAATAAAATTCACCTTGCACAAGTCTGCGCACACATCATCTTGCAAAGTGTATTAAAAGTTAGCTTTTTAGCTCATTATTAGTTGCTCAGACAGAGTAAAAAATAATTTAATTCGTCAAACATGAATTTTCAAAGTTTTCCTTCAACAAGTTCCAACACCTTTCAACCAGCAAATTGCATTACCGATGAAATAATATTCTTTCCCGATGCCTCACGTAGCGGAAGTGGTGGTACAACTGTAAGTATTTAATAGTCTATTGAAATTGAAAATAATAAAATGTCTGGTGACATTTGTATAAATGAAATATTCATAAAATGTTATACTTAAAATTTCAGTACTTGTGGTGTCGCATGAACGGATGTCATTTTTCAACTCGAACTCATCTAGAATATAGAGCGCATATTGAAACCGCCCATCAATGTGAAGATTGTCAACATTATATACCCGAAATTTCATTGCATCACTGCACTAGAGTAGGACAACGAGGGGGTCACGCGGATGGAGGGGTCAATTCCAAGATTGATTTATTAGTATTCAAGGAAAAGTCAAGAAGCAACCGAGGCGCTACAGTATCCTACATTTATATCCCGACCGAAAAGTTTTTAGAATTTGAAAGTATGATAAGTTTTATACGAGATGATTCTATTAAGCTGATATCTCAAGTACTAAACGCAAGGCAAGGAGGAATCAAGATTCAACTTTGTGTGCACATTCTCTGGGAAAAAGAAATTACTGAAATAGACGAAAAGGGACAACTAATTCGAAAATATGATCAGGACGATCGATATATGTATTCTGAATATTTCACGTTGTACAATCCGAGTGAAGTTGATAATTTACTTTTAACCGCGACAGATGATATTCTTGAACAAATACAGGAATTTACAAATCGAGGATCTGGATGGTATGTGAAACAAATTATTTCATTGCAATTTCGACTTGGTGAAATTCTAAAGTTGAGCACTTTACAAGGTGATGGTAAAATAGATGTTCCCAACTGGTTTAAAAATAAAAAGGGAAAACTTAACATTGATGTAAATGAAAAATGCTTTCACTATTGCATAGCTGCGGGTATTTTTATGAAAAATCATGTAGGCGAGCAATCAGTTCAACTTCGCAGAGCAAGCAAATGGAAAAAATATTTAGATTGTTTCAATTTTGACGGTATTGGAAATTCAGTTGATGTGAATAGGGATATTGCAATTTTTGAACAAAATAATAATATAGCAGTAAACGTTTTAACTCACAAAGATGAAACTATAGTCCCTTTACGTCAGAGTCTATTAACTACATCTAAAGTTGTTAATTTATTTCTGTTATCTCAACCACAAAATGCTTATTCAAAACATCATTTTGTGCTGATAACAGATATGAGTTAATTTATTGGCAAATCTACGCACAAAACATTCTACTGTTCAAAATGCTTATCTACATTTAGAAATGAAAAGAAATTTAACGCTCATACCCAAATTTGTGTAGAGTTAAAAGGTCAGGACTATAAATTCCCAAAAAAAGAAAAACGTTTAAAATTTAACAGACTAGAAATGACTCTTCCATATCCCTTCTTATTATATTACGACTTTGAATGTTTTTCTTCCCCATTAAACACAAAAAAAGGATCATCTACAACCTTAGAAACTGAGTTTTTACCTGCTAGTTATTTAATAGTAGTTATTAACAATGTAGACAGTAGGTTGCATGTTATTGCTGCTGAGTTTTATGATGGCGAAAATGTGATTGAGCATTTTTTGGAACAAATATTTTTCTGGGCAAAACGTTTAATAGCAAATGTTCAGGGGACGAATAACTTTGCCCCCCGTACCGCACAGGCGTTATTAGAATTTGAAAAAGCAACATCATGTTCAATGTGTCGTAGAGATTTTAATAGCTCTAATTGCAAAAAAATATGGCACCACAATCATCAATCTGGAAGTTATTCAAACATTGGAACAATCTGCAGCTTTTGCAATCTAAAAATTAAATATAAGTTTGAATTGCCGGTAATTGCGCACAATAGTTCTGGGTTTGACCTTCATTTTATTACAAGATGCTTAGATTCGAAGTTAATTGATACAAAAGATGTAAAAGTTATTGCAAAAACAGGAGAAAAGTTTATTGAAATGGAAATCACGTCTAAACATAGTATCGAAAGCCATGATAAAAAACGATTTTTAAATGCTAGAGTTAGGTTTATCGACTCATGTCAATTTCTTAATACTAGTCTATCTAATCTAGTTTCAAACCTGCAGAAAGAAAATAATGAGTATTTTCATTTGATTGATGATTGTATAAAAGAAATGATACCTCCTTCGATTATTAATTTGGACCCTGAATCCCGAAATTTGCTTTTAAGAAAGATTGATTTTCCGTACAAGTTTTTATCTGGTCCAGAGGTGCTAGCTGACAGAGTGCCGATGCCAAGTAGAGAATATTTTGATAATGAGCTAACTAATACAAAACTTTCTGACGATGAATGGAACTCGGTTTTAGAAACCTGTGAAAGATTTAATATTACAAATTTTAAAAGTTATTTGCGTCTTTACAATATGTTAGATGTTGTTTTATTAGCCGTCGTATGGGAGAATTTTAGAATGGAGGGAATGAAAACGTACCAACTTGACCCTACTTATTGCCCCACAATTTCATCGTACAGCTGGCAGTGTATGTTAAAATCTACTGGCATGGTTGTTGATTATATTAGAGATGATCGTATGTTAAAAATGGTACAAGATGGTATAAGAGGAGGTATTACATACGGAGCCGCAAAAGTAGTTACTGCTAATAACGAACGTATGTCTAATTATGATCCAAAACGTAAACGAACTCAAATTGCCTACTTTGACCTTAACGCTCTTTATGCAGACTCATTATGCGAGAAATACCCTCAAGGAGATTTTGAATATATTGAAGGTAAAGATTTTGTTCATATTGACTGGTCAAATCCAGTCTTAGAACCCAATACAGGTTACATTCTCAGAGTGGATCTTAAATATCCAGATTCTATTCACGATAAAACTCAGGAAGTACCCCTAGCCCCTGAAAAAATTAAAATAACGTACAAAGAACTATCTCACAAACAACGTAAGCAAATGCAAGATTTTACCCAAGTTTCTAAAGGATTTCTTAAAAAACCACGATTGTTGTTAACATGCTATGATAAAAAAGAATACGTTGTGCATTACACAACTTTGCAATATTATTTATCACAGGGGATGGTACTTGAAAAGGTTCATTCAGCAATAAAATTTACTGAAAGTAATTTATTTGAATCGTACATTTTAGCTAATCTAGAACTTCGTAAATCAGCAAAAAGCTCTTTTGGCAAAGACTTTTTTAAACTTTTAAATAATGCTATATATGGCAAAACGTTGCAAAATCCATTTGGACGAATTGTCATTAAGTTTTCGAGTTCCCGCGTTGAAACGACTAAATTAATATCTTCTCCTTTATTTAAGGACTTTAAAGAATTAAGTCCTACATTAACTATGATTTATTTAAAACCTGAAAATGTTGAATTAGATTGTATTATGATTGCAGGATTAACTTGTTTAGAAATAAGTAAGACAAAATACTATACCCGATTTTACCAAGGATTAAAACGTATCTTTGGAGATAATCTAACCTGCATTTATTGTGACACAGACAGTGCTATTGTGTCTTACATTGACCCAGAGAATGATTTTCTTCAAAAACTTGTCCAAAATTATGAGATATTTGACTTTTGTAAAATACCTGCAAGTCACGAAGTTTTTGTTAAATATCCAAGTGTTCCAAACTTGCAAACACGATCAGCTGGCGATCGTGGTTTATGGAAAATCGAAAGCTTAGATATAGCAGAAGCTGTCATTCTTAAAGCTAAACAATATTCTCTTTTAAATTATGATGATAGTTGGGATATAAAATGCAAGGGTACTCCTAAGACCACCTTGAAGCAATGTACTCATCAGGAGATGAAGGACGTGGTATTGCAGAATAAAGTAGTAAGTAAGAATAGTAAGTATATACGATCCTTTGATCACCAATTGTATTTAATTGATGTGAACCGAATTGCATTTCATGCGCTCGATGTAAACAGGGTATATCCAGATGGTGATGATATAAACTACAGTCTTCCATTTGGGCATTACAAAGTAAGAGTGGGATAATATAATCATATTGTTAATATTGTAAATATGTTTTAAATATATTATGCAAATGTAAAACTTGTAATTGTATGCTAAATCTTTAAATTCAATAAAATAACGTGATTATATGTGACTATACAACAATATTATTACTGTAAACACCCATAAGCATATGCGCTATATATACGTTATACATAATAAATCATAACAGCGATTGACACGTCGAAGTGACTGACACTTTATTGACCCTGTGACTTTTACAGGTTAATGGGCGGGTACGGGTCAATGGCGCCGTCCAATCACGTGGTGGAAAAGGGGCCCATGACATTGGCGTGACTGTGACGATATACTTGGGGGGTACTGTGGGGGTTAATGGGCGGGTACTGTGACGGTACACTTTGACGGTACAGTGGCGGGTTAATGGCGGGTACAGTGGCGGACCCTTGGACGGTACAGTGGCGGGCCAATGGATGGGGGCGGGGCAATGGCGGCGTCATACTGTTACGTTTACGGGGGATGGCCCTCGCGTCATTATAGCGGTTTACTGTTACGTTTACGGGAGGATGGCCCTTAGATGACCTTGGGGGAGATCATTGGGTGTTAGGTTAGGGGGATGAGGTCATGGGGTCACGGGGTCATGACCTTTGGGGTCGGGAGGTCAAGGGGAGGTCAATTGTATACTTCCCAGCATGGTTTACACTACTAGTGTCTTGTGTGTGAAGTTGTTAATTGGTAAGTCATTTTTTCATTTTCTATGTAGTAATAAAAATTTATTACACTATGAGTGTTGGCTATCGAAAAAAATAATGCAATAATAATGTTATTCAAAAGTCAGACACTGACATTGCAATCTCCAACTGGACACTTACGATTGTCGTAATGTCGTACCTAAGCCGAAATTCAGAGTAAGCAAAGACGGTTTACACACTATTCCCCACTACCAACTGAAGCGTGAAGCTCAACACAAACTCCCGTATCATGTTAATAGTGAAATATTATTTTATAAAATATTTAGTAGGCATGTTTCTTTGTAAATTTTGAGTTGAAACTATGTACATTTTTTAGTTTTACATAAATCAGAGCATGTGAAAATCAACAGTTACAAGGCAGACACACACGGCTTTAGAATTTCTGATCTTAAACATTACCCATTAATGACACATGATTTTCACATGTTCTGAATTATGTTATGTATGTCCCCCAGTACATATTGAAGTATATAGCTAACGACAAACTCGCTCCCGTAGTTTAAGATGTAACAGCTAGAAAGGCAAGTATAATTATATAATTATTAGTGTCGTTAGCTGAGAAATGTAACTTACCAACCGACTCATGATTAAAAATGGCATGTATATTTTACAATTCAAAAACGACAAAATTAATCATTGGCCTGTGTAGTGTTTAATGTGTTAATTGTGCATTATTTGATACCAAAAGTTGTGCACATCTGAGCTCATTTTAGCTCACGTAAGTGAATTTTCATTTAAGCCAAGACTCACTTATATTAGTTCATTTAGGCTTGTGTGAGCTATCTTTGCGAATCCTTGGGGTTTATGAACTTTTGCCCATGTCAATTTCCCTCGTAAGGTATTTTTAAACTCATACTGTTGGCACAACACAACGCACATTGGATTTGAAAGCCGCACATTGGAAATGTGTAATCAAGTACGATCTTTTCAATGGTGAATAGTATAGAACTGACCAACAAATAGCCACTCTGACCAATTCAATTTAGTGTAGTTAAGCCAGTGCTGGCCTATATGTAAGGCAAGGTCAAGCTGGCTTGTCATGAGTCCGTACGAGCTGATTTAAATAAGTCTTGGCTTAAATGAAAATTCACTTACGTGAGCTAGAATAAGCTCAAGCTCCTGACTGACATCCTAACGTTCATTTGTGTTAGGGACGGGGTGGTAATAAATAACTCCAGGGGCCCCTACTAATTCCTGGGTTTCCTAGTAATTCCAGGAGTCCCTACTAATTCCTTGGTTCCCTAGTAACTCCAGGGGCCTCTACTAATTCCTCGGTTCCCTAGTAATTCCAGGGGTCCCTACTACTTCCTGGGTTACCTAGTAACTCCAGGGGCCCCTACCAATTCCTGGGTTCCCTACTAACTCCTCGGTTCCCTAGTTATTCCAGGGGTCCCTACCACTTCCTGGGCTCCCTAGTAATTCGAGGGGTCCGTACTAACTCCAGAGGTATATTTTAACAAAATATACATTTATTAAACGCCAAGCATATTTAAATTATGATATTTATTTTAAATCATTATTTCTTTCAGATTCAAATTCACATGCCGTATATCACTATTGCCACACTTATTAACTGTTCTTTTAAGAGCAAGTGCCATTCTTGAACGACGTTCTCATTACGAGCAGTTCATAAACCTAGATTGAACCTGGGAAGCCAAGAAATAACTAAGCCCGGGAAAACCCGTAAGAATTAGGGATGTGTATGCATGCATGTATGCATGTATGTATGCATGTATGTATGCATGTATGTATGTATGTAATATTACTTGCACATGCGCTCGAAAAACCCAGAAATAACCCCACCCCACACCTCCCGCCCCCGCACCCCTAAAAAATTAAATTATCGCAACATACTACAAATGTATTGTATAAAATTTTAAATACTAAAAATTAAATTATTGCAACACACAACTTGAAATAAAATGAATATTGTATACAATTTCAAGTTGTAGTGTGTTGCAATAATTTAATTTTTAATATTTAAAATTTTATACAATACTTTTGTAGTATGTTGCGATAATTTAATTTTTTAGGGGTGCGGGAGTGGGAGGTGTGGGGTGGGGTTATTTCTGGGTTTTTCGAGCGCATGTGCAAGTATTATTACATACATACATACATGCATACATACATACATGCATACATACATGCATGCATGCATGCATACACATCCCTAATTCTTACGGGTTTTCCCGGGCTTAGTTATTATACTATACTTCCGCTTCGCCAACTTTAACATCTGGGATTTCATTACCCCTTTGATACAATTATTTATAAAATATATACAACATTAAAACTGATTCAAATATTCAAATTTTTTTGTTTATGATCTACAATAAATCCATCTATTATCTTATGTGTGTGGCTATTAAAACGGCTATTACTTTTATATATAACTAAATACGTAATTTGTGGCTACATCATAATAATAATAGTATAAATTATACACCAACATAACGTGCGTATTGACTAGCCGGCCATACATAATTTGAGGATTGGATCATCCAATGTGACAGCGTTGTTCCCCGCCTGTTTTGAATGTCAAGTTCAAGTTTAAAGTAAAATTTATATGCCTTATAACATTTTTAGAAAGCCAAACATTTTTTAGTTTTTTTAGTACCTTCATCGCATGATAATTTCATTGAGTCATCAGTTTACATTTTCATAATTTTATATTTTAATCCACTAAAAGTACCTATCCATAAATCTACATAAAATCGGACTGATCCTGAATCCTGAGCTCATGTAAAATCACTCATTCCAACAATATAGCGGAAAATTAAAAAAAAATGATTTTTCCAAAAACTAAAGACCGCCTGATTGCATTTTTGCAGGAAGAAATTTTCAAAGATTTACAAGTATGAATTAAAACTGCCACAACTGCTTAACTCCTTGACGGCTACCTTCCCTTAATTTACAGGATGCAAATTGAATGTTAAGATTTGCTAGCAAATTTGAACTGCTTAACGTTACTGTTAAGGCTTTTAAGGCTTACATAAAACAAGGGAGCTCACAATTAATTCCTAGTTTATTGTTCCTACCTATCTACATAATTTACAGGATTTTTCACGATATCGAAATATTTGACCAATTTCAACGTTTCATATACCATTCGAAAGGTAACGACGAGTACATTCTGAATAACGAACTCTGGTAGAATTTACTCACAAACTTTCACCATTTTGTTTTTAAAAACCTTAACTTTTTTTGAAAATTCCGCCTAAATTGTTTTCATGCGTCGCAAGCCTAAAACAAAATACCCGTTTTCTTAATTTTTAAAGGGCTTTAAAATGATATATCATGCATTAACATCGGTCTATTTTGAAAAAAAATCTTTTAGTTTTTTAATTACAATTACCAAATAATCATGATCTGAGCTGGCACTACAAGTTAAATAGGTTTGCCTATTCATTCTTTGAACACCACCCCTTCACCTCCGTTTCATAGTATACAAAAGTGATCAAGCTTTACAACCCTCCCCCTTTATTTTGTATACGAGATATATGGACGACGCCAAAGTGCTTTTGAGTAAAATGTTCTTTCTCTCTCTCTTTCAGGCCAAAATAACTTAGGTCGATTTTTGTTTTTTTAAATTGGAAGCTTTAATCTTTAAGCAAGTAATTAATCGTTGTTATTATAAACACGCTATACATCAATATGACGGCAAAATCCATGCTATTGTAATTTTATCATATTTTAGTACAAAGTTAATGAATGGAAACGCGTTTAACTGGCCATTGTTTTAAATAATTACTAGATAGCTCTTAGTCAAGCAGCTGAACAAAAAAAAATCTTTACTTCATAAATAAGTGGAGTCTTTACGTTTGTTTTTATTAATATAATTTAATAAAAAAGTTACAAGCTTCACGATGGGAGGGACAAAATTGGACGGTGGAATAACTCTAGTATGCGTCACTACTGTGACACTAATATTTAGCTTTCACTCAGGATTCGCAGGTAGGAATACTAAAGTTTTTTTAAATATTAAAATTATTAATTATCAAATTAATTCAAAATTTGATCTCAACCTAGTCTTCAAATAAAATTATTCTGTTTCCATTGCTAGAAGCCAAAGGCAAAGCGAGAATTAGCTACAGCTTAGCTCAAGCTGTTTGCGCTTCATCTGTTAGGTTTGCGATGACCAATCAAATTGAACCTCCTTCAAAGACTCCTCCTTACAACGATGATGTGTGCAAGACGCTCACGTGGCACAATTGTGGTAAGTTACTTGTGCTAATTTAGTCGATCTATCAATAAAAACAGTTTTTTTGTTTTAAACGAGATGTGAGTCATTGTAATGTTGTTTCGTAATATTTTAGTAAAATCAACATGTGAGAGGTTTAGGCTTAGGAATTGCCATCAACATTTAAATGAAAAATACAAAAAGACATCTACAAAACTGAACAGAATCGTCAATGGGATGGACGCCAAGCCTAATGAATTCCCACACGCAGTTCGAATGACTGTGAACCGCGAACAACACTGTGGTGGAACGATTCTTAATGAAAACTACATTATCACGGCTGCACATTGTGTTTATCAATTTTATTTTCCTCGTCCTAAACCCTATTTTAAAATTGAATTCATCGCCGGGGAGCACAGTGTGAACAATAGTGACGGAACAGAGCAATTCCGGAATGTAAAAAGTGTCATATGTCATGAGGAGTATGTGGTGAATGTAACATATAAGGCACTAAATGATATTGCCCTTGTACTCTTAGATAGACCACTTGAATTTAATACACATGTTTTTCCACCGAAATTTCCTGAGCCGGACTACGAGGCAACAGGGCAGCGCGGGACAATTAAAGGTTGGGGACAATTGTACTATGAAGGACCTTTTCCGGATATTCTGCAGAAAGTGAATCTAACTATAATGACTGACGCAGAATGTGCTGGCTTTTATCAAAATAATCCTGTAATTCCAGAGACTGTTGTTTGCGCTTCCACTGTCGTAGAAGATTTAAATACAGATATATGCTCGGGTGACTCAGGTGGGGCACTTACGATTGTCGTAGACAACGACTGTGATGATGATAATAACAATATCAGCTACCTTTTTGTAGGAATTGCATCTTATAATAATTACTGTAAAGCCCTTAAGCCGAGTGTGTACACTCAAGTTTCTAAGTACCTTAATTGGATAAGCAATCATGCAGTGTGAAAAATACTATAATGACGAATGATTTAATGTCGATGTATTGATAACAATACCTCTAATAACTGTGTACTCATTGTTTATACATTCAAATAAAGGCTACACCCAAAGAAAAAAACAAGTTGCTTTGCCTTCAATAGTTTTAATAAATAATTTCACGAGATCACACTTGAAAAACTCGAGCTTAAATTCCTTAGCTATAATTACCTATAAATATATCATAACTGAGGAAATAAAATGTTCCGTATTTAATTTGAATTAACTAAAATCAAAACGAGCTAAGTGAATGAAGAACACAAACTATAGACTATAAGGTGGATGCGTAAAATGTCCATTACGAGTTTTTTATAAAGTGAAAAATGTAATTCTGGACTATTTATGTGTTTTGAAAAGTGCAATAAATTTAATTTAATTACATTTTGAATGTCCAAATAGTTCTGTTTACATACATTTAGGATTATATTTTATTTTTATTGTAAACGATGTAATTTATTTTCAGCTAAAATTGTAGTTAACATAACCACTAACGATATTTTGTAGTTGCCCAAATTTATAACTATGGAAATGGAGCCGCAGCATTACGGGTTTTGGACACATCCAGAAAATATTTCGAAGTTTGTGTACGTATCTACAATTTGAAATATAAAAGGATGATCTGCCCGGAATTGAATTTTGGGTTGCACAGAGCTGAAAAATGTACTACCTGCGTAGTCCAAAAACATACGTTTTACAAACAACACTGCAATATAACTTAGTGAATTTTTGTAGTATTACGATCATAAATAATATTTGTGAATTCAAAATGATTACCACTAGTGGCTGCTGCTGCCACAGTCCCTTCTTCGTTGACTTCAATCATCGCCTTTTGTCGGACATCCGAAATGTAAATGTTTTCAGGGGACATTCCACCTAATTCAGCGGCAGGGGTAAATGCGGACTGCATTCCAAGCTAGCAGTTAAAAAAACAAGTTACTTCCAGAAAAACTGAAGAGCTGTAACAAATAAAGTCTAATTAACGTAACAATTAACAAAAATAAGAAAACAAACATTTATTAGAGGCTCGTTAAGCAGCAATTTTGACTCAATTTTGAAACGGGGCATGAAAAAGTCGATGAGAGTTGAATTGTCCATTTTAGGCAGAATTTCAGACGGGATTAAATCTGCCATTCCAGATTCCAATCTTGCGAGACCAGACACTTGTTTTGGCAGATATACAATCATGGACAGCCTGTCACCCTTTAAATTAGCAGCCGTACGAAAACATTTAATTAATATTAGTTAGACATCTATAAAAATACAAAAAATATTCAATTATCTTAAGCAAATTTAAAACAAATTAAAACCCTATACGAAAGTGCCACAGCATGTGCATCTAAATGTTCAAGTTCAACATAAGGCAACTCTTCTACTTTATGCATCATGTTAACCTCCGTCTTGTATTTTTCATCTACAAAAAAGACGGCCTTTCTGGTAAATTCCAAAGGAAATTTATTTGCCCACGATCCTTTAAAGTAGACACCATTAACTAGGACCATTCGTGTCGAACCATCAATTAAATCTGTACATATAGAAAACCATTATTACTTATAGTAATTTTACATTTAATAAGCACAATTTCAGTTTAATTAATGCTCAAAATAGTAATATACCGGGAGTAATTAGTTCCATGATTTTATCTTTGGTAATTTTTTGCACCCATTCGTTAATAGTTTTGGCAGCAGTAATATTCTTTGAAAAATCCACCTGTTCAATGTCGGCATCGAAAGATGTTGTAACTGCTGCAGTGTATTCTGGTTTTAGTTCAAATCCCACTCCACAGTACAACTTGTTTGCTTGAGAAAGTGTGTATCCTTCAGTGGATTCCTACGGGAAAAGAATAACGTTAAACAAAATAGCAACTTCAGGAATTATTTACAAAACCTATTGAGGGAGGCCTTCTTAATGTTTCACGATTTGTAATACAACAAAATTCTTTCAAATTACCTTAAGAGTTGGAAGTACTTGAGAATATCCATTGCGTAGAGTTTCATCGTTGTGTGGAAAGTTGAAGACGTTGACCATCTCGTCCGCAGTCTCTCCACGAGCCCCTAGTTTCACCAATGCAGCTAGAACGCTCAGGCTGAGGGCTGAGAAAATAAAATTTCCGGGAGTCGTTTTTCTTAATTCCTGTAGTGATAAATATAGACAGATATACTCGGTACCAATTTTAAACTATTAGAGAAGCTATGTTAACATATAAAGCTGTATCCCTGCGTATGACACAAGAAATAATAATTCTCAGTTTTTTATATAGTTACCTGGTGCACGGAAACGGAAAATAAAGAGTTCCCTTCTGCCACGGCTTGAACCTCTGGGATATTTTGCAGATTTAACGCCATAGTGACTCGTTGAAAGTTTGATAATATTACAGTACAATATAATATATAACCTGTTATTGTTAAATAAATAGGTATGATAAAATACTGATCGTAGATCTTGTGCAGATAGAATAGTACTGGTATGACAGAACAGAAGTAACTGGGAGGCTTTAAATACGAAACACAGATGTTTGTTTGTACGTAGCATTTGGTTTTTTAATTGGAAATGAAACTAATAAGTAATAATTTTTTTCCTTCATTTAGAATCCACTATATATTTTATTATTCTCGCAAATATTGTCATGAGTCACCTTAGAACAGCAGCGAGTTAAAAGTTATTTATTTTATTCTCCACAGGACAACTTGTAGTTAACATTATTTCGTTTATATTTATTGCTTAGATGTCAGGACACCCCACATGTAGTACTATGCTGAATGTAACACAAGTAAAAATTATACTTTTCTTTACTTCCGCTTCGTCAGCTTTAACATGTGGGTTTTTTTTACTACCCCTCTGATGCTAATATTTATAAAATGTTGAAAACAATAAAACTGATCTAAATATTCAAATTATTTTGTTTATGATCTACAGTACATCGACCTGTTATTGCATGTGTGTGGCTATTAAAACGGCTATTACTACTCACGATTAGTTAGATATAAGTAAATGCGTAAATTATGGCAACATCATAATAATAAAAATACACTGATAATAAATACAATGATACAACACTATGTGTCTATCGACATTGCGACCAGCGAGGGCATTATCTGCAGATTGGATCATCCACTCTGACCGTGTTGCTCCATGCCTGTTTTGAATGTCAAGTTCAAGTTTAATGTAAAATGTATATGCCTAATAATATTATTAGAAAAAAAACATATTTTTTTTTAGTATCACACGGTATTAAATTATTGGATTTATCTAAATGTATTTATTAGGTAAAACATAATTTTTATTTTTTACATTTAATGCTCAATACATTCCTTCAGAAATTAATATTGGTAGGTACATGCACTAATATAATTTACAATGAATTCATTTTTTGGTATTTTTGACCTATCTAGTAAAAAATTATAATTCTAAAAATTAAAATGCTTGTGTTATGTAATGTATTTTGTAAAATTTGGTGTTTGTTTCACGAATGCTATCCTGACAATAAAGCATAATTATTAATAATAATTTTTTTAATTGCCAGCCTAAAGCTTTTAATTGAAGAATTTGAAATAATAGCTTAATAAACACAACTAAACGAGGGAATATATTATTAAATTATTATATTTGTAATTTATGAATGCTTTTGAAAATTAATAAGAATCACTATTGTAATTTTGACTGTGCGTCGATCGAGAATCCAACATTTCATAACACTGTGGGACTGTAAAACTGCGTATACTCAGACTCAGTGCAAGGTATTGTCAATTATTTGTCAACTACACTTTAAACTTCAAGATTAAATTAAGTAAGCTGGTAATTTTATTTTTTTAATTAATTTCTTATTTCTAAAACCGCAGTTCACTGTTTTGGCTTTTTCACGAGTTAAATTTATGTATAACAAGTACAGGAGCCCGTACTGCGGACGGAATGTAACAACGTATAATGAATTCAATTTGAACCATTTTTTAATACTGTCTTTTGATATAGAAAATGTAAATTTATTAATTTACTAAAACTCACAGACCTTAATTTTTTGTGCCGGATTTGTCAATTATGGGCTCGAGAGAGATGCTGTGATTTCTGCTGATGTAAATATTAGAAGAAAAGGCTTACACAAAAGCTGATAGCAAATGATGCAGATTATATCATTTTATTATAGTATAGTTGAATTTAATTTACAATGAATGTAATTTCTTGTACGCTTGAATTTCCCGCTCATCACAACCTTTAAAAACAGAGCCAACTGTGGCCATATCCATGAAGACTAATCGGTTGTAGTTAAAATACATATTGGGCTCCCTCGGGACTTGAAAGCAAACGGAGAACCCGTCCAGATTTTGGCCTTCATACAGCATCCAGGAACTATGACCAGAGGCTGCCACGGAACCTTGTCGCTCCGTAATTCCTGTGTAGGCCCGTGCAGTCACATAAATCTCCGTTCCATTATAGTAGGTTCCAGCGTAGATGCTCAAAGCATCCGTTTCAGTTTCATTTGCTGCATAATGTCTGAGAGATTTCGTGTTTTTAAACACGCCACTAGCAACATTGCAAGTTGGGACAGAGCCCAAGCCAAATGAATCGAAATGATGTTCATAGTTTGTCTCCAAAAAGGTCATCCATCTACAATAAATTGTTAAAAAAAACTTCTGCAGTTTACTGTTGTTGAGATACAATTTGAAAAACAAAAAAAAACACAACTTACGTTCCCACTGTGCAAATCGCTTCGGCATCCGCGAGAAGGGCGGAATATTTGGTCAAGTCTGGGGTGTGAGTGTCAAAGTACAACGAGTTTCCTCCTTTGAAATTGACCCACAGTTCCTGCTTCACTCCCTCTCCAATGGATGTAAGGCAAATTCAAAATGCTTAATTTTGCTGTTAAGGCTACCATAAAACAAGGGCTTTAGCCCTTGTTTTTTATTTACATAAATTAGTGAGCTTACAGTTATACTTTTACGTAAACGCTGGAGAAGTTTGCAGACAAAACAAGCTCATTTCAGTTTTTTTTAAATTGGAATATTATTGGCACAGAATAAGAATAAGGACTCACACACGCAGGGCCAGATTTAATATTTTTGCAGCTAATACAATTCGGACTATACAGCCACGGAAAAATACATTTGGAAATAATCACGTTTTTAAATTATCATCAAAATTTGTCATTCCTGTAAAGTTAGGCAGCATTGACTTGGCATGTTTTGCCACAAATATCATCTTTGGACAGTGTAAGACACAGAGCTGGTGACCGGTAGGACCGATCGC
Organism: Dicyrtomina minuta; assembly: GCA_949802685.1. Taxonomy (NCBI): domain Eukaryota; kingdom Metazoa; phylum Arthropoda; class Collembola; order Symphypleona; family Dicyrtomidae; genus Dicyrtomina; species Dicyrtomina minuta. Next base: position 80,006,641 of record OX461810.1, on the reverse strand, counting down.
ACTGACCGAAGCTCCGGTCAGTAAAATCGAAAACATAGCAGGCACGCGCGGGCTCATTTTTTTTTCTCAAAGCTCATCGATGCTCAAAAAGCGCAAAAAGCTCATAGAGCTTTTAGAGTCCTGAAATTTGATATCGGTAGTGGGGTATTTGAGCCCAAAAGTGTAAGAGTGATCGATATGTCGTAAAGGTTGTTTTGGACTCATACTGTCATAAAAAAAATATCAGAGATACTGTGTAATGTAAAAGTATGATGAAATATAAATATATTGTATTATTGTATACGATAGTAATAATATATGAATCACACTGATCACACACCGACACCGTAGCTGGCACTATTCTGAAACGGGATATAAGATAAAAGTAATAGTCAGCGGTACGAGTGAGTGATGATTGCTAGTAATAATAGTAATAGTAATATTTGTTTAATATTAGTTAATTAATTAATTAATATACTGATACCTATACCCTGTGTTGTGGTGTGGCGGACTGTGGCTGCAGTGGCGGGGACGGTGTCAGGTGTCGGTGTCAGTGGTGTCACAGTGAATTAAGTATAAGTTTTCTGAATTAATATACTGCTGATACCTATACCCTGTGTTGTGGTGTGGCGGACTGTGGCGGCAATGGCGGGGACGGTGTCAGGTGTCGGTGTCAGTGGTGTCACAGTGAATTAAGTATAAGTTTTCTGGCTGATGGCTACTAGGCTACAGTAGTAATGTATGTACTGTATCTTTATATATACATGAAGTTAGGTTGATTTATTATGGGCTTGAGAATAAAATTTTTAATTTAAACTATAAAACTTCTCTTGAATTTAATTACAAGAAAATTGAAATAACTGTTTTTGGTGAAACTGAGCCCGAGCGGGATAATAATTGCAATAATTAAATGTCGATGAATGTGAGTCTTTACTAAACTCTACTCTACACCTCACCACGGAGACGGAGCACCAGATGAAGAGTCGACTCTTTCTGGATGTTGTTACATTTGACACATGTATTAATTACTGTGGGTATTATTTAGTTGTTTGAGCACCATGAAATTTAAATTATTTTAAATATTAAAAATTCGCATTTTGGGCGAACGTTTAATCACGAATTCCCACCATTAATTAAACCACCGCCAAAGTTGCTAAAGCTAAAGCTTGAGCAAACACCAAAGCCCACACATTAACACTAAAACCTTTTCATTTTTCATAAAATACAATTAAACGTGGAATTTAAATTAATCAACAATTATTTACTAATCATGTTTATTTTTATCTGCGCAATTTTAATTATTTTGAATCGTTTGCATTTTAAAATAAAGTTAATGTGTCATTGGTAACAAATTTGGTGTTAATGGCTTAATAGCTACAAAATTGCGGTATTAAAAAATTTAAAAATGTCAAATTCAATATTTTATTTTTTAAGCATTGTTGGTGCATTTGAATGTTGCAAGTTGCATACATATATTGCATGCAAAGGCGCATACTTCATACTGAAACCGAAAAAATGATAATGACTGTGGAGTGTGAACACTGGGCACAGCTGAGTGCACATGCTGCAACTACTAATTTTAAATTTTAATATACGCTTTTGTAGATTAATGTATGCTCATTATTAATCCAATCGTGTCATAACCATAAATAGGTACTGTGCAGACACTGGATAGAAGTTTCCCGCTGTGTGGCTGTACCACTGACAAACTGAACACTGAATTAACTAAGTAGCACTAATAGATCAAATGCAACAGATAGCTTAGTAGCTTACTCTTTTTTACCTACGCATCCCGAGCGGGATAAAAATTGCAATAATTAAATGTCGATAAATGTGAGTCTTTACTAAACTCGACACCCCACCACGGAGACGGAGCACCAGATGAAGAGTCGACTCTTTCTAGATGTTGTTACATTTGACACATGTATTAATTACTGTGGGTATTATTTAGTGGTTTGAGCACCATGTAATTTAAATTATTTTAAATATTAAAAATTCGCATTTTGGGCGAACGTTTAATCACAAATTCCCACCATTAATTAAACCACCGCCAAAGTTGCTGAAGCTAAAGCTTGAGCAAACACCAAAGCCCACACACTAACACTAAAACTAAAACCTGCGGACTAACACCAGTTTAGAATTTATCTGGTATGATTTTTCAAGTTTTTAGTTGTTCAGTTAACCAGTTTTGGAGGTCTTGAGTACATTCTTATGCCAGTATTGCTGTCAATAGTGACGACACGTCCCCCAATTTAAAAGTTATTTTTGTACTGTTTTCACATTTTGTTAGAGTCAGTGTCAGTTGTTGGTTGTCAGTAAAAAAAATAAAATTTAACAGAAGTCAGGCCAGAACTGAAAAATAAAAGGTGCAAGCTGTGAACAAACAGAAACTGAAATGAGTTGCAACTCCAATAACGACCTGCCACTAAATTTGTGCATGAATATTGAGTGAGATTATGCAGAATTAAGTTAAGTTTAATTTTTAATTAATAATTTTCATTTTAAGTTATTATTAATTAAATCTTTTTTTCCATTAAAAGTTATCAAATTGTTAATAATTGTAACTAGAAACACAAAAACCTAATAATAATAAAAAATTAAAAATAAAATGTCCTTTGGTGTTTGTGTGTATCATATAATATTTATGCATTCATTGATTTATTTTCATTTTTATGGTGTTACGCCAAGTAGTATTAGTATTAGTCATATTAGTATTAGTATTGAACATTTTTTGTAGGTAGGTAGAATTTACTTCCAGTACCTAGGGGGTTGGCTCAGATTGGGGGAGATTGAGGTAAAAGCTCAATGAGGTGGAAAAAATTTTCCCTCAAAAAAGGAAGCGGGACCGGAGGAGGTAAAATAGATAAAAAGAACGGTGTTGAACGATTTCCCTCCTCCGGGCTCAGGCTGGCTCAAATTGAGGTAGTTTTTTCAAGAAAAAGGGACCCTCGGTCAATTTTTTTTAAAAGCTCGTTAGGGACCGATTGGCTTGCACTGTCTTTGGATTGTATACGTGATCAAGCGTTTGAACACCACCCCTCCACCTCCGTTTCATAGTATACAAAAGTGATCAAGCTTTACAACCCTCCCCCTTTATTTTGTATACGAGATATATGGACGACGCCAAAGTGCTTTTGAGTAAAATGTTCTTTCTCTCTCTCTTTCAGGCCAAAATAACTTGGGTCGATTTTTGTTTTTTTAAATTGGAAGCTTTAATCTTTAAGCAAGTAATTAATCGTTGTTATTATAAACACGCTATACATCAATATGACGGCAAAATCCATGCTATTGTAATTTTATCATATTTTAGTACAAAGTTAATGAATGGAAACGCGTTTAACTGGCCATTGTTTTAAATAATTACTAGATAGCTCTTAGTCAAGCAGCTGAACAAAAAAAAATCTTTACTTCATAAATAAGTGGAGTCTTTACGTTTGTTTTTATTAATATAATTTAATAAAAAAGTTACAAGCTTCACGATGGGAGGGACAAAATTGGACGGTGGAATAACTCTAGTATGCGTAACTACTGTGACACTAATATTTAGCTTTCACTCAGGATTCGCAGGTAGGAATACTAAAGTTTTTTTAAATATTAAAATTATTAATTATCAAATTAATTCAAAATTTGATCTCAACCTAGTCTTCAAATAAAATTATTCTGTTTCCATTGCTAGAAGCCAAAGGCAAAGCGAGAATTAGCTACAGCTTAGCTCAAGCTGTTTGCGCTTCATCTGTTAGGTTTGCGATGACCAATCAAATTGAACCTCCTTCAAAGACTCCTCCTTTCAACGATGATGTGTGCAAGACGCTCACGTGGCACAATTGTGGTAAGTTACTTGTGCTAATTTAGTCGATCTATCAATAAAAACAGTTTTTTTGTTTTAAACGAGATGTGAGTCATTGTAATGTTGTTTCGTAATATTTTAGTAAAATCAACATGTGAGAGGTTTAGGCTTAGGAATTGCCATCAACATTTAAATGAAAAATACAAAAAGACATCTACAAAACTGAACAGAATCGTCAATGGGATGGACGCCAAGCCTAATGAATTCCCACACGCAGTTCGAATGACTGTGAACCGCGAACAACACTGTGGTGGAACGATTCTGAATGAAAACTACATTATCACGGCTGCACATTGTGTTTATCAATTTTATTTTCCTCGTCCTAAACCTTATTTTAAAATTGAATTCATCGCCGGGGAGCACAGTGTGAACAATAGTGACGGAACAGAGCAATTCCGGAATGTAAAAAGTGTCATATGTCATGAGGAGTATGTGGTGAATGTAACATATAAGGCACTAAATGATATTGCCCTTGTACTCTTAGATAGACCACTTGAATTTAATACACATGTTTTTCCACCGAAATTTCCTGAGCCGGACTACGAGGCAACAGGGCAGCGCGGGACAATTAAAGGTTGGGGACAATTGTACTATGAAGGACCTTTTCCGGATATTCTGCAGAAAGTGAATCTAACTATAATGACTGACGCAGAATGTGCTGGCTTTTATCAAAATAATCCTGTAATTCCAGAGACTGTTGTTTGCGCTTCCACTGTCGTAGAAGATTTAAATACAGATATATGCTCGGGTGACTCAGGTGGGGCACTTACGATTGTCGTAGACAACGACTGTGATGATGATAATAACAATATCAGCTACCTTTTTGTAGGAATTGCATCTTATAATAATTACTGTAAAGCCCTTAAGCCGAGTGTGTACACTCAAGTTTCTAAGTACCTTAATTGGATAAGCAATCATGCAGTGTGAAAAATACTATAATGACGAATGATTTAATGTCGATGTATTGATAACAATACCTCTAATAACTGTGTACTCATTGTTTATACATTCAAATAAAGGCTACACCCAAAGAAAAAAACAAGTTGCTTTGCCTTCGATAGTTTTAATAAATAATTTCACGAGATCACACTTGAAAAACTCGAGCTTAAATTCCTTAGCTATAATTACCTATAAATATATCATAACTGAGGAAATAAAATGTTCCGTATTTAATTTGAATTAACTAAAATCAAAACGAGCTAAGTGAATGAAGAACACAAACTATAGACTATAAGGTGGATGCGTAAAATGTCCATTACGAGTTTTTTATAAAGTGAAAAATGTAATTCTGGACTATTTATGTGTTTTGAAAAGTGCAATAAATTTAATTTAATTACATTTTGAATGTCCAAATAGTTCTGTTTACATACATTTAGGATTATATTTTATTTTTATTGTAAACGATGTAATTTATTTTCAGCTAAAATTGTAGTTAACATAACCACTAACGATATTTTGTAGTTGCCCAAATTTATAACTATGGAAATGGAGCCGCAGCATTACGGGTTTTGGACACATCCAGAAAATATTTCGAAGTTTGTGTACGTATCTACAATTTGAAATAAAAAAGGATGATCTGCCCGGAATTGAATTTTGGGTTGCACAGAGCTGAAAAATGTACTACCTGCGTAGTCCAAAAACATACGTTTTACAAACAACACTGCAATATAACTTAGTGAATTTTTGTAGTATTACGATCATAAATAATATTTGTGAATTCAAAATGATTACCACTAGTGGCTGCTGCTGCCACAGTCCCTTCTTCGTTGACTTCAATCATCGCCTTTTGTCGGACATCCGAAATGTAAATGTTTTCAGGGGACATTCCACCTAATTCAGCGGCAGGGGTAAATGCGGACTGCATTCCAAGCTAGCAGTTAAAAAAACAAGTTACTTCCAGAAAAACTGAAGAGCTGTAACAAATAAAGTCTAATTAACGTAACAATTAACAAAAATAAGAAAACAAACATTTATTAGAGGCTCGTTAAGCAGCAATTTTGACTCAATTTTGAAACGGGGCATGAAAAAGTCGATGAGAGTTGAATTGTCCATTTTAGGCAGAATTTCAGACGGGATTAAATCTGCCATTCCAGATTCCAATCTTGCGAGACCAGACACTTGTTTTGGCAGATATACAATCATGGACAGCCTGTCACCCTTTAAATTAGCAGCCGTACGAAAACATTTAATTAATATTAGTTAGACATCTATAAAAATACAAGAAATATTCAATTATCTTAAGCAAATTTAAAACAAATTAAAACCTTATACGAAAGTGCCACAGCATGTGCATCTAAATGTTCAAGCTCAACATAAGGCAACTCTTCTACTTTATGCATCATGTTAACCTCCGTCTTGTATTTTTCATCTACAAAAAAGACGGCCTTTCTGGTAAATTCCAAAGGAAATTTATTTGCCCACGATCCTTTAAAGTAGACACCATTAACTAGGACCATTCGTGTGGAACCATCAATTAAATCTGTACATATAGAAAACCATTATTACTTATAGTATTTTTAAATTTAATAAGCACAATTTCAGTTTAATTAATGCTCAAAATAGTAATATACCGGGAGTAATTAGTTCCATGATTTTATCTTTGGTAATTTTTTGCACCCATTCGTTAATAGTTTTGGCAGCAGTAATATTCTTTGAAAAATCCACCTGTTCAATGTCGGCATCGAAAGATGTTGTAACTGCTGCAGTGTATTCTGGTTTTAGTTCAAATCCCACTCCACAGTACAACTTGTTTGCTTGAGAAAGTGTGTATCCTTCAGTGGATTCCTACGGGAAAAGAATAACGTTAAACAAAATAGCAACTTCAGGAATTATTTACAAAACCTATTGAGGGAGGCCTTCTTAATGTTTCACGATTTGTAATACAACAAAATTCTTTCAAATTACCTTAAGAGTTGGAAGTACTTGAGAATATCCATTGCGTAGAGTTTCATCGTTGTGTGGAAAGTTGAAGACGTTGACCATCTCGTCCGCAGTCTCTCCACGAGCCCCTAGTTTCACCAATGCAGCTAGAACGCTCAGGCTGAGGGCTGAGAAAATAAAATTTCCGGGAGTCGTTTTTCTTAATTCCTGTAGTGATAAATATAGACAGATATACTCGGTACCAATTTTAAACTATTAGAGAAGCTATGTTAACATATAAAGCTGTATCCCTGCGTATGACACAAGAAATAATAATTCTCAGTTTTTTATATAGTTACCTGGTGCACGGAAACGGAAAATAAAGAGTTCCCTTCTGCCACGGCTTGAACCTCTGGGATATTTTGCAGATTTAACGCCATAGTGACTCGTTGAAAGTTTGATAATATTACAGTACAATATAATATATAACCTGTTATTGTTAAATAAATAGGTATGATAAAATACTGATCGTAGATCTTGTGCAGATAGAATAGTACTGGTATGACAGAACAGAAGTAACTGGGAGGCTTTAAATACGAAACACAGATGTTTGTTTGTACGTAGCATTTGGTTTTTTAATTGGAAATGAAACTAATAAGTAATAATTTTTTCCCTTCATTTAGAATCCACTATATATTTTATTATTCTCGCAAATATTGTCATGAGTCACCTTAGAACAGCAGCGAGTTAAAAGTTATTTATTTTATTCTCCACAGGACAACTTGTAGTTAACATTATTTCGTTTATATTTATTGCTTAGATGTCAGGACACCCCACATGTAGTACTATGCTGAATGTAACACAAGTAAAAATTATACTTTTCTTTACTTCCGCTTCGTCAGCTTTAACATGTGGGTTTTTTTTACTACCCCTCTGATGCTAATATTTATAAAATGTTGAAAACAATAAAACTGATCTAAATATTCAAATTATTTTGTTTATGATCTACAGTACATCGACCTGTTATTGCATGTGTGTGGCTATTAAAACGGCTATTACTACTCACGATTAGTTAGATATAAGTAAATGCGTAAATTATGGCAACATCATAATAATAAAAATACACTGATAATAAATACAATGATACAACACTATGTGTCTATCGACATTGCGACCAGCGAGGGCATTATCTGCAGATTGGATCATCCACTCTGACCGTGTTGCTCCATGCCTGTTTTGAATGTCAAGTTCAAGTTTAATGTAAAATGTATATGCCTAATAATATTATTAGAAAAAAAACATATTTTTTTTTAGTATCACACGGTATTAAATTATTGGATTTATCTAAATGTATTTATTAGGTAAAACATAATTTTTATTTTTTACATTTAATGCTCAATACATTCCTTCAGAAATTAATATTGGTAGGTACATGCACTAATATAATTTACAATGAATTCATTTTTTGGTATTTTTGACCTATCTAGTAAAAAATTATAATTCTAAAAATTAAAATGCTTGTGTTATGTAATGTATTTTGTAAAATTTGGTGTTTGTTTCACGAATGCTATCCTGACAATAAAGCATAATTATTAATAATAATTTTTTTAATTGCCAGCCTAAAGCTTTTAATTGAAGAATTTGAAATAATAGCTTAATAAACACAACTAAACGAGGGAATATATTATTAAATTATTATATTTGTAATTTATGAATGCTTTTGAAAATTAATAAGAATCACTATTGTAATTTTGACTGTGCGTCGATCGAGAATCCAACATTTCATAACACTGTGGGACTGTAAAACTGCGTATACTCAGACTCAGTGCAAGGTATTGTCAATTATTTGTCAACTACACTTTAAACTTCAAGATTAAATTAAGTAAGCTGGTAATTTTATTTTTTTAATTAATTTCTTATTTCTAAAACCGCAGTTCACTGTTTTGGCTTTTTCACGAGTTAAATTTATGTATAACAAGTACAGGAGCCCGTACTGCGGACGGAATGTAACAACGTATAATGAATTCAATTTGAACCATTTTTTAATACTGTCTTTTGATATAGAAAATGTAAATTTATTAATTTACTAAAACTCACAGACCTTAATTTTTTGTGCCGGATTTGTCAATTATGGGCTCGAGAGAGATGCTGTGATTTCTGCTGATGTAAATATTAGAAGAAAAGGCTTACACAAAAGCTGATAGCAAATGATGCAGATTATATCATTTTATTATAGTATAGTTGAATTTAATTTACAATGAATGTAATTTCTTGTACGCTTGAATTTCCCGCTCATCACAACCTTTAAAAACAGAGCCAACTGTGGCCATATCCATGAAGACTAATCGGTTGTAGTTAAAATACATATTGGGCTCCCTCGGGACTTGAAAGCAAACGGAGAACCCGTCCAGATTTTGGCCTTCATACAGCATCCAGGAACTATGACCAGAGGCTGCCACGGAACCTTGTCGCTCCGTAATTCCTGTGTAGGCCCGTGCAGTCACATAAATCTCCGTTCCATTATAGTAGGTTCCAGCGTAGATGCTCAAAGCATCCGTTTCAGTTTCATTTGCTGCATAATGTCTGAGAGATTTCGTGTTTTTAAACACGCCACTAGCAACATTGCAAGTTGGGACAGAGCCCAAGCCAAATGAATCGAAATGATGTTCATAGTTTGTCTCCAAAAAGGTCATCCATCTACAATAAATTGTTAAAAAAAACTTCTGCAGTTTACTGTTGTTGAGATACAATTTGAAAAACAAAAAAAAACACAACTTACGTTCCCACTGTGCAAATCGCTTCGGCATCCGCGAGAAGGGCGGAATATTTGGTCAAGTCTGGGGTGTGAGTGTCAAAGTACAACGAGTTTCCTCCTTTGAAATTGACCCACAGTTCCTGCTTCACTCCCTCTCCAATGGATGTAAGGCAAATTCAAAATGCTTAATTTTGCTGTTAAGGCTACCATAAAACAAGGGCTTTAGCCCTTGTTTTTTATTTACATAAATTAGTGAGCTTACAGTTATACTTTTACGTAAACGCTGGAGAAGTTTGCAGACAAAACAAGCTCATTTCAGTTTTTTTTAAATTGGAATATTATTGGCACAGAATAAGAATAAGGACTCACACACGCAGGGCCAGATTTAATATTTTTGCAGCTAATACAATTCGGACTATACAGCCACGGAAAAATACATTTGGAAATAATCACGTTTTTAAATTATCATCAAAATTTGTCATTCCTGTAAAGTTAGGCAGCATTGACTTGGCATGTTTTGCCACAAATATCATCTTTGGATTGTATACGTGATCAAGCGTTTGAACACCACCCCTCTACCTCCGTTTCATAGTATACAAAAGTGATCAAGCTTTACAACCCTCCCCCTTTATTTTGTATACGAGATATATGGACGACGCCAAAGTGCTTTTGAGTAAAATGTTCTTTCTCTCTCTCTTTCAGGCCAAAATAACTTGGGTCGATTTTTGTTTTTTTAAATTGGAAGCTTTAATCTTTAAGCAAGTAATTAATCGTTGTTATTATAAACACGCTATACATCAATATGACGGCAAAATCCATGCTATTGTAATTTTATCATATTTAAGTACAAAGTTAATGAATGGAAACGCGTTTAACTGGCCATTGTTTTAAATAATTACTAGATAGCTCTTAGTCAAGCAGCTGAACAAAAAAAAATCTTTACTTCATAAATAAGTGGAGTCTTTACGTTTGTTTTTATTAATATAATTTAATAAAAAAGTTACAAGCTTCACGATGGGAGGGACAAAATTGGACGGTGGAATAACTTTAATATGCGTAACTACTGTGACACTAATATTTAGCTTTCACTCAGGATTCGCAGGTAGGAATACTAAAGTTTTTAAAAATATTAAAATAACTAATTAACAAATTAATTCAAAATTTGATCTCAACCTAGTCTTCAAATAAAATTATTCTGTTTCCATTGCTAGAAGCCAAAGGCAAAGCGAGAATTAGTTATACCTTAGCCTAAGCTGTTTGCGCTTCATCTGTTAGGTTTGCGACGACCAATCAAATTGAATCTCCTTCAAAGACTCCTCCTTTCAACGATGATGTGTGCAAGACGCTCACGTGGCACAATTGTGGTGAGTTACTTGTGCTAATTTAGTCAATCTATCAATAAACACAGTTTCTTTGTTTTAAACGAGATGTGAGTCGTTGTAATGTTGTTTCGTAACATTTTAGTAAAATCAAGATGTGAGAGGTTTAAGCTTAAGAATTGCCATCAACATTTACATGACAATTACAAAAAGACATTTACAAAACAGAACAGAATCGTAAATGGGATGGACGCCAAGCCTAATGAATTCCCACACGCAGTTCGAATGACTGTGAACCGCGAACATCACTGTGGTGGAACGATTCTAAACGAAAACTACATTATCACGGCTGCACATTGTGTTTATGAATTGTATTTTCCTCGTCCCAAACCTTATTTTAAAATTGAATTCATCGCCGGGGAGCACAGTGTGAACAATAGTGACGGAACAGAGCAATTCCGGAATGTAAAAAGTGTTATATGGCATGAAGATTTTGTGTTGAATGTAACATATACGGCACTAAATGATATTGCCCTTGTACTCTTAGATAGACCACTTGAATTTAATACACATGTTTTTCCACCGAAATTTCCTGAGCCAGACTACGAGGCGACAGGGCAGCGCGGGACAATTAAAGGTTGGGGACAATTGTACTATGACGGACCTTTTCCGGATATTCTGCAGAAAGTGAATCTAACTATAATGACTGACGCAGAATGTGCTAGCTTTTATAAAAATAATCCTGTAATTCCAGATACTGTTGTTTGCGCTTCTACTGTCGTAGAAGATTTAAATACAGATATATGCATGGGTGACTCAGGGGGGGCGCTTACGATTGTCGTAGACAACGACTGTGATAATGATAATAACAATAACAATATCAGCTACCTTTTTGTAGGGATTGCCTCCTATAATAATTACTGTAAAGCCCTTAAGCCGAGTGTGTACACTCAAGTTTCTAAGTACCTTAATTGGATAAGCAATCATGCAGTGTGAAAAATACTATAATGACGAATGATTTAATGTCGATGTATTGATAACGATACTTTTGCCTTTAATAACTCTGTACTGATTGTTTTGACATTCGAATAAAGGCTACACACAATTAAAAGTTACTTTGTCTTTGATAGTTGCATAAATAACTTTACAGGGTCACATTTTAAAAACTTGAGCACAAATTCCTTAGCTTTTATGCTTAATATATATGATGAAATATATATATAATGATCGCATAACCATCTGAATTTTTTTTCGAGTTTTCCCAGCGAACAAAAACAACGCTACAGTCTCAAGGTACAACCATAATAAAATAAATAGTTAAAAATAATTGTTTGGCAACCGTGGACATGAACCAGGCCCTGGAATTACACCGAGTTAGTTGGATTAATAAAAAACAATGTTTTTGTAGAAAAATTATCATAAAACCCTTACAATTACTGCCATTAAAAGTGGGCTAGCAGTACGAGTTTAGGGATTACGAATAATAAGCAGTGTTTGAATACGACATGCAGGGTGCCGGTACAAGTGGGTCGGATAAAGAGATCCCTATTGCCCCTTACTGTACAATCGTGTAGTTAGTACATTCTTCATTTTTTTAAATGGGATTTAAGATTATTGTTTTTGCGCTTTGACCAGTTACTTTCTGAATATTTACACACGTAAAATAAATGTTAAACTGCATTAAGGGTAATAAATAGCAGAATGTAATTAGAGTAGAGTTTGGAGTACGGCTCAACTAGTTTTGATTTTTAAAATTTAATTTTTCGAATAATTCCTAATAAAATTTTGCATAAGCTTAATTGATGTTTTGACAGAATAAGTTTATGATTTTTCAAGAACTTTAATATGAAGGTAAATCATTTGTAGCAATAATTCAAAATTAATTTTTTCCATTGTTTCATAGCTACTTAATATTTTATTTTTCATAAATACAAATTTTACGTTCAGTATAACTTTTTTTGAGGTTAAGTGTATACAATATTGCTACATACCTATAACTATATCATAACTAAGGAAATTAAATGTTCCGTATTTAATTTAAACTAAAATTAGAACAAGCTACGTGAATGAAAAATACTAAATAAGGTAGATGCGTGCAATCAGTGCAATGTCCATTACGAATATTAAGTAAAGTGATAAATGATTTTCTGGAATATTTATGTGTTTTTAAACGTGCAATAAAATATATTTACTTACATTTTGAATGTGCAGATAGTTCTGTTTTGATACATTTAGGATTTTAATTTATTTTTATTGTGGACAATATATTTTATTTTTAGCTAAAATTGTAGTTAATGTTAACACTAATGATATTTTGTAGTTGCCCAAATTTATAACTATGGAAATGGAGCCGCAGCATTACGGGTTTTGGACACATCCAGAAAATATTTCAAAGTTTGTGTACGTATCTACAATTTGAAATAGAAATGGATGATCTGCCCGGAATTGAATTTTGGGTTGCACAGAGCTGATAGATGTACTACCTGCATAGTCCAAAAAAATCGTTTTACAAACAAAGCTGCAATATAACTTGGTGAATTTTTGTAGTATTACGATCATAAATAATATTTGTGAATTCAAAATGATTACCACTAGTGGCTGCTGCTGCCACAGTCCCTTCTTCGTTGACTTCAATCAACGCCTTTTGTCGGACATCCGAAATGTAAATGTTTTCAATGGACATCCCACTAAAGTCAGCTGCAGAAGTAAATGCCGAGTGCATTTCAAGCTATCAGTAAAAAAAGCAAATTAATTCAAGGCAAATCGAAGAATTGTAACAGATAAACTTTTAATAACGTAATAAATAACAAAATAGGAAAACAAACATTTATTAGAGGCTCGTTAAGCAGCAATTTTGACTCAATTTTGAAACGGGGCATGAAAAAGTCGATGAGAGTTGAATTGTCCATTTTGGGCAGAATTTTAGACGGGATTAAATCTGCCATTCCAGATTCCAATCTTGCGAGACCAGACACTTGTTTTGGCAGATATACAATCATGGACAGCCTGTCACCCTTTAAATTAGCAGCCGTATTAAAACATTAAATTAATATTAGTTAGACATCTATAAAAATACAAGAAATATTCAATTATCTTAAGCAAATTTAAAACAAATTAAAACCTTATACGAAAGTGCCACAGCATGTGCATCCAAATGATCAAGTTCAACATAAGGCAACTTTTCTAATTTATTCATCATGTCAACCTCGGTCTTGTATTTTTCTTTTACAAAAAACTCGGCCTTTTCCGTCAATTCCAAAGGAAATTTATTCGCCCACGAACCTTTAAAGTAGACGCCATTTACCAGGACCATTCGTGTCGAACTGTCAATTAAATCTGTACATAGCAACCCATTATTACTTATAGTATTTTTACATTTTATAAACACAATTTTAGCTTAATTAATGCTCAAAATCGTAATTCACCCGGAGTAATTAGTTCCGTGATTTTATTTTTGGTGAAGTCTTGAACCCATTTGTTAATAGTTTGGGCAGCAGCAACATTCTTTAAAAAATCCACCTGTTCAATTTCGGCACCGAAAGTTTTTGTAACTGCAGCAGTGTATTCTGGTTTTAGTTCAAAACCCGTGGCACAGTACAACTTGTTTGCTTGAGAAAGTGTGTATCCTTCATTGGATTCCTACGTAACAAGATTCATGTTAAACAAAATAGCAAATTCAAGAATTATTTACAAAACCTGAAGAGGGAGACCTCCTTAATTTTTGACGATTTTTTATACACAAAATTTTTATAAATTACTTTAAGGGTTGGAAGTACTTGAGAATATCCATTGCTTAGAGTTTCATCGCTGTGTGGAAAGTTAAAGACGTTTGCAATCTCGTCCGCAGTCTCTCCACGAGCGCCCAATTTTACTAATGCAGTCACAACGCTGAGGCTGAGGGCTAAGAAAATGAAATTCCCGGGAATCGATTTTCTTAATTCCTGTAGTGATACATATAAATAGATATAATCAGTAAAAATTAAAAACTAATAGAGAAGCTATACATTTATAAAGTTGTATCCCTGTATAACACAAGAAATAATATTTCTCAGTTGTGGATATACGTAGTTACCTGGTGGAGTGAAACGGAAAATATCGAATTCCCTTCTGCCACGGCTTGAACCTCTGGGATATTTTGGAGATTTAACGCCATAGTGACTTGTTGAAAGTTTTGCTATTACAGTATAATATAATATATAGCCTGTTATTTCCAAATAGAAAGGATGAAATACTAATTGTAGGTCTTGTCTTGTGCGGATGGAATGGTTATGGTATGACAGAAGTAACTGGGAGACTTTAAATACCAAACTCAGAGTTTTGTTCGCAGCATTTGTTTTTTTAATTGACAACTAACAACAAGTAATTTTTTCCCCCACATTTAGAATGTACTACACTCCTGCTTCCAGATAATATTTTATTATTCTCGCAATTATTATCATGAGTCACCTTGGAATAGCAGATATTTACAAGTTATATATTTTATTTTCTACAGGACAACTTGTAGTTAAAATTATTTCGTTCATTTTTATTACTTATTGTTAGACGTCAGAACACACCACATGTAGTATTATGCTGAATCGCTGAATGTAACACAGGTAAAAATTTTAACATACCTTACTTCCACTTTGTCACCTTTGACATCTGGGTTTTTGATTACATCTAAAATGTTTGAAACATTAAAACTGATCTAAATATTCAAATTATTTTGTTTATGATCCACAATATATCCACCTGCTATTGTATGTGTGTGGCTACTAAAACAGCTATTACTTTCAGATATAAACAAATACGTAAATTATGGCAACAACATAATAATAATAATAATCATATAAATTATACAACACTATGTGTGTATCGACCAGCTAGACATAATTTGCGGATTGGATCATCCATTGTGACCTTGTTGCTCTTCACCTGCTTTGAATGTCAAGTTCAAGTTCAAAGTAAATATTATAAGCCTAATAATATTATTAGAAAAAAACAGGTTTTATTTTAGTATCACACGGTAATAAATTATTTTTTAAAGCTCATTCATAACGTACCTAGAAAGGTAGCATACAGGTAGTAATGTTTCTAAAACTTTGTAGAAACGGAAAACACTGATAATGGTAATATTTGCCATTTTATTGTGATGACGTTAACACTTATAATTACAAATCACAGAAATGTATCTGTATTTGAAAAGTTTTTTGGCAAACCGGATAGGTTCATTAAAGCAAATTTTACAGGAACAACGAAAAATGAATAAATGGTGACCAATTGAACTTTTTTAACTTAATTTTGGTCTACAGGTACCACATCTGACACAGCGTAGTTGCAAGTAGTTTCATAATTCTAGACAGACTCTGGAATTTTTTTTAAAATTTTGAAAAATTTAAATTTGTGTACTTATCCCGTTTTGCCAAAAAATCAATAACTCAACTTGGGGTAAAGAGCCCGTGACGTGAAATTTTAACCATTTTAAATGAAACCAAACTTTTTCTTATTTTTTTATCCTTTTTGTATAAAAACAATAACGCACAGCAATGTCTTCTACAAACTACGAAAAAACTCATAAACCAAATTTAAGTGAGTTGTACAGGTTTTAGGTAGACTTATCCCATTTTGCAAAAATAGTTTAGTGGACTTACTCCGCTTTGCGCAAAACGAAATTTGAACTGTTTAAAAAAATTGCTTCGGTTGAACTTTGACCTTTACCATTTAACACATTAACTTATCTAGTTGAATAGAACAAATAACACAAACAATCTCATGTTTTAAAAAAATGAACTTATCTTGTTTTTCCACAAATCTCTTTATTTATTGAGGGTATAATATATTCATATTGGATGCAATGGATTTAAACTATTTAAAGGCTAAAGGACACCATATTATTATGCCTAACACAGTTCTTTAACGCAATACAATAAGTAGTTTTATCTGTAAATTACAAGAATAGTGATCTAATTAGGGTATATAAGTTGTATACAATGTTATTTATGAAAAATCTGGCGCGAAGGGCCGGATTTTTCCTAAGCTAAGCTGCCTAAGCTTCCTAAGCTAAGCTAAGCTTCAACAAAGGCGCAAGACAATTTATGTTTTGCTAAAAGATGAAATAGGATTAATGGAAGCTCTTCTACAATAAACAAGACAAATACAAATGTGCGTAGCATGTAGTTGAATATAGCTAAAAAGTTTTTATAAATTGTACCATTTACAAATGACGTCATTTATGGAGGCTCCCCTACCATCAATAAGCCACATATGGAAGTACGTGGCATGCAGTTCAAAAACACTAGATTATTTTTAAAAATTGAATTTTTGACAAATGACCTAATTCATGGAGCCTTCCCTACCATCAATAAGCCATATACAAATGTACGTGGCAAGCAGTTAAAAAAAGTTTAGAAAAAATTTTGAAGATAAAATGGGGGGTCCCAAAAGCTATGATATTTAAATGACGTCATTATAGACGATCCCTGAATATCTATAACACATATAGGTAAGTCTGTGACATGTAGTTAAAATAGGATGGAAACAAATTTAAAGTTGGGACTGGGAGTACTAAAAACTGTAATTTTTAAAGGACGTCATTATGTACGATCCCTGAATACCTATAACACATATAGGTAAGTCCGTGACATGCAGTTAAAATAGGTTGAAAAAAAATTAAATGTTGGGAAGGGGGGTACTTAATATTATGATAGTTTTGAAAGACGTCATTAACGGACGATCCCTCACAATGCATAAGGAAAAATTTCGGAGTTGCTCCATATAACTACTAACTGTGGAAAAACGAT
Organism: Dicyrtomina minuta; assembly: GCA_949802685.1. NCBI lineage: Eukaryota > Metazoa > Arthropoda > Collembola > Symphypleona > Dicyrtomidae > Dicyrtomina > Dicyrtomina minuta. Next base: position 79,989,103 of record OX461810.1, on the reverse strand, counting down.
TAGTGCGATCTCAATTAAAAAAGATACAACACACGTCCCTCGCATTTCCAAGTGGTTAAAAGTTGTTCTAGTTTAATCGGTTTGGAAATGCAACGTCCAGCTCCAGCGTACGACTAACTGGCGGTAGAAGTAACAGACATTTTGTCAGTTTTTATACGTGACCGAAATTGAGAGTAAAAAATGTTGAGAGTTGGTCCACTTAACTGCTAATTGCGAAAATACTATAAAATGGTTTGTACCCAAAAACTATACAGCACACCTAAATCACATTTGTAAGCGTTTAAAAGTTGTTTTATCACAAGTTTTGCAAAAGTACGACCTGTAGCGTACAAGATACAAAAGGTGGACCGACAGACAGACGGACAAAACCATTTCATTAGATGCTCAATGAGCTAAAGCTCAGCATCTAAAACTCGTGACTATATATAATTATTCAGAAAATAGGTAAAACACAAAACATAATGTATTCTTTTAATACCTAATTTATTACTTCAGAAATTAAAACAATAATATAATTCACAATAAATTTAATTCCCTGTAAGCTTGAATTTCCTGCTCATCACAACCTTTATAGACGGAGCCAACGTCGGCCATATTCAAAAAGAGTAACCAATTATAGTTTAAATACATGCTAAGCTCTCTTGGGAATTTAAAGCAAACTGAGACTTCATCCAGATTTTGTCTCTCATACAGCATTCAAAAAGAATAACTAGTGGCTGCTACTGAGCCCATTTGCTCGGTAATTCCTGTGTAGACCCGTACAGTTATGTTAATCTCTTTTCCAGTATACATAGTGCCAGGGTAGATACTCAAAGCGTCTATGTCAGTTTCATTTGCTGCCTAATGTCTGAGTGATTTCGTGTTTTGGAACCCACCGTTAGCAACATTGCAAATCGGGACATACTGTAAACCAAATACCATAAAATCGTGTTCATAGTTATTCTCCAAATATGTTATCCATCTACAATATGATATTTGAAATAGACTAGTAGCGTGATGTTAGATAATTTGCTTGAGATTTATTAAAAGAAAAAGTACGTACGTTCCCAGTTCCCACTGTGCAAATTGATTCAGCATCCGGGAGAAGGGCAAAATATTTGGTCAAGTCTGGCGCGTGAGTGTAAAAGTGCAAAGAATTTCCCCCTCTTAAATTGATCTGCAGCGTCTGCTGCAGCGCCTCTCCGGTGGAAGTCAGACCAAGAATGACCAATACGAAAGTGGCCCAAGAATTCGCTTTCTGTCTAAGCAATGCCATTTTTTTTACTAGTTGTAAAATCGATCTATACTTCATGAGCACGAATGCGGGTTTTTATTTTTAGTATTTTTGTTGACCTACCTATTAAAAAATTAGAATTCTAAAAATTAAAATCTGTTTGTTATTTAATCGGTTTTTTAATTGCCAACCTAAAGCTTTGAATTGGAGCAGTTAAAATGATAGCTCAATAAGCACAGCTAAACGAGCAGCTATATAATTAAATTATTACTTTTGTAATTTGTGAGATGCTTTCGAGAATTAACTAGAATAACTTGTAATCTCGACTGTGAATCAATCAACAATCAAACATGTGATAACACGGGAGCTCAGTGGCGTCGGAACCAATTTTTTCAGGAAGGGCATAATCATAAAACCAACCCCTCTCCCCCCCCCCCTTCCTAAAAAAATAACGTTATTGACAATTTTCACACAAAACGAAACCTGCTTTCTGGTTGGTGCTTCTATTCAAAATAGTTCAAAAAATTAGTTTTAAATATTGTGCCCTTAAACGAAAATTTTTTTGATTTTTTTAAAATTAAAATTTCCGAATTTTTAAAAATTTTGAACTAATGTTTTAGAAAATTGTGTAAGAATCGAAAACACAAAAATTTTATTAAAATCCCGTGCAAATCGTACACGCTTTGAAATGATCTTCACACTAATGTGGTTAGACCGTCGCAACAGGTTAAGCTGGTAACTTCAACAGTTTTAGTAGTAAATTTTGTAACTTTCGAGGGCAGGAAAATCTGTTAGCCACAGGTAACACCGCTGTAGTTACAAAAACCGGTTAACAAGGTTAGAGTTAGCCTAACAGGTTCTAAGAGTTTATACTATAACTCACCAACCGTAGTGCTGTTAACCGCAGATAACAGGATTCACTGTGAATGTCGGAGTAACAAGAAAGCAGTTAGAAATAACCAGTAAATTAGTCAATTCACTCCTATTTTTCCAAGCGTGTAGTAAAACGAGAATGGTATACTCCCCCGGTTTGGTGAGCGGATGGGAGGCCATTTCCGAGTTTACCTTACCTCCTCATGTTAGCGCTTGGGGATTAATCTCCCCATTTATTTATGAAATTATGATTTACTTATTTTTACACCCATATTTTTATTTATAATTATAATTTAGTTTAGTTAGTTAATGTCAGATGGTAGATATAGTTTATGAAGGGGGTGTCCACCACTCCGGAGTAGGCCGGAGACCTATAAAAAGGGAAAGAAGCTCGGCTGCCGCGGTCAGCCAAGAATCTCGAATATAGCTACAATGGTAAGTTATGTTTTGAGTCTTATTGTGATTCTTATTTACATTATTTATTTTATTTATTTCATTTAAGTTTGTTTTATTTTTATCAATGGGGACACTCGGGGAGAGCATCAAGATCGGAAAGGAAGGCGAAACCGTGAACTTGATCAGAGTTCTGGGATCGCTTTCCTTCTTTTCCTTCAATTTAGCCTAACATTTTTAGCGATTTTTACTGATAATTATGAACGGGGACTTGTCCCTATTATTACGTTCGGGGAGTTCCTCGGAACTTCACCCGACGTCTCATTTATATGCCAATTATTTTCGTGCTATATTTTAATAATAATTGAATTTCATATTCTTAATTTTAGTAATGCCAATTTGATGAGAATCAAGAACATTTTGCCGATTGATTGAGAACACGAACGATCAAAGAGGAGAGGTAATTTTAAGGATGATTTTATATTAATTCAAAAAAAGGCAAATGAAAATATAATTCAACATGAAATGATACGGTTTTCTCCTTTCGGCATAAGACCGGGAGCCAGAGGATTAATGATTCAAAAGTTTGTAAAAATTATTTTTGTTTTTCTTTTTAGGTTTTCGTCCATACATGAATACTTTTATAATGGTAACTTTACAATGATTTCTTACGCGCACTGCGAAAGCAGTGCTTACAGTTTCCGGATCCAGATCCAATTGGAGTACAGGTAATTCACGAATATCAAATTTCTCTTTTTTGATTTTTACATTTTAACTTATGGTCTACTGACCTCGAAAGATAATTAAAGTAAATTTAATGCGAACTTACGGAAGAGAGAGGCGAATATGGAAACCACGTGTCATGGGAAAATTATTATATGTAGATTTTCACAACAGTAACTTTTTCTATTTTCTTTGATTTTATGATTATACGAACAGACGCTGTAGGAGCAATTCCCTTTTAAACGTCTTATGCCTTTTGGGGTCTCCATGTTTTCCCTTCCCTTTGATGAGTATTCTTCATTTTAAAAACTGAATATAATTTTTAGGAAAAGAAAATAATCAAAATGAATCTGAATTCCTCTCTTCTCGAGGAGTCGATCGTGGAGTTGTGGTTAAAGACCAAAAATCCGACTTCAGTCCTGGCTGAAGACGTGATTCCAACTGCCGAAGCATGCTTGAGCTCTCCTTCTTCCTCGCTTCTTTTTCCTCGAGATGCATCTTTGGCCGCATGGCAGCGTCTTCTTTTAATTCATCTTTTGGTTGATAGGCGTAGGATTGAAGGATCGCAAGTTGTATCTTCTTTTGATTATCTGTTTCAATGGGTCTCTCTCCTTTTCTGTCAGATGGCTGATGCTGTCTGGAAGATCTGGAGCGAACCTGTGAGAGCGAGTGTCGTGGAAGCTATTCCCTTCTTACAATCCCCTTTTATTCCTCCGTGTCCCCACAGAGGGTGGCTAAAGAAAAACAGAATAAAAGACACGACACGCATTTCATGGGTTAAACTTTTATTTAATGATTATGGATTACTGGACCTGGTTTTGATTGATTTTTGATTTTGCAAATAAATAAATGAAATTCTAATTCTGGACCTGGTTATAATTCATTTTCGGAAACCTTTTATTCTTAACAAAATTGCATCAAAGAAATTTATTGCATAACGAAAAATGTGTATTATGTCCAACCTAGAAATAGACCTAAGTTTTTCACCTTGACTGGCCATCCGTCAGAAACAGGTACGCAGCCTTGACTAATAACGTCATGACTAATCAACGTGGACGATTTTATACTTGATTCCGACCGGATTTTCTTTAAACAGGTCGAAATCAGAGGTCAAAAAATATGGTTTGAAAACATAACAAAAAGAATATAATTAAATCAAAATTATAACCTAGCTAACCCCCTACGACTTAATTGCTAATGCATAGAAAGGCTAACACTCTCGGTTGTCTCAGTTAATCCTGAGATGGTTCTTATGCTGATATTTAAATACAGAATTTCTCTATTAGGATTAGGGAAATAATTCAGCTTTAATATTAATGATAGTAAAAACAATTCTTCTGAGAAAATTTCTATGGTCAAACTGGTTACCCTACGACTTAATTTATTATGCGTAGCGGTCTATCTGGGTTCTAATTTGAACAAATTCAAGCGTTTTAAAGATTTGAAGGAGATAATGGGAAACATAATAAATCTATCATGGTCATACGGCGCTACCTGAGCTTTTTCCTTCGTAATTCACTTACACTAACTTTTTACGAAGTCATGAGGCTTTTATTTTTATGAGAACTTTATTTTATTTACGAAGATATATTTTTAGTTTTAACGTAGATATCCTGGGTCTTGTGTCAATATATTTTCACCCGATATAATTTTATTTATTTTTACGAAGTTAATTGATTATAACGTAGATATTTAATCTTTATGGGGAATAATTCATTCTTTTAGTGTGCTTCACTGTGAGCTTTGAGATTCTTCAGGCTCTTGGGGATTTTCTTGAGAGGGTGCTTCTTCAGCTTCTGCTGGATGAATCTGTTCTGGATGCTGAAGTGGCAGTTGAGCTGGAGCTACCGGGTGCTGTTGTGGTTGTGGAAGTAATCCTGGTGATGTATTTTCGCTATCTTCCCATTTCAGCCGTATTCGGGGGATTATTATCGGGACGTAGATAACCAGTGTTTTCTGTGAAACCACATTTCTTTGAGTTGGTATGAACGATAGACGTGCGTTTAGGTTATTTACATGCATCGTCATGAGGTTCCTAAAGTGGTAATATCCCAAGACAGGGTTCTGCCGATTTAAAAACCTTGGTAACATATATAAGCGGAATTCCGGATCGAATTCAAAGCGGATGTGGTAAGGGAAACGACTTCCTGGATTTGCCACTATTGTTTGAAATTGCTCTTGTAGGAATACCTGGTATGCTGAGGCCATTGCGATTTGTCTTATGCCTTCCGCGGACATTTCTGCACCAGCCTCTTGAGGCTGGTGCAGCAATAAGCACAATTTGAGTTTAATTAATGCTTAAAATCGTAACTCACCCGGAGTAATTAGTTTCTTGATTTTATTTTTAGTAAAGTCTTGAACCCATTTGTTAATAGTTTGGGCAGCAGCAACATTCTTTGAAAAATTTACTTGTTTAATTTCAGCGCCGAAAGTTGTTGTAACTGCAGTAGTGCATTCTGTGTTTAGTTCAAAACCCGTGGCACAGTATAACTTGTTTGCTTGGGACAGTGTGTATTCTTCAGTGGATTCCTAGTTTTCCTACGGAACAAGATTCATGTTAAACAAAATAGGAAACTTTAGGAATTATTTACAAAACCTAAAAAGGGGAGCCTTCCTAATTTTTGACGATTTGTGATACAGAAAGTTTTTTCAAATTACTTTAAGGGTTGGAAGTACTTGATAATATCCATTGCTTAGAGTTTTATCGCTATGTGGAAAGTTGAAGACGTTCGCAATTTCGTCCGCAGTCTCTCCACGAGCCCCCAATTTTACCAATGAAGCTACAAGCTACAACGCTAAGGCTGATGGCTGAGAAAATAAAATTCTCGGGAGTCGATTTCCTTAATTCCTATAGTGATAAGTGATAAATATAAATATATATAGGCGCTACAAATTATAAACTAATGAAGAAGGTATACATATAAAAATTTGTATCCCTGTATAACACAAGAAATAATATCATTTTGTTTTGTATATCTATATAGTTACCTGGTGGAATGAAACGAAAAACAAAGAATTTCCTTCTGCCACAACTTGAACTTCTGGGATATTTTGGAGATTTGATGCCATAGTGACTCGTTGAAAGTTTGGTATTACAGTATAATATAATGTTTAGCCTGTTATTGTCAAATAGATATAATGAAATACTGATCGTAGCTCTTGTGCAGATGGAATAGTACTAGTTTTATAGACGTAACTTGGAGGTTTTAAATACGAAACACAGAGGTTTGTTCGTAGAATTTGTTTTTTTAATTAAAAACTAATAAACAAGTTATTTTTTTTTCCCTACATTTAGAGAATATACTGCCTTTCTTCTTCGAGATATTTTAATATTCTCGCAATTATTTTCATGAGTGACCTTAGAACAGTAGCTATATATAGAAGTTATTTATTTTATTCTCCACAGGGCACCTGTACTTAAAATTAGTATTATCATATTTATTGCTCACACGTTAGGACACACACAACATGTAGTAATATGCTGAATGTAACACAGGTACAAAATTTCCCATACTTTACTTCCGCTTTGTCACCTTTGACATCTGGGTTTCGTATTACATCTAAAATGTTTGAAACATTAAAACTGATCTAAATTTTCAAATTATTTCGTTTATGATCTACAATATATTCACCTGTTATTGTATGTGTGTGGCTACTAAAACGGCTATTACTTTTAGATATGAATAAATAATTACTGTTAAGGCAGGCCAGCCTGTTACTTCTTCAATTAAGGACAGGTAAGTTAGACGAGAGTGCTGCTATCGTGAGCCTAAAGCGAACTACCAAGAAGTTTCAAGCATTCAAAATGTAATACAAACTCAACATTATAGTATATTTAAATTCACCCAAGGTAATAAGTAAAAACTTGTAATGTAATGTTTCGTAAGTTCCCGGGTTTTCCCCAAGAATAAATTTAAAACTTCTGTACCACTTCTGTACATACTATAATGCTGAATTTGTATTACATTTTGAATGCTTGAAACTTGTTGGTAGTTCGCTTAAGGCTCCCGATAGCAGCACCCACGTATAACTTACCTGTCCTTGATTAAAGAAGTAACAGGCTGGCCTGCCTTTACAGTAAATTATGGCAACATCATAGTAATACTAATAATAATAATTGTATATATATTTTACAACATTATGTGTGTATCAACCAGCCAGGCCATAATTTACGGATTGGATCTTCCACTGACTGTTATATATCGCCGGTGAATAAGCATTTTTGCCTAAGTCCAGTCCAGTACTAAAAGCATTACTGCCCAAGTCCATTCGTTTCTTAAAAGCACATTTGCCCAAGTCCATGCAAATCCTGTTCAAACCTGCACAGTTCGGTGGACTTGGGCAAATGTGCATTTGAGAAACGCATGGACTTGGGCAGTAATGCTTTTAGTACTGGACTGGACTTAGGCAAAAATGCTTATTCACCGGCGATATACCGTGTTGCTCCCCGCCTGTTTTGAATGTCAAGTTCAAGTTCAAAGTAAAATTTGTACGCCTAATAATATTATTAGAAAAAAAAACATGTTTTATTTTCGTATCACATGTTATTAAATTATTTAATTTATCAAAATGTATTTATTAAGATCGTTTTTAAGTTAAATCTATTACTATTGTAGCGGTTCTTCTATTTACACCTATAGACATTTTATTATACAATGTACTATCATATCTTTCTGAAAAACCAGTTTGTAACTCAACGCGTGATTCATAACATTTTGAAGCTCATAACGCATCTAAAAATAATTTAATGCGTTCAAAATTAGTTTTCAGTAAAAAAGCAGTAATTATATTTTGCTTCTCCTCCCGCTCCCACAGGACAGACACTGTATCTGTTTATAAACATCCAAGTACAATTTATTAAGCAGATTGTGTGTTATATGTTTTAAATATTGGATCGTTGTGAAGACCCTTTAGGCTAAAAATGATAAATTCAAATCGGTGTGTAATGTAGTTATTTAAAAACATTTACAGCTTAAAGGATTGAAAGGCAGCAGTTACAATAATAGCTCAATAAATAAAACTAAAGGAGCGGCGGTAATTATATACATCGGTATGATTATATTTGTAATTTGTATGTCGGATGCTCTTGAAAATTAATTAGATTGACTCGTTATCTCAACTGTATTGTATGTCAACCTAGAATCGGGCATGTGATGATACTGGGACTGTAGACAGGGGCAAATAATGCAGCCAGCGCAAGCAGTCCCTGCTGCTTAAATTTAAAAATCAAAAAACATATAAATGAAACTTTTTGAAACTATGTATATACAAAAAAGAATATTTTAATTTTTCAAAACCAATGTAAATAAAACATTTGACACTTGTTAAAAACAATGTAAATAGCAGTGCATTGAGATCTTTTCTAAACAAACAAGTGAAAAAAAATCTTGATCTTTTTTTTTAAACAGGGCCTTCGTCTTGCCCTGATTGTAGAACTACATAAAGCGCATTTTAATTGTTGATTGAGATTGAGATAGATAGTGCAAGGTATTTTCAATCATTTCCCAACTACACTTTAAATCTAAACGTTTAAATTAGGTTAGAAATTTTGGTATTGCCTGCATAAAACTTATCCGATACATCATATAATCACTTATTACAACCTGTCACATACTAGTTATGGCCAATTCAACCTATAATACAAATTGTGACCTATTGAACCTTTGCCTTTTTTAACCTTTACGTTGTTGCTATTTATAGTCCAGCTGGGAATAAATTCATCCTACTTATTTCTTACCTTCCATGATTCATCGTTTTAATACTCTTGGAAAATAATAGGAAATATACATAATAATTCCGTAAAATTCGAAAACTTTTCCTTGATGCAAATCACAATAAAAATTAGGCCTATATAAGCATTGGCTAAATATTGGTGTAATTAATTTACTAAATACAGACAAAAATATACTTTATTCATACATGTTAAACATAAAATATTCACAATATCAGTTTATAGACTTTAATACTTTTATTTTATCTACAATAAATGTAATTCCTGGTAAGCTTGAATTTCCCGCTCATCGCAACCCTTAAAAACGGAGCCAATCGTAGCCATATCCATGAAGACTAAACGACCAAAGTTAAACAGCATACAATACTACTTTGGAACTTGGAAGCACACAGAGAATCCACCCAGAGTTGGTCCTTCGTACAGTATCCAAGAAGAATGACCAGAACCAGCGACGGAGCCCATATGCCAATTCGAGGTGTGATATTTGCTTGAGCCCGCGCTGTAATGTAAGTCTCTGTCCCATTATAAAACGTTCCTGTGTAGATGCTCAAAGCGTCCTCGTCAGTTTCAGCAGCTGCATAGTGTCGAAGAGAATTAATTCTGCCAGCATTAAACACGTTACACGTAATTCCACTCGTCCCATTGTTAAGGGTTCTTCCAAGCCCCTGGAAATGCGTTTCATAGTCATTCCCTATGTAGGTAATCCATCTACGACATGACAGAAGTACACAATATGTATTACAATTATCTAAACTAATTTGCAATGATAATGTGTTTAAAACAATATTAGCCATAAAAATAATAGCAATAGTATGTTAGATATATCGTGCGAGTCAGGAATCAAAATGACCCATATCCAATTTAAACTAAAATTAAATCGAGCTATATGTCATAAAAACAAAATGAGTAAAATGCGTAAAATGTTAGGTACGAGTTTTTGAAAATTTAATTTATAGTTTAAAGTTAATGTTAATTATTACATTTATACAAATATTTAATAAAAAAGGTTTCTATTTAAATGCATTATACAGTAATATACAGCATTAAATAAGCCGCAGGTTACAATTCAAGTGGTTTCACAATTAACTTCAAATTGAAATTAAATCTTGAAATGTTTATCACTTTGTTCTGCAAACATTTCGATCAGGGGCGGGTCAGGAAAATTGTTTCCCTGTTCCCCCAAACTCTTGTTAGGGAATACAATTCCCTAGGCTGAACGGAGCTGTGGTTAAACAACCTCAACTATGTGCTGTGATTATATAGATACATTATGCTGTAATTATTAGTTGTGGCAATTTGCGTCCCACATCAGCAAAATCTATACGTCTTACAGTATTAAATATTGCACCTTGGTGACGATAATTTAAATCACAAATTAAATTGGTATTAGCGTGCTATTCAAATAGTATAAATTATAAGTTATGTTAAAATTGGTTACACACAAAATTAACTAATTGCTGCGATGTAAGTGCATTTTAGTAAGAAGTGTAATAAATGATGTCTCACTTAAATATGGACGCCCATGCTTTCATGCCTCCAAATAGGCAATTATAAGTTAATTACGGTAATATAATAGGGCAAAACCACGGGTAGTAAAAGAAAATGTAAGAACCAATTTAGATCCTTAAGACAACTCACTTTGAGCAACATGCATGCAGTTGCTATTTAAAATCCATGGTAAAACTAGCCATGGTAAAATATTCCGTTTTTAAAAACAAATAAAAGTTGAAATAAAGAATTAACATTTTTAATAACAATAGGTTAAATTAATTACTAAAACAAACGAATGTAATTGCATTTAAATTGTTTTTCCGTTGTTTAATTGTACGTTGAGGGTACTAAGCAAATTCAGTAAAAACTTTATTACACAATGACATAATTAATATTAAAGTTCTCACATTTGATCTTTATCATTGGATTAAATAAAAATTCTACAAACCGTACAATGAAACGAGTTCAAACATGTGTAACTGTTTTTGTAATAATAGTAAGCATTCGTGCCGGATTTGCAGGTAGTAATAAATAATTATATCATTTCAAAGAATTGATAGGTCATACTAAAAAAAAATAATTAAATATGATCCCAATCTCATTCATTTTTAAGTAAAGTCTGCTTTTATTTCCAGACGCAAGAAGCAAAGCTAGAGTTAGCTACACCTTAGCTCAAGTTGTCTGCACGTCCGCTGTTAAGTTTGCCACGACCAATCAAATTGAACCTCCTTCCAAGTCTCTTCCCTTCAACGATGATCTTTGCAAGACGCTCACTTGGAGAAATTGTAGTGAGAAAACTGTCTCATTTCTTGTTCAACTAACTAAGAAAACACTTTTTTTTAATTGTTGCAAATTTTATGGTTTTATTTTGTATTAAAGTTTTCTTTTAAATTATATTAGTGCCAAAAATTTCCGCAGGAGTTTGTCAAAAATTTAAACTTAAAAATTGCCGCTCCCAATCACCACCACAAAACAACCATAACAAGTAACAAGACATCTGAAAAAATGACCAGAATTGTAGAAGGGATAGACGCAAAGCCAAATGAATTCCCACATTTAGTTCGCATCACTTTGAACCGCAAACAACACTGTGGAGGAACAATTTTAAACGAAAATTACATTGTCACGGCTGGACATTGTGTTTATGAATTTTTTTATCCCGTAGTTCAACCTCGTTATACATTTGAAATCATCGCCGGAGAGCACAGTGTTAATAATAGTGACGGAACGGAGCAATTTCGAAACATAAAAAAACCCATTGGGCATGAGAATTTTGTATTGAACAATACATATGTTGCACTCAATGATATAGCCCTTCTACTTTTGGATGAACCACTTGAATTAAATGAGCATGTTTCCCCTCCAAAATTTCCTCAGTCAGATTATGAGGTGACGGTCAAGCTGGGGACAGTGGTGGGTTGGGGACTATTGAAGTTGAGCGGAAATTATCCTGACATCTTGCAGAAAGTGAACCTCTCAATACTTTCTGATGCAGTGTGTGCGGACGCTTGGTATAGGGGGGAATAATTATATTATTGTTCCAGAGACTGTTGTTTGTGCGACTTTAGATGAAAAGGGTAAAAATAAAAATACATGCTTTGCTGACTCAGGTGGACCACTTATGGTCAAAGTTGACAACGATTGTTATGATGATAATAATAATGGAGCCACCACCAACTATCTTTTTGTAGGGATTGCTTCGTATAATGCTTTTTGTGGAGGTCATCAACCGAGTGTTTACACTCAAGTATCCAAATACATTGATTGGATATATAGTCACGCAGTGTAGGAAATATTCCACTTCGTCACTATCAAAATCTGGATTTTTTATACTTTGTTTTGCTACCATGAAACTTAATTTTGGTATTTCATGGTTTGCAATGAATGATTAATTCAGAATTGTTTCTGCTTGCTATTGTAGCTATCATTCTATCTTTTGTCTAAAAGTATGCAAATATACAAACTAATATAGCCTAAATTTGGATAAATGAAACATACTTTCAATATTTCTAAAGATACAATTTCAAATTTTGAATTTGCTACTTTAAATAGTGGTAACACCCTTCATGATTTATACACGTTACAATTATACAAGCCGGGCATTTTAAATGTTGTAAGGTATTTTAAATTTGGTAATAAAATACAAATAGATTTTGAAATCAAATAATTAATATTTTGTTTAATGATTTGTTAAAAGGGATGTCAAATGTTTCAGTGTTAATACACGGCAAAATTACTTTTACGGTTTTACAGGAAATATAGGAAGTAATAAATACATATGGTACGTAGTTATTTAACATTATGGGAATGGAAATGGAACAATCATTATCATCACGGGTTTTTGACACACCCAGCAAAGAGAACAAAATTTGTGCTCGTATCCACGATTTGAAATAGGAATGGATGATCTGCCTTGAATTGAACTATTGAAGGACCAGAGATGATATGTCCACCACCTCCATACATTATGAAATAAAGTTAAATGCACACAGGTACAATTTATTTTTATTTTAAAATTCAAGCGGCAGTTAACATTAAACACTTGAAAATTAGGCTAATAATTTATTATTATTGCTAAATTCAAGTTGCTTACCACCAGTGGCTGCTGCTGCCTCAGTTCCTTCCTCGTTGACTTCAATAAAGGCTTTCTCTGTAGGACAAATGAAATGTAAATGTTATCATGGGATATTCCATTTAAGTCAGCTCCAGGATTAAATGCCGAGTGCATTCCAAGCTAGAAGTGAAAAGAAAAGGTGATTAAAAGAAAATTGAATTAATGTAACAAATAAACTCAAATTTAAAATATTCATTAAAAAAATTCAAAAACGTTTATTAGAGGCTCCTTAAGCTGCAAAGTTGACTCAATTTTAAAACGCGGCAAGGAAACCCAGATGCGGGATTTATTGTTCATTATAGGCAGAATTTTAGACGGGATTAAATCTGCCATTCCAGATTCCAACCTCGCCAGACCAGACACTTGTTTCGGCAGATATACTATCATTGACAGTCTGCCACCCTTCAAATTAGGTATATATAGCCAGATCATATAACATTAAGTAAATAAGTTTTAAGCTCCTTTTAAAGTATGATGACCACAATAAATTTATTACAAGTACATGGAAAATAAAATTTTCATGAGCGAATTTCAAATCAAATTAAAACCTTATATGGGAGTTCCACAGCATGCGCATCTAAATGGTCAAGATCAACATAGCGCAAATCTTCTGATTTAAACATCATGTCAACTTCTTTGCTGCTTTTCTCATCTACATAAAACTCAGCTTTTGTCGTTAAATTCAGATTAAATTGATTTTCCCACGCACCTTTGAAGTAGATGCCATTCACGAGGATCAGTCTTGTCGAACTATCAATCAAATCTGTACAGAGCACAGTGCATTAGACTTCCATTTAATTATTGGTTCTAGTTTTGCAATGTCTATAGAGCGCATAATTGTTTTGTCATAACTTTCCAAGCAACCTAATTACCTGCAGTAATTAGTTCTTTGATTTTATTTTTAGTCAAAAGTCTTGAACCCATTCGGTAATAGTTTTGACAGCAGCAACAGTTTTTGAAAAATCCACGTCTTCAATTTCAACATCAAAAGATTTTTTAACTGCTGAAGTGTATGCTGGTTTTAGTTCAAATCCCACTCCACAGTACACTTTGTTTGCTTGACAAAGTGTGTATCCTTCAGTAGATTCCTACAGGAAATGTTTCATGAGTTGCAAAATTTTTTAAAATAACTTTAGGAGATTTTATCCTAATTTTAGACGATTTCCAATACACAAAATTGTTTTAATTTACCTTTAGAGTTGGCAGTACATGCGAATATCCATTGCTTAGAGTTTCATCGTTGTGTGGAAAGTTGAAGACGTTCATAATTTCGTCCGCAGTCTCTCCACGAGCCCCTAATTTTACCAACGCAGCTACAACGCTGAGGCTGAGGGCAGAGAAAATGAAATTCGTGGGAGTCGATTGTAGGTAAAAATAGTTTGATCATATTTATTGCTTAAACGTCAGCACACACTACATGTAGTAACATGATAAATGTAACACAAGTAAAAATGTTATTATACTATACTTCCGCTTCGCCAACTTCAACATCTAGGATTTCATTACCCCTTTGATACTATTATTTATCAAATATAAAAAACATTAAAACTGATCTAAATATTTCATTTTTTTTGTTTACGATCTACAATAAATCCACCTGTTATTGTATGTGCGTGGCTATTAAAATGGCTATTACTTTTATGTATAACTAAATACGTAAATCGTGGCAACATTATAATAATAATAGTATAAATTATACACCAACATAATGTGCGTATTGACCAGCCGGCCATACATAATTTAAGGATTGGATCATCCAATGTGACAGCGTTGTTCCCCGCCTGTTTTGAATGTCAAGTTCAAGTTTAAAGTAAAATTTATATGCCTTATAACATTTTTAGAAAGCCAAACATTTTTTAGTTTTTTAGTACCTTTATAGCATGATAATTTCATTGAGTCATCAGTTTACATTTTTATACTTTTATATTTTAATCCACTAAAAGTATCTATCCATAAATCTACATAATATTGGACTGATCCTGAATCCTGAGCTCATGTAAAATCACTCATTCCAACAATATAGCGGAAAATTTAAAAAAAAAATGATTTTTCCAAAAACTAAAGACCGCCTGATTGCATTTTTGCAGGAAGAAATTTTTAAAGATTTACAAGTATGAATTAAAACTGCCACAACTGCTTAACTCCTTGACGGCTACCTTCCCTTAATTTACAGGATGAAAATTGAATGTTAAGATTTGCTAGCAAATTTGAACTGCTTAACGTTACTGTTAAGGCTGTTAAGGCTTACATAAAACAAGGGAGCTCACAATAAATTCCTAGTTTATTGTTATTTACATAAATTAGTGAGCTTACAGTTATACTTTTACGTAAACGCTGGAGAAGTTTGCAGACAAAACAAGCTCAATAGCTCATTTCAGTTTTTTTTAAATTCGAATATTATTGGCACAGAATAAGAATAAGGGCTCACACACGCAGGGCCAGATTTAATATTTTTGCAGCTAATACAATTCGAACTCTACAGCCACGGAAAAATACATTTGGAAAAAATCACGTATTTAAATTATCATAAAAATTTGTGATTCCTGTAAAGTTAGGCAGCATTGACTTGGCATGTTTTGCCAAAAATATCATCTTTGGATTGTATACGTGATCAAGCGTTTGAACACCCCCTTCACCTCCGTTTCATAGTATACAAAAGTGATCAAGCTTTACAACCCTCCCCCCCCCCTTTATTTTGTATACGAGATATATGGACGACGAGCGAGCCCGTGTAGCTCAGTGCTTACTGCACTGGTGTCTATAAATCTGCTGTTTAAGCAAATGCTCGCTTCAGGTCTTGGTGATCGAGACCAGCGGCGGTGGCAAGTTTTC
Organism: Dicyrtomina minuta; assembly: GCA_949802685.1. Taxonomy (NCBI): domain Eukaryota; kingdom Metazoa; phylum Arthropoda; class Collembola; order Symphypleona; family Dicyrtomidae; genus Dicyrtomina; species Dicyrtomina minuta. The sequence continues at coordinate 79,973,233 of OX461810.1, read as the reverse complement.
CCACTGGGTTTTCCTTGTCCACAAGGCAGTGAAGGGCTCGGCGGCTCTGAACTTCAATGTTAAATGAAGTTCGCCATGTGACTAATGTTGGAATGACAAAAACCTGTGTGATGGCACAGTACAAAAAAAGAATTCGAGGTCGGGTACCCTGTAAGAACTGCGGTTAAATCGGGGCAACCTCAAATTTATTTATTTTTTTATGTATAGACGACGCCGAAGTTCTTTTGAATAAAATTTTGTTTCTCTCTCTGTTTCAGGCCAAAATAACTTGGGTCGATTTTGTATTTTTTAAATTAGAAGCTTTAATCTTTAAACAACTAATTCATCGTTGTTATTATAAAGACATTAAACATCAATATGACGGCAAACTCCATGCTATTGTAATTTTATCGCATTTTATTACAAAGCGAATGAATGGAAACGCATTTAACTAGCCATTGTTTCAAATAATTACTTGATAGCTCTCAGTCAAGCAGCTGAACAAAAAAAATTAATATAATTTAATAAAAAAGTTACAAGCTTCACGATGGGAGGGACAAAATTGGACGGTGGAATAACTTTAATATGCGTAACTACTGTGACACTAATATTTAGCTTTCACTCAGGATTCGCAGGTAGGAATACTAAAGTTTTTAAAAATATTAAAATAACTAATTACCAAATTAATTCAAAATTTGATCTCAACCTAGTCTTCAAATAAAATTATTCTGTTTCCATTGCTAGAAGCCAAAGGCAAAGCGAGAATTAGCTACAGCTTAGCTCAAGCTGTTTGCACGTCAGCTGTTAAGTTTGCGACGACCAATCAAATTGAATCTCCTTCAAAGACTCCTCCTTTCAACGATGATGTGTGCAAGACGCTCACGTGGCACAATTGTGGTAAGTTACTTGTGCTAATTTAGTCAATCTATCAATAAACACAGTTTCTTTGTTTTAAACGAGATGTGAGTCGTTGTAATGTTGTTTCGTAACATTTTAGTAAAATCAAGATGTGAGAGGTTTAAGCTTAAGAATTGCCATCAACATTTACATGACAATTACAAAAAGACATTTACAAAACAGAACAGAATCGTAAATGGAATGGACGCCAAGCCTAATGAATTCCCACACGCAGTTCGAATGACTGTGAACCGCGAGCATCACTGTGGTGGAACGATTCTAAACGAAAACTACATTATCACGGCTGCACATTGTGTTTATGAATTGTATTTTCCTCGTCCCAAACCTTATTTTAAAATTGAATTCATCGCCGGGGAGCACAGTGTGAACAATAGTGACGGAACAGAGCAATTCCGGAATGTAAAAAGTGTCATATGTCATGAGGAGTATGTGTTGAATGTAACATATACGGCACTAAATGATATTGCCCTTGTACTCTTAGATAGACCACTTGAATTTAATACACATGTTTTTCCACCGAAATTTCCTGAGCCAGACTACGAGGCGACAGGGCAGCGCGGGACAATTAAAGGTTGGGGACAATTGTACTATGAAGGACCTTTTCCGGATATTCTGCAGAAAGTGAATCTAACTATAATGACTGACGCAGAATGTGCTGGCTTTTATAAAAATAATCCTGTAATTCCAGATACTGTTGTTTGCGCTTCTACTGTCGTAGAAGATTTAAATACAGATATATGCATGGGTGACTCAGGAGGGGCGCTTACGATTGTCGTAGACAACGACTGTGATAATGATAATAACAATAACAATATCAGCTACCTTTTTGTAGGGATTGCCTCCTATAATAATTACTGTAAAGCCCTTAAGCCGAGTGTGTACACTCAAGTTTCTAAGTACCTTAATTGGATAAGCAATCATGCAGTGTGAAAAATACTATAATGACGAATGATTTAATGACGATGTATTGAAAACGATACCTTTGCCTTTAATAACTCTGTACTGATTGTTTTGACATTCGAATAAAGGCTACACACAAAAAAAAGTTACTTTGTCTTGGATAGTTGCATAAATAACCTCACAGGGTCACATTTTAAAAACTTGAGCACAAATTCCTTAGCTTTTATGCTTAATATATATGATGAAATATATATATAATGATCACATAACAATCTGAATTTTTTTTCGAGTTTTCCCAGCAAACAAAAACAACGCTACAGTCTCAAGGTACAACCATAATAAAATAAATAGTTAAAAATAATTGTTTGGCAACCGTGGACATGAACCAGGCCCTGAAATTACACCGAGTTAGTTGGATTAATAAAAAACAATGTTTTTGTAGAAAAAATATCATAAAACCCTCACAATTACTGCCAGTAAAAGTGGGCTAGCAGTACGAGTTTAAGGATTACGAATAATAAGCAGTATTCAAATACGACATGCAGGGTGCCGGTACAAGTGGGTCGGATAAAGAGATCCCAAAAATTGTAGTATTTAGATAACGTCATTTATGGACAATCCCTGTTAGTTTACTAGTAAAAACCTATGTTGAGGATATATGCCTACCTAATTTCTGAACTATTGACAGGGTTCGGTTGGCAGTCGTCCCCTACGTTCACGTACTCTCTTCATTCGTCCCCATTCGGTCGTACCCTATGTATTCGTACCCTGGTTACATTCGTCCCCTAATAATTCGTACCCTATGAATGATTACATTTCCGTGAATTGGATCCATGCAAAGTAAGTGAAGTCTGAATTAAATGCACATATAAATTTTATTGACACTGAAATTGAAAAAAATATTAGAGACATTACGAATAATAAATTCTGATTAGATTACCAATTCTGGGTAAGGACATCATGAACATCGTCTGCTGAAGTGAGTTTTTGCTTCTTGTTGCAATTTCTGGTGGATTTACGCACACCAGATGCTGCTGCCGGTTTAGTTGTGCCGGATTGTTGGCTTTTTCTAGGTCGACCGGGTCCGCGTTTAGCTGCTGGTTTTGCAGGCGTTCTTGCACGCTGAGCTGCTGTTTGTATTGCCGGTTGCGGTGCTACAAACGGAACTTCAACAGCAGGTATTGGTTGTATTGGCTGGTTGATGGGATGTGGTGGCTGTTCAGCTTGAGGTTTTGGACGGGCTTTGGATTTTACGGCACTTAAGTTATAGGCTATGCGGCGCAAGTACATAATCTTAGTCAAGGTGGTTCTGGTTCTAACTGCAGCAAGCAGCCTTTGATCCAAAAAAATATAGTAGGGGTTACTAAAATAGTGAAATTTGAATGACATCATTTATGGACGATCTTCTTATCGAATACGATTTATTCAAGCAATTATGTGCTTTCGGGCATCACCCATCCATCACACACACACGAAAATACATATTACAAATTATTACGTTTCACGTTGGATAAACAATCTTTGATAAATGAGAAGACGTCGAAGACGGTTCTAACACAATTTAGGTTCTTAAGAAACAAATTAAATTCTGTTTCACTAATACAATTTACTGAGTAGGCTTGAAGATGTTTTGATCGCTGGGATTAAAACTTGGAACATTCGACAAAAAAGTGAAAAATAGAGTCATAGAACGACACTGCATACAACATTCATTACAATTAAATTTAACAAACACATTGCCACATGATATAAAGCTACTGCTAAGGCGTAGTTGTGAGCACACACGGACATGCTGAATTGGTAACATTAAATTTAAATACTTGCTACTCATAAAGTTAGAATTAATTAGGTGGTAGTATTGGTGGTAGGAGGACCTCATTACGCGCCCAAGATCATCCTGTACTGCCTGGTCCCTGATACACTGAACAATGTCATTAGAATGTTCAGCCAAAATTGACGGAGACTGAGAATTCCACACAAAAGAAAATCCTGTGCGATCAAGTACAATTTTTATCTGTAATGCCCAGTTGTACGTCTCCTGGGCGTCTTTCACGTTTATCAGGCTAAATAATCTAGAGTAGCATTTTTTTGCCAGCCTATCCGGGGGCATGAGCAGGACTCGAAACCAGAACTTCAAAGTAATGGAGTATATATGGCACTTTAAATGCAACCTCCCAGTTTCGCATCGAACTAAATATCCCAGAGTTTGTTTAGGTAGGCAAAGTAGTTTTTTTAAAAACCCGGTTTGGACCGTTTCAATCATGTCAACGTACCTCAAACCTCAAATTACAGCAGCGTAGGTTACAGTTAAAACCACGACAGTGTCAGATAGTTTCATCCTGCTTGACCACGATTTAATTTTACACTTCTTGAAAGTATCTAAAATACAACCCGTTGAGGAGTTTGCTTTGCTAATAAGCGCTTCAGCAGCTCTCGATCTTCTTATCGCTAAGGCCGTATAAGTCTAAATTTCTATACTCGTAATATAAATTTCTAGGTAAATTCGATCCATTTGTAAAATAAAGCCAAACGACGCTGCGTATGGTACCTACCTAGATATGCTTATATGCGTGCCTTGAAATAGCGAAAGTTAGATTTAGTCTTTGTTCTCCAGCTTTGTTCAGGAAGGAGTGCAAGGCATCATAATCTGTGGTAAACTCTTAAAAATGGATACATAGGTTAAAATTGTGGTCCTCTTTCTTAATTATTTAAAAATATATTACGCACCCTGCAGTTCCACGCTTTAGTATGTGATTTAAGAAAGCATTGAATCCCAGTTTTTTTGTTCATACAAATACAAAAAATTCCTATTCCTGCTCCATTCCACCGATTATTACGGGGGAGCAACGTGACTAATTTATTACTAAAAACTATACAGCACATAATATACATCGCATTTAAAGTCGATTAAAATGTGTTTTATTTAAGTCGGTTCTGAAATGCAACCTGTAGCGTATGCTTGTTTAAATATGTAAGCCGTCGTAAGTGCTAATCGTGGGGCAACCAAAATTACGTGATAATTAGTCAATGATAAATCTTTTATATTTGTTTACATGTACAATTTTTCCTTGCCCCCTACTGTACAATCGTGTAGTTTAGTACATTCTTCATTTTTTTAAATGGGATTTTAGATTATTTTTTTTGCACTTTGACCAGTTACTTTCTGAATATTTATACACGTAAAATAAATGTTAAACTGCATTAAGGGTAATAAATAGCAGAATGTAATAAGAGTAGAGTTTGGAGTACGGCTCAACTAGTTTTGATTTTTAAAATTCAATTTTGCGAATAATTCCTAATAAAATTTTGCATGAGCTTAATTAATGTTTTGACAGAATAAGTTTATTATTTTTCAAGAGCTTTAATATGAAGGTAAACCATTTTTATAGCAATAATTTAAAATTAATTTTCTCCATTGTTTCATAGCTGCTTAATATTTTATTTTTCATAAATACAAATTTTACGTTAAGTATAACTTTTTTTGAGGTTAAGTGTATACAATATTGCTACATACCTATAACTATATCATAACTAAGGAAATTAAATGTTCCGTATTTAATTTAAACTAAAATTAGAACAAGCTACGTGAATGAAAAAATACTAAATAAGGTAGATGCGTGAAATGTCCATTACGAATATTAGGTAAAGTGATAAATGATTTTCTGGAATATTTATGTGTTTTTAAAGGTGCAATAAATTATATTTACTTACATTTTGAATGTGCAAATAGTTCTGTTTTGAAACATTTAGGATTCTAATTTATTTTTATTTTGGACAATGTATTTTATTTTTAGCTAAAATTGTAGTTTATGTTAACACTAACAATATTTTCTAGTTGTCCAAATTCATGACTATGGAAATGGAACCAGCACTACGGGTTTTGGACACATCCAGAAAATATTTCAAAGTTTGTGTACGTATCTACAATTTGAAATAGAAAAGGATGATCTGCCCGGAATTGAATTTTGGGTTGCACAGAGCTGATAGATGTACTACCTGCATAGTCCAAAAAAAACGTTTTACAAACAAAGCTGCAATTAAACTTGGCAAATTTTTGTGGTTACACGATCATAAATAATATTTGTGAATACAAAAAGATTACCACTAGTGGCTGCTGCTGCCACAGTCCCTTCCTCGTTGACTTCAATCAACGCCTTTTGTCGGACATCCGAAATGTAAATGTTTTCAATGGACATCCCACTAAAGTCAGCTGCAGAAGTAAATGCCGAGTGCATTTCAAGCTATTAGTAAAAAAAGCAAATTAATTCAAGGCAAATCGAAGAATTGTAACAAATAAACTTTTAATAACGTAATAAATAACAAAATAGGAAAACAAACATTTATTAGAGGCTCCATCAGCAGCAATGTTGACTCAATTTTGAAACGAGGCATAAAAATGTCGATAAGGGTTGAGTTGTCCATTTTGGGCAGAATTTTAGACGGTATTAAATCTGTCATTCCAGATTCCAACCTTGCGAGACCAGACAATTGGTTCGGCAGATATATAATCATGCACAGCCTGTCACCCTTAAAATAAGCAGCCGGATTAAAACATTATTTAAATTATGGCTATATGCATCCATAAAAATACAAGAAATATAAAATTCTCATAAACATATTTTAAAATAAATTAAAACCTTATATGGAAGTGCCACAGCATGTGCATCTAAATGTTTAATTTCAACATAAGGCAACTTTTCTAATTTATTCATCATATCAACCTCCGTCTTGTATTTTTCATCTACAAAAAACTCGGCCTTTTCTGTAAATGTCAAAGGAAATATATTCGCCCACGATCCTTTGAAGTAGATGCCATTAACTAGGACCATTTGTGTCGAACTATCAATTAAATCTGTACATAGCAACCGATTAATGAATATTAAATCTTTACCTTTGTTGAACACAATTTGAGTTAAATTAACGCTCAAAATAGTAATTTACCGGGAGTAATTAGTTCCATGATTTTATCTTTAGTAATTTTTTGCACCCATTCGTTAATAGTTTTGGCAGCAGTAATATTCTTTGAAAAATCCACCTGTTCAATGTCGGCATCGAAAGATGTTGTAACTGCTGCAGTGTATTCTGGTTTTAGTTCAAATCCCACTCCACAGTACAACTTGTTTGCTTGAGAAAGTGTGTATCCTTCAGTGGATTCCTACGGGAAAAGAATAACGTTAAACAAAATAGCAACTTCAGGAATTATTTACAAAACCTATAGAGGGAGGCTTTCTTAATGTTTCACGATTTGTAATACAACAAAATTCTTTCAAATTACCTTAAGAGTTGGAAGTACTTGAGAATATCCATTGCGTAGAGTTTCATCGTTGTGTGGAAAGTTGAAGACGTTGACCATCTCGTCCGCAGTCTCTCCACGAGCCCCTAATTTTACCAATGCAGCAACAACGCTGAGGCTGAGAGCTGAGAAAATGAAATTCCCGGGAGTCGATTTTCTTAATTCCTGTAGTGATACGTATAAATAGATATAATCAGTAAAAATTAAAAACTAATAGAGAAGCTATACATATATAAAGTTGTATCCCTGTATAACACAAGAAATAATATTTCTCAGTTGTGGATATACATAGTTACCTGGTGGAGTGAAACGGAAAATAAAGAATTCCCTTCTGCCACGGCTTGAACCTCTGGGATATTTTGGAGATTTAACGCCATAGTGACTTGTTGAAAGTTTTGCTGTTACAGTATAATATAATATTTAGCCTGTAGTTGTCAAAAAGAAAGGATGAAATACTAATTATAGGACTTGTGCGGATGGAATGGTAATGGTATGACAGAAGTAACTGGGAGACTTTAAATACCAAACTCAGAGTTTTGTTCGCAGCATTTGTTTTTTTTAATTGACAACTAACAACAACTAATTTTTTTCCTCCACATTTAGAATGTACTACACTCCTGCTTCCAGATAATATTTTATTATTCTCTCAATTATTATCATGAGTCACCTTGGAATGGAATAGCAGATATTTACAAGTTATATATTTTATTTTCTACAGGACAACTTGTAGTTAAAATTATTTCGTTCATTTTTATTACTTATTGTTAGACGTCAGAACACACCACATGTAGTATTATGCTGAATCGCTGAATGTAACACAGGTAAAAATTTTAACATACCTTACTTCCACTTTGTCACCTTTGACATCTGGGTTTTTGATTACATCTAAAATGTTTGAAACATTAAAACTGATCTAAATATTCAAATTATTTTGTTTATGATCCACAATATATCCACCTGCTATTGTATGTGTGTGGCTACTAAAACAGCTATTACTTTCAGATATAAACAAATACGTAAATTATGGCAACAACATAATAATAATAATAATCATATAAATTATACAACACTATGTGTGTATCGACCAGCTAGACATAATTTGCGGATTGGATCATCCATTGTGACCTTGTTGCTCTTCACCTGCTTTGAATGTCAAGTTCAAGTTCAAAGTAAATATTATAAGCCTAATAATATTATTAGAAAAAAACAGGTTTTATTTTAGTATCACACGGTAATAAATTATTTTTTAAAGCTCATTCATAACGTACCTAGAAAGGTAGCATACAGGTAGTAATGTTTCTAAAACTTTGTAGAAACGGAAAACACTGATAATGGTAATATTTGCCATTTTATTGTGATGACGTTAACACTTATAATTACAAATCACAGAAATGTATCTGTATTTGAAAAGTTTTTTGGCAAACCGGATAGGTTCATTAAAGCAAATTTTACAGGAACAACGAAAAATGAATAAATGGTGACCAATTGAACTTTTTTAACTTAATTTTGGTCTACAGGTACCACATCTGACACAGCGTAGTTGCAAGTAGTTTCATAATTCTAGACAGACTCTGGAATTTTTTTTTAAATTTTGAAAATTTTAAATTTGTGTACTTATCCCGTTTTGCCAAAAAATCAATAACTCAACTTGGGGTAAAGAGCCCGTGACGTGAAATTTTAACCATTTTAAATGAAACCAAACTTTTTCTTATTTTTTTATCCTTTTTGTATAAAAACAATAACGCACAGCAATGTCTTCTACAAACTACGAAAAAACTCATAAACCAAATTTAAGTGAGTTGTACAGGTTTTAGGTAGACTTATCCCATTTTGCAAAAATAGTTTAGTGGACTTACTCCGCTTTGCGCAAAACGAAATTTGAACTGTTTAAAAAAATTGCTTCGGTTGAACTTTGACCTTTACCATTTAACACATTAACTTATCTAGTTGAATAGAACAAATAACACAAACAATCTCATGTTTTAAAAAAATGAACTTATCTTGTTTTTCCACAAATCTCTTTATTTATTGAGGGTATAATATATTCATATTGGATGCAATGGATTTAAACTATTCAAAGGCTAAAGGACACCATATTATTATGCCTAACACAGTTCTTTAACGCAATACAATAAGTAGTTTTATCTGTAAATTACAAGAATAGTGATCTAATTAGGGTATATAAGTTGTATACAATGTTATTTATGAAAAATCTGGCGCGAAGGGCCGGATTTTTCCTAAGCTAAGCTGCCTAAGCTTCCTAAGCTAAGCTAAGCTTCAACAAAGGCGCAAGACAATTTATGTTTTGCTAAAAGATGAAATAGGATTAATGGAAGCTCTTCTACAATAAACAAGACAAATACAAATGTGCGTAGCATGTAGTTGAATATAGCTAAAAAGTTTTTATAAATTGTACCATTTACAAATGACGTCATTTATGGAGGCTCCCCTACCATCAATAAGCCACATATGGAAGTACGTGGCATGCAGTTCAAAAACACTAGATTATTTTTAAAAATTGAATTTTTGACAAATGACCTTATTCATGGAGCCTTCCCTACCATCAATAAGCCATATACAAATGTACGTGGCAAGCAGTTAAAAAAAGTTTAGAAAAAATTTTGAAGATAAAATGGGGGGTCCCAAAAGCTATGATATTTAAATGACGTCATTATAGACGATCCCTGAATATCTATAACACATATAGGTAAGTCTGTGACATGTAGTTAAAATAGGATGGAAACAAATTTAAAGTTGGGACTGGGAGTACTAAAAACTGTAATTTTTAAAGGACGTCATTATGTACGATCCCTGAATACCTATAACACATATAGGTAAGTCCGTGACATGCAGTTAAAATAGGTTGAAAAAAAATTAAATGTTGGGAAGGGGGGTACTTAATATTATGATAGTTTTGAAAGACGTCATTAACGGACGATCCCTCACAATGCATAAGGAAAAATTTCGGAGTTGCTCCATATAACTACTAACTGTGGAAAAACGATTAGTGCGATCTCAATTAAAAAAGATACAACACACGTCCCTCGCATTTCCAAGTGGTTAAAAGTTGTTCTAGTTTAATCGGTTTGGAAATGCAACGTCCAGCTCCAGCGTACGACTAACTGGCGGTAGAAGTAACAGACATTTTGTCAGTTTTTATACTTGACCGAAATTGAGAGTAAAAAATGTTGAGAGTTGGTCCACTTAACTGCTAATTGCGAAAATACTATAAAATGGTTTGTACCCAAAAACTATACAGCACACCTAAATCACATTTGTAAGCGTTTAAAAGTTGTTTTATCACAAGTTTTGCAAAAGTACGACCTGTAGCGTACAAGATACAAAAGGTGGACCGACAGACAGACGGACAAAACCATTTCATTAGATGCTCAATGAGCTAAAGCTCAGCATCTAAAACTCGTGACTATATATAATTATTCAGAAAATAGGTAAAACACAAAACATAATGTATTCTTTTAATACCTAATTTATTACTTCAGAAATTAAAACAATAATATAATTCACAATAAATTTAATTCCCTGTAAGCTTGAATTTCCTGCTCATCACAACCTTTATAGACGGAGCCAACGTCGGCCATATTCAAAAAGAGTAACCAATTATAGTTTAAATACATGCTAAGCTCTCTTGGGAATTTAAAGCAAACTGAGACTTCATCCAGATTTTGTCTCTCATACAGCATTCAAAAAGAATAACTAGTGGCTGCTACTGAGCCCATTTGCTCGGTAATTCCTGTGTAGACCCGTACAGTTATGTTAATCTCTTTTCCAGTATACATAGTGCCAGGGTAGATACTCAAAGCGTCTATGTCAGTTTCATTTGCTGCCTAATGTCTGAGTGATTTCGTGTTTTGGAACCCACCGTTAGCAACATTGCAAATCGGGACATACTGTAAACCAAATACCATAAAATCGTGTTCATAGTTATTCTCCAAATATGTTATCCATCTACAATATGATATTTGAAATAGACTAGTAGCGTGATGTTAGATAATTTGCTTGAGATTTATTAAAAGAAAAAGTACGTACGTTCCCAGTTCCCACTGTGCAAATTGATTCAGCATCCGGGAGAAGGGCAAAATATTTGGTCAAGTCTGGCGCGTGAGTGTAAAAGTGCAAAGAATTTCCCCCTCTTAAATTGATCTGCAGCGTCTGCTGCAGCGCCTCTCCGGTGGAAGTCAGACCAAGAATGACCAATACGAAAGTGGCCCAAGAATTCGCTTTCTGTCTAAGCAATGCCATTTTTTTTACTAGTTGTAAAATCGATCTATACTTCATGAGCACGAATGCGGGTTTTTATTTTTAGTATTTTTGTTGACCTACCTATTAAAAAATTAGAATTCTAAAAATTAAAATCTGTTTGTTATTTAATCGGTTTTTTAATTGCCAACCTAAAGCTTTGAATTGGAGCAGTTAAAATGATAGCTCAATAAGCACAGCTAAACGAGCAGCTATATAATTAAATTATTACTTTTGTAATTTGTGAGATGCTTTCGAGAATTAACTAGAATAACTTGTAATCTCGACTGTGAATCAATCAACAATCAAACATGTGATAAAACGGGAGCTCAGTGTCGTCGGAACCAATTTTTTCAGGAAGGGCATAATCATAAAACCAACCCCTCTCCCCCCCCCCCCCTTCCTAAAAAAATAACGTTATTGACAATTTTCACACAAAACGAAACCTGCTTTCTGGTTGGTGCTTCTATTCAAAATAGTTCAAAAAATTAGTTTTAAATATTGTGCCCTTAAACGAAAATTTTTTTGATTTTTTTAAAATTAAAATTTCCGAATTTTTAAAAATTTTGAACTAATGTTTTAGAAAATTGTGTAAGAATCGAAAACACAAAAATTTTATTAAAATCCCGTGCAAATCGTACACGCTTTGAAATGATCTTCACACTAATGTGGTTAGACCGTCGCAACAGGTTAAGCTGGTAACTTCAACAGTTTTAGTAGTAAATTTTGTAACTTTCGAGGGCAGGAAAATCTGTTAGCCACAGGTAACACCGCTGTAGTTACAAAAACCGGTTAACAAGGTTAGAGTTAGCCTAACAGGTTCTAAGAGTTTATACTATAACTCACCAACCGTAGTGCTGTTAACCGCAGATAACAGGATTCACTGTGAATGTCGGAGTAACAAGAAAGCAGTTAGAAATAACCAGTAAATTAGTCAATTCACTCCTATTTTTCCAAGCGTGTAGTAAAACGAGAATGGTATACTCCCCCGGTTTGGTGAGCGGATGGGAGGCCATTTCCGAGTTTACCTTACCTCCTCATGTTAGCGCTTGGGGATTAATCTCCCCATTTATTTATGAAATTATGATTTACTTATTTTTACACCCATATTTTTATTTATAATTATAATTTAGTTTAGTTAGTTAATGTCAGATGGTAGATATAGTTTATGAAGGGGGTGTCCACCACTCCGGAGTAGGCCGGAGACCTATAAAAAGGGAAAGAAGCTCGGCTGCCGCGGTCAGCCAAGAATCTCGAATATAGCTACAATGGTAAGTTATGTTTTGAGTCTTATTGTGATTCTTATTTACATTATTTATTTTATTTATTTCATTTAAGTTTGTTTTATTTTTATCAATGGGGACACTCGGGGAGAGCATCAAGATCGGAAAGGAAGGCGATACCGTGAACTTGATCAGAGTTCTGGGATCGCTTTCCTTCTTTTCCTTCAATTTAGCCTAACATTTTTAGCGATTTTTACTGATAATTATGAACGGGGACTTGTCCCTATTATTACGTTCGGGGAGTTCCTCGGAACTTCACCCGACGTCTCATTTATATGCCAATTATTTTCGTGCTATATTTTAATAATAATTGAATTTCATATTCTTAATTTTAGTAATGCCAATTTGATGAGAATCAAGAACATTTTGCCGATTGATTGAGAACACGAACGATCAAAGAGGAGAGGTAATTTTAAGGATGATTTTATATTAATTCAAAAAAAGGCAAATGAAAATATAATTCAACATGAAATGATACGGTTTTCTCCTTTCGGCATAAGACCGGGAGCCAGAGGATTAATGATTCAAAAGTTTGTAAAAATTATTTTTGTTTTTCTTTTTAGGTTTTCGTCCATACATGAATACTTTTATAATGGTAACTTTACAATGATTTCTTACGCGCACTGCGAAAGCAGTGCTTACAGTTTCCGGATCCAGATCCAATTGGAGTACAGGTAATTCACGAATATCAAATTTCTCTTTTTTGATTTTTACATTTTAACTTATGGTCTACTGACCTCGAAAGATAATTAAAGTAAATTTAATGCGAACTTACGGAAGAGAGAGGCGAATATGGAAACCACGTGTCATGGGAAAATTATTATATGTAGATTTTCACAACAGTAACTTTTTCTATTTTCTTTGATTTTATGATTATACGAACAGACGCTGTAGGAGCAATTCCCTTTTAAACGTCTTATGCCTTTTGGGGTCTCCATGTTTTCCCTTCCCTTTGATGAGTATTCTTCATTTTAAAAACTGAATATAATTTTTAGGAAAAGAAAATAATCAAGATGAATCTGAATTCCTCTCTTCTCGAGGAGTCGATCGTGGAGTTGTGGTTAAAGACCAAAAATCCGACTTCAGTCCTGGCTGAAGACGTGATTCCAACTGCCGAAGCATGCTTGAGCTCTCCTTCTTCCTCGCTTCTTTTTCCTCGAGATGCATCTTTGGCCGCATGGCAGCGTCTTCTTTTAATTCATCTTTTGGTTGATAGGCGTAGGATTGAAGGATCGCAAGTTGTATCTTCTTTTGATTATCTGTTTCAATGGGTCTCTCTCCTTTTCTGTCAGATGGCTGATGCTGTCTGGAAGATCTGGAGCGAACCTGTGAGAGCGAGTGTCGTGGAAGCTATTCCCTTCTTACAATCCCCTTTTATTCCTCCGTGTCCCCACAGAGGGTGGCTAAAGAAAAACAGAATAAAAGACACGACACGCATTTCATGGGTTAAACTTTTATTTAATGATTATGGATTACTGGACCTGGTTTTGATTGATTTTTGATTTTGCAAATAAATAAATGAAATTCTAATTCTGGACCTGGTTATAATTCATTTTCGGAAACCTTTTATTCTTAACAAAATTGCATCAAAGAAATTTATTGCATAACGAAAAATGTGTATTATGTCCAACCTAGAAATAGACCTAAGTTTTTCACCTTGACTGGCCATCCGTCAGAAACAGGTACGCAGCCTTGACTAATAACGTCATGACTAATCAACGTGGACGATTTTATACTTGATTCCGACCGGATTTTCTTTAAACAGGTCGAAATCAGAGGTCAAAAAATATGGTTTGAAAACATAACAAAAAGAATATAATTAAATCAAAATTATAACCTAGCTAACCCCCTACGACTTAATTGCTAATGCATAGAAAGGCTAACACTCTCGGTTGTCCCAGTTAATCCTGAGATGGTTCTTATGCTGATATTTAAATACAGAATTTCTCTATTAGGATTAGGGAAATAATTCAGCTTTAATATTAATGATAGTAAAAACAATTCTTCTGAGAAAATTTCTATGGTCAAACTGGTTACCCTACGACTTAATTTATTATGCGTAGCGGTCTATCTGGGTTCTAATTTGAACAAATTCAAGCGTTTTAAAGATTTGAAGGAGATAATGGGAAACATAATAAATCTATCATGGTCATACGGCGCTACCTGAGCTTTTTCCTTCGTAATTCACTTACACTAACTTTTTACGAAGTCATGAGGCTTTTATTTTTATGAGAACTTTATTTTATTTACGAAGATATATTTTTAGTTTTAACGTAGATATCCTGGGTCTTGTGTCAATATATTTTCACCCGATATAATTTTATTTATTTTTACGAAGTTAATTGATTATAACGTAGATATTTAATCTTTATGGGGAATAATTCATTCTTTTAGTGTGCTTCACTGTGAGCTTTGAGATTCTTCAGGCTCTTGGGGATTTTCTTGAGAGGGTGCTTCTTCAGCTTCTGCTGGATGAATCTGTTCTGGATGCTGAAGTGGCAGTTGAGCTGGAGCTACCGGGTGCTGTTGTGGTTGTGGAAGTAATCCTGGTGATGTATTTTCGCTATCTTCCCATTTCAGCCGTATTCGGGGGATTATTATCGGGACGTAGATAACCAGTGTTTTCTGTGGGACCACATTTCTTTGAGTTGGTATGAACGATAGACGTGCGTTTAGGTTATTTACATGCATCGTCATGAGGTTCCTAAAGTGGTAATATCCCAAGACAGGGTTCTGCCGATTTAAAAACCTTGGTAACATATATAAGCGGAATTCCGGATCGAATTCAAAGCGGATGTGGTAAGGGAAACGACTTCCTGGATTTGCCACTATTGTTTGAAATTGCTCTTGTAGGAATACCTGGTATGCTGAGGCCATTGCGATTTGTCTTATGCCTTCCGCGGACATTTCTGCACCAGCCTCTTGAGGCTGGTGCAGCAATAAGCACAATTTGAGTTTAATTAATGCTTAAAATCGTAACTCACCCGGAGTAATTAGTTTCTTGATTTTATTTTTAGTAAAGTCTTGAACCCATTTGTTAATAGTTTGGGCAGCAGCAACATTCTTTGAAAAATTTACTTGTTTAATTTCAGCGCCGAAAGTTGTTGTAACTGCAGTAGTGCATTCTGTGTTTAGTTCAAAACCCGTGGCACAGTATAACTTGTTTGCTTGGGACAGTGTGTATTCTTCAGTGGATTCCTAGTTTTCCTACGGAACAAGATTCATGTTAAACAAAATAGGAAACTTTAGGAATTATTTACAAAACCTAAAAAGGGGAGCCTTCCTAATTTTTGACGATTTGTGATACAGAAAGTTTTTTCAAATTACTTTAAGGGTTGGAAGTACTTGATAATATCCATTGCTTAGAGTTTTATCGCTATGTGGAAAGTTGAAGACGTTCGCAATTTCGTCCGCAGTCTCTCCACGAGCCCCCAATTTTACCAATGCAGCTACAAGCTACAACGCTAAGGCTGATGGCTGAGAAAATAAAATTCTCGGGAGTCGATTTCCTTAATTCCTATAGTGATAAGTGATAAATATAAATATATATAGGCGCTACAAATTATAAACTAATGAAGAAGGTATACATATAAAAATTTGTATCCCTGTATAACACAAGAAATAATATCATTTTGTTTTGTATATCTATATAGTTACCTGGTGGAATGAAACGAAAAACAAAGAATTTCCTTCTGCCACAACTTGAACTTCTGGGATATTTTGGAGATTTGATGCCATAGTGACTCGTTGAAAGTTTGGTATTACAGTATAATATAATGTTTAGCCTGTTATTGTCAAATAGATATAATGAAATACTGATCGTAGCTCTTGTGCAGATGGAATAGTACTAGTTTTATAGACGTAACTTGGAGGTTTTAAATACGAAACACAGAGGTTTGTTCGTAGAATTTGTTTTTTTAATTAAAAACTAATAAACAAGTTATTTTTTTTTCCCTACATTTAGAGAATATACTGCCTTTCTTCTTCGAGATATTTTAATATTCTCGCAATTATTTTCATGAGTGACCTTAGAACAGTAGCTATATATAGAAGTTATTTATTTTATTCTCCACAGGGCACCTGTACTTAAAATTAGTATTATCATATTTATTGCTCACACGTTAGGACACACACAACATGTAGTAATATGCTGAATGTAACACAGGTACAAAATTTCCCATACTTTACTTCCGCTTTGTCACCTTTGACATCTGGGTTTCGTATTACATCTAAAATGTTTGAAACATTAAAACTGATCTAAATTTTCAAATTATTTCGTTTATGATCTACAATATATTCACCTGTTATTGTATGTGTGTGGCTACTAAAACGGCTATTACTTTTAGATATGAATAAATAATTACTGTTAAGGCAGGCCAGCCTGTTACTTCTTCAATTAAGGACAGGTAAGTTAGACGAGAGTGCTGCTATCGTGAGCCTAAAGCGAACTACCAAGAAGTTTCAAGCATTCAAAATGTAATACAAACTCAACATTATAGTATATTTAAATTCACCCAAGGTAATAAGTAAAAACTTGTAATGTAATGTTTCGTAAGTTCCCGGGTTTTCCCCAAGAATAAATTTAAAACTTCTGTACCACTTCTGTACATACTATAATGCTGAATTTGTATTACATTTTGAATGCTTGAAACTTGTTGGTAGTTCGCTTAAGGCTCCCGATAGCAGCACCCACGTATAACTTACCTGTCCTTGATTAAAGAAGTAACAGGCTGGCCTGCCTTTACAGTAAATTATGGCAACATCATAGTAATACTAATAATAATAATTGTATATATATTTTACAACATTATGTGTGTATCAACCAGCCAGGCCATAATTTACGGATTGGATCTTCCACTGACTGTTATATATCGCCGGTGAATAAGCATTTTTGCCTAAGTCCAGTCCAGTACTAAAAGCATTACTGCCCAAGTCCATTCGTTTCTTAAAAGCACATTTGCCCAAGTCCATGCAAATCCTGTTCAAACCTGCACAGTTCGGTGGACTTGGGCAAATGTGCATTTGAGAAACGCATGGACTTGGGCAGTAATGCTTTTAGTACTGGACTGGACTTAGGCAAAAATGCTTATTCACCGGCGATATACCGTGTTGCTCCCCGCCTGTTTTGAATGTCAAGTTCAAGTTCAAAGTAAAATTTGTACGCCTAATAATATTATTAGAAAAAAAAACATGTTTTATTTTCGTATCACATGTTATTAAATTATTTAATTTATCAAAATGTATTTATTAAGATCGTTTTTAAGTTAAATCTATTACTATTGTAGCGGTTCTTCTATTTACACCTATAGACATTTTATTATACAATGTACTATCATATCTTTCTGAAAAACCAGTTTGTAACTCAACGCGTGATTCATAACATTTTGAAGCTCATAACGCATCTAAAAATAATTTAATGCGTTCAAAATTAGTTTTCAGTAAAAAAGCAGTAATTATATTTTGCTTCTCCTCCCGCTCCCACAGGACAGACACTGTATCTGTTTATAAACATCCAAGTACAATTTATTAAGCAGATTGTGTGTTATATGTTTTAAATATTGGATCGTTGTGAAGACCCTTTAGGCTAAAAATGATAAATTCAAATCGGTGTGTAATGTAGTTATTTAAAAACATTTACAGCTTAAAGGATTGAAAGGCAGCAGTTACAATAATAGCTCAATAAATAAAACTAAAGGAGCGGCGGTAATTATATACATCGGTATGATTATATTTGTAATTTGTATGTCGGATGCTCTTGAAAATTAATTAGATTGACTCGTTATCTCAACTGTATTGTATGTCAACCTAGAATCGGGCATGTGATGATACTGGGACTGTAGACAGGGGCAAATAATGCAGCCAGCGCAAGCAGTCCCTGCTGCTTAAATTTAAAAATCAAAAAACATATAAATGAAACTTTTTGAAACTATGTATATACAAAAAAGAATATTTTAATTTTTCAAAACCAATGTAAATAAAACATTTGACACTTGTTAAAAACAATGTAAATAGCAGTGCATTGAGATCTTTTCTAAACAAACAAGTGAAAAAAAATCTTGATCTTTTTTTTTAAACAGGGCCTTCGTCTTGCCCTGATTGTAGAACTACATAAAGCGCATTTTAATTGTTGATTGAGATTGAGATAGATAGTGCAAGGTATTTTCAATCATTTCCCAACTACACTTTAAATCTAAACGTTTAAATTAGGTTAGAAATTTTGGTATTGCCTGCATAAAACTTATCCGATACATCATATAATCACTTATTACAACCTGTCACATACTAGTTATGGCCAATTCAACCTATAATACAAATTGTGACCTATTGAACCTTTGCCTTTTTTAACCTTTACGTTGTTGCTATTTATAGTCCAGCTGGGAATAAATTCATCCTACTTATTTCTTACCTTCCATGATTCATCGTTTTAATACTCTTGGAAAATAATAGGAAATATACATAATAATTCCGTAAAATTCGAAAACTTTTCCTTGATGCAAATCACAATAAAAATTAGGCCTATATAAGCATTGGCTAAATATTGGTGTAATTAATTTACTAAATACAGACAAAAATATACTTTATTCATACATGTTAAACATAAAATATTCACAATATCAGTTTATAGACTTTAATACTTTTATTTTATCTACAATAAATGTAATTCCTGGTAAGCTTGAATTTCCCGCTCATCGCAACCCTTAAAAACGGAGCCAATCGTAGCCATATCCATGAAGACTAAACGACCAAAGTTAAACAGCATACAATACTACTTTGGAACTTGGAAGCACACAGAGAATCCACCCAGAGTTGGTCCTTCGTACAGTATCCAAGAAGAATGACCAGAACCAGCGACGGAGCCCATATGCCAATTCGAGGTGTGATATTTGCTTGAGCCCGCGCTGTAATGTAAGTCTCTGTCCCATTATAAAACGTTCCTGTGTAGATGCTCAAAGCGTCCTCGTCAGTTTCAGCAGCTGCATAGTGTCGAAGAGAATTAATTCTGCCAGCATTAAACACGTTACACGTAATTCCACTCGTCCCATTGTTAAGGGTTCTTCCAAGCCCCTGGAAATGCGTTTCATAGTCATTCCCTATGTAGGTAATCCATCTACGACATGACAGAAGTACACAATATGTATTACAATTATCTAAACTAATTTGCAATGATAATGTGTTTAAAACAATATTAGCCATAAAAATAATAGCAATAGTATGTTAGATATATCGTGCGAGTCAGGAATCAAAATGACCCATATCCAATTTAAACTAAAATTAAATCGAGCTATATGTCATAAAAACAAAATGAGTAAAATGCGTAAAATGTTAGGTACGAGTTTTTGAAAATTTAATTTATAGTTTAAAGTTAATGTTAATTATTACATTTATACAAATATTTAATAAAAAAGGTTTCTATTTAAATGCATTATACAGTAATATACAGCATTAAATAAGCCGCAGGTTACAATTCAAGTGGTTTCACAATTAACTTCAAATTGAAATTAAATCTTGAAATGTTTATCACTTTGTTCTGCAAACATTTCGATCAGGGGCGGGTCAGGAAAATTGTTTCCCTGTTCCCCCAAACTCTTGTTAGGGAATACAATTCCCTAGGCTGAACGGAGCTGTGGTTAAACAACCTCAACTATGTGCTGTGATTATATAGATACATTATGCTGTAATTATTAGTTGTGGCAATTTGCGTCCCACATCAGCAAAATCTATACGTCTTACAGTATTAAATATTGCACCTTGGTGACGATAATTTAAATCACAAATTAAATTGGTATTAGCGTGCTATTCAAATAGTATAAATTATAAGTTATGTTAAAATTGGTTACACACAAAATTAACTAATTGCTGCGATGTAAGTGCATTTTAGTAAGAAGTGTAATAAATGATGTCTCACTTAAATATGGACGCCCATGCTTTCATGCCTCCAAATAGGCAATTATAAGTTAATTACGGTAATATAATAGGGCAAAACCACGGGTAGTAAAAGAAAATGTAAGAACCAATTTAGATCCTTAAGACAACTCACTTTGAGCAACATGCATGCAGTTGCTATTTAAAATCCATGGTAAAACTAGCCATGGTAAAATAGTCCGTTTTTAAAAACAAATAAAAGTTGAAATAAAGAATTAACATTTTTAATAACAATAGGTTAAATTAATTACTAAAACAAACGAATGTAATTGCATTTAAATTGTTTTTCCGTTGTTTAATTGTACGTTGAGGGTACTAAGCAAATTCAGTAAAAACTTTATTACACAATGACATAATTAATATTAAAGTTCTCACATTTGATCTTTATCATTGGATTAAATAAAAATTCTATAAACCGTACAATGAAACGAGTTCAAACATGTGTAACTGTTTTTGTAATAATAGTAAGCATTCGTGCCGGATTTGCAGGTAGTAATAAATAATTATATCATTTCAAAGAATTGATAGGTCATACTAAAAAAAAATAATTAAATATGATCCCAATCTCATTCATTTTTAAGTAAAGTCTGCTTTTATTTCCAGACGCAAGAAGCAAAGCTAGAGTTAGCTACACCTTAGCTCAAGTTGTCTGCACGTCCGCTGTTAAGTTTGCCACGACCAATCAAATTGAACCTCCTTCCAAGTCTCTTCCCTTCAACGATGATCTTTGCAAGACGCTCACTTGGAGAAATTGTAGTGAGAAAACTGTCTCATTTCTTGTTCAACTAACTAAGAAAACACTTTTTTTTAATTGTTGCAAATTTTATGGTTTTATTTTGTATTAAAGTTTTCTTTTAAATTATATTAGTGCCAAAAATTTCCGCAGGAGTTTGTCAAAAATTTAAACTTAAAAATTGCCGCTCCCAATCACCACCACAAAACAACCATAACAAGTAACAAGACATCTGAAAAAATGACCAGAATTGTAGAAGGGATAGACGCAAAGCCAAATGAATTCCCACATTTAGTTCGCATCACTTTGAACCGCAAACAACACTGTGGAGGAACAATTTTAAACGAAAATTACATTGTCACGGCTGGACATTGTGTTTATGAATTTTTTTATCCCGTAGTTCAACCTCGTTATACATTTGAAATCATCGCCGGAGAGCACAGTGTTAATAATAGTGACGGAACGGAGCAATTTCGAAACATAAAAAAACCCATTTGGCATGAGAATTTTGTATTGAACAATACATATGTTGCACTCAATGATATAGCCCTTCTACTTTTGGATGAACCACTTGAATTAAATGAGCATGTTTCCCCTCCAAAATTTCCTCAGTCAGATTATGAGGTGACGGTCAAGCTGGGGACAGTGGTGGGTTGGGGACTATTGAAGTTGAGCGGAAATTATCCTGACATCTTGCAGAAAGTGAACCTCTCAATACTTTCTGATGCAGTGTGTGCGGACGCTTGGTATAGGGGGGAATAATTATATTATTGTTCCAGAGACTGTTGTTTGTGCGACTTTAGATGAAAAGGGTAAAAATAAAAATACATGCTTTGCTGACTCAGGTGGACCACTTATGGTCAAAGTTGACAACGATTGTTATGATGATAATAATAATGGAGCCACCACCAACTATCTTTTTGTAGGGATTGCTTCGTATAATGCTTTTTGTGGAGGTCATCAACCGAGTGTTTACACTCAAGTATCCAAATACATTGATTGGATATATAGTCACGCAGTGTAGGAAATATTCCACTTCGTCACTATCAAAATCTGGATTTTTTATACTTTGTTTTGCTACCATGAAACTTAATTTTGGTATTTCATGGTTTGCAATGAATGATTAATTCAGAATTGTTTCTGCTTGCTATTGTAGCTATCATTCTATCTTTTGTCTAAAAGTATGCAAATATACAAACTAATATAGCCTAAATTTGGATAAATGAAACATACTTTCAATATTTCTAAAGATACAATTTCAAATTTTGAATTTGCTACTTTAAATAGTGGTAACACCCTTCATGATTTATACACGTTACAATTATACAAGCCGGGCATTTTAAATGTTGTAAGGTATTTTAAATTTGGTAATAAAATACAAATAGATTTTGAAATCAAATAATTAATATTTTGTTTAATGATTTGTTAAAAGGGATGTCAAATGTTTCAGTGTTAATACACGGCAAAATTACTTTTACGGTAAATTTACAGGAAATATAGGAAGTAATAAATACATATAGTACGTAGTTATTTAACATTATGGGAATGGAAATGGAACAATCATTATCATCACGGGTTTTTGACACACCCAGCAAAGAGAACAAAATTTGTGCTCGTATCCACGATTTGAAATAGGAATGGATGATCTGCCTTGAAGTGAACTATTGAAGGGCCAGATATGATATGTCCACCACCTGCATACATCATGAAATAAAGTTAAATGCAAACAGTTACAAATTATTTTTATTTTAAAATCCAAGCGGCAGTTAACTTTAAACACTTGACAATTAGGCTAATAATATATTATTATTGCTAAATTCAAGTTGCTTACCACCAGTGGCTGCTGCTGCCTCAGTTCCTTCCTCGTTGACTTCAATAAAGGCTTTATGTAGGACAAATGAAATGTAAATGTTATCAAGGGATATTCCACTTAAGTCAGCTCCAGGATTAAATGCCGAGTGCATTCCAAGCTAGAAGTGAAAAGAAAATGTGATTAAAAGAAAATTGAATTAATGTAACAAATAAACTTAAATTTAAAATATTCATTAAACAAAATCAAAAACGTTTATTAGAAGCTCCTTAAGCTGCAAAGTTGACTCAATTTTAAAACGCGGAAAGGAAACCCAGATGCAGGATTTATTGTTCATTATAAGCAAAATTTTAGACGGAATTAAATCAGCCATTCCAGATTCCAACCTCGCCAGACCAGACACTTGTTTCGGCAGATATATTATCATTGACAGCCTGCCACCCTTCAAATCATTATATACCCAGATCACATAACATTAAATTATAAAGTTTCAAGCTCTTTTTAAAGTATGATGACCACAATGAATTTATTACAAGTACATGGAAAATAAAATTTTCATGAGCGAATTTCAAATCAAATTAAAACCTTATATGGGAGTTCCACAGCATGCGCATCTAAATGGTCAAGATCAACATAGCGCAAATCTTCTGATTTAAACATCATATCAACTTCTTTGCTGCTTTTCTCATCTACATAATTAGATAAAAACATTCAGATTGAATTGATTTTCCCACGCACCTTTGAAGTAGATGCCATTCACGAGGACCAGTCTTGTCGAACTATCAATTAAATCTTTACAGAGCACAATTCATTAGACTTCCATTATTGATTCTAGTTTTTCAACATTCACAGAGTGCGTAATTTCTTTTTTCATAACTTTCTAAGCAGCCCAATTATGCCTCCAGTAATTAGTTCCTCGATTTTATTTTTAGTCAAGTCTTGAACCCATTCGTTAATAGTTTTGACAGCAGCAACAGTTTTTGAAAAATCCACGTCTTCAATTTCAACATCAAAAGATTTTTTAACTGCTGAAGTGTATGCTGGTTTTAGTTCAAATCCCACTCCACAGTACAACTTGTTTGCTTGACAAAGTGTGTATCCTTCAGTAGATTCCTACAGGAAATGTTTCATGAGTTGCAAAATGTTTTAAACTAACTTTAGGAGATTTTATCCTAATTTTAGACGATTTCCAATACACAAAATTGTTTTAATTTACCTTTAGAGTTGGCAGTACATGCGAATATCCATTGCTTACAGTTTCATCGTTGTGCGGAAAGTTGAAGACGTTCGCAATTTCGTCCGCAGTCTCTCCACGAGCCCCTTATTTGACCTATTTTTTTAATTCGAAACACAAAGGTTTGTTCGTAGTATTTGTTTATTTAATTGTAAAATAAGGATAAATACTTTCACTACCACTACATTTAAAATGTACTACACTCCTGCTTCCAGATATTTTGTTTGTCTTGCAATTATTATTGTCATGAGTCACCTTAGAACAGCAGCTATTTAGCAGGTATTGATTTTATTCTCCACAGGACAACTTGTAGTTAAAAATATTTTGATCATATTTATTGCTTAAACGTCAGCACACGCTACATGTAGTAACATGATAAATTTAACACAAGTAAAAATGTTATTAGGGATGTGTGAAACATCCCTACTGGTTCTTCTTTTGACTCGGCAGTCTCGGTACCCTACTGTAGTACCGAATGTGGCATGCAAACAAACGGCAGCTAAGCTTTACCAGATATCACTTTCGGTTACCCCGCCAAGGGAAGAGACACATATTACGTAAGCAATCATTCTGGAATTTTAGGACCCACCCACCGCTATTGTAAGCACCTTAACCATTGCGTAAATGGCTATCTTTAACATTACTCTGAAAAGCTGCCACCCACCCTAGTAGCTTACGTAATATGTGTCTCTTCCTCAATACCATCCAAATAGCCATTGCCATACATAGCAGCCAACATGCGACAGCAGCACCAAACGAGAGCTGCATTGACTTGAACCACAACCTATACCATGCCCACAGCTTGAACTCACAATTCATACAGGCGGGATGTTTGAGTGACGTTTCAATTTCTATTCAATCCATACAATCCAAATAGCCATCGAGGGTCGTCCATAAATGATGTCATCAAAAAAACAATTAATTTTTAGAACACCCTTTCATCCGCTTAAGTATTGCACAAATGGCTATGCCATAAGCATTCGACTAGTCCCACTGACTCTACCTACATCATTTTTGGACGACCCCTTGTCATATACTAGCATTCGGCATACAGCGAAAAACGTGTTTGACTAGTGAGTTCATTTCATTTAGAAGTGCGTTTCAGTGTCAGTAGTGTAAACCATGCTGGGAAGTATACAATTGACCTCCCCTTGACCTCCCGACCCCAAAGGTCATGACCCCGTGACCCCATGACCTCATCCCCCTAACCTAACACCCAATGATCTCCCCCAAGGTCATCTAAGGGCCATCCTCCCGTAAACGTAACAGTAAACCGCTATAATGACGCGAGGGCCATCCCCCGTAAACGTAACAGTATGACGCCGCCATTGCCCCGCCCCCATCCATTGGCCCGCCACTGTACCGTCCAAGGGTCCGCCACTGTACCCGCCATTAACCCGCCACTGTACCGTCAAAGTGTACCGTCACAGTACCCGCCCATTAACCCCCACAGTACCCCCAAAGTATATCGTCACAGTCACGCCAATGTCATGGGCCCCTTTTCCACCACGTGATTGGACGGCGCCATGACCCGTAACCGCCCCTGCCTAATAACCCGTACACGTCACAGGGTCAATAAAGTGTCAAACACTCCGACGTGTCAATCGCTGTTAAGATTTATTATGTATAGCGTATATGCACTGCATAGGAGCTCGTTATAATACAATTTAAAAATGAATTTCGATTTTAAAAATATTTTAAAATATGCAAAATATGCTATATAGTTCATAGTTATTATGCATTCACGTAATAGTAATAATATTACCACGACTCAAAACTACAATTAAAATAATAGAAAACAATAGGACTAATAATATAAAAATTGACATAGATGCAGCACATCCTGCAACGTAAATACCAAATTAAAAAGATGTCTAATTTTTAATACGTAACCTTTTATGCACAGCACACTTGTACATTTAGTATTGCTACAGATTAGAATGACAAACAGTAGTGTAGTATATGCACAACCAAAACAAGAAAAATTTATGTAATTTCCTTACTCACCTACAGCTCCATCACCATTTGATGTATATAAAAAATACAAATGAAACCCTACATATTACATAGGAAATGGTCTGCTTACAAGTTTAAAGGCACATTTTGCTACTGCTCATTAGTATTCTATATACTACGCAGCGCATTGTGAGGAATAATCACATGTCCACGTACAGTCTATGATGTATAACCACTTTCAACCACGTTTTTCCTCCCTGCAAATAATTTATGCCAAAAAGTGGTACTCATTAAAATACCTTACACAAAGCACGTCTCCATGCACTGATGTATTTTTTTGTACTCTACGTACGCAGTACCTCGCAACAAAATTATACAATATTTTCAATCTCACATCCTGGTCATTAGGTAATACTTATAAAAATGTATACAATTGCTAAAAATAATTAATTTTTGCACACGTACCTCTGCTTATCTAATAATTTTACGTACTTTTTGAAACTTTTACATTGAAAAACTGGACTTGTATATAAAACCGTCCTTCTGGATATTTTTTATTCCCAAACCAAAACTCCTATATAAACGAATCTTAGTTTTGGACAAAGTAGCACTGCTCACACAGCTTTGCTCGCACCCTGTCATTTTTCATGGAGCTCCAACGTCTCCACGTAGTCATACCATGACCGGGCGGTCAACATGTGACTATAGTGTCCTGACGTGGAGTGGTGGATATGACTGGAGGGTTGTCGGACATTTTCTCCCTGGGAATTTTTTTACCCGGAGACTAATTTTTTTTCTGGAATTGTACTTAATGACTTTAAACATTGACTTTGGGGGGTTGTAAGTTTTTGCACCTGGAATGTTACCGGACCCTGTCATTTTTCATGGAGCTCCAACGTCTCCACGTAGTCATACCATGACCGGGCGGTCAACATGTGACTATAGTGTCCTGACGTGGAGTGGTGGATATGACTGGAGGGTTGTCGGACATTTTCTCCCTGGGAATTTTTTTACCCGGAGACTAATTTTTTTTCTGGAATTGTACTTAATGACTTTAAACATTGACTTTGGGGGGTTGTAAGTTTTTGCACCTGGAATGTTTCTGGACCCTGTCATTTTTCATGGAGCTCCAACGTCTCCACGTAGTCATACCATGACCGGGCGGTCAACATGTGACTATAGTGTCCTGACGTGGAGTGGTGGATATGACTGGAGGGTTGTCGGACATTTTCTCCCTCGGAATTGTTTTACCCGGAGACTAATTTTTTTTTCTGGAATTGTACTTAATGACTTTAAACATTGACTTTGGGGGGTTGTAAGTTTTTGCACCTGGAATGTTACCGGACCCTGTCATTTTTCATGGAGCTCCAACGTCTCCACGTAGTCATACCATGACCGGGCGGTCAACATGTGACTATAGTGTCCTGACGTGGAGTGGTGGATATGACTGGAGGGTTGTCGGACATTTTCTCCCTGGGAATTTTTTTACCCGGAGACTAATTTTTTTTCTGGAATTGTACTTAATGACTTTAAACATTGACTTTGGGGGGTTGTAAGTTTTTGCACCTGGAATGTTACCGGACCCTGTCATTTTTCATGGAGCTCCAACGTCTCCACGTAGTCATACCATGACCGGGCGGTCAACATGTGACTATAGTGTCCTGACGTGGAGTGGTGGATATGGCTGGAGGGTTGTCGGACATTTTCTCCCTGGGAATTTTTTTACCCGGAGACTAATTTTTTTTCTGGAATTGTACTTAATGACTTTAAACATTGACTTTGGGGGGTTGTAAGTTTTTGCACCTGGAATGTTACCGGACCCTGTCATTTTTCATGGAGCTCCAACGTCTCCACGTAGTCATACCATGACCGGGCGGTCAACATGTGACTATAGTGTCCTGACGTGGAGTGGTGGATATGACTGGAGGGTTGTCGAGCATGTTTCCTTTAAAATGTTTAACAACATTTCTATAAATAACATTTTGATATTTTATTTAAATTCAATTACTAGAATTAAATTATTGTTTTTCGCTATTAGTTACAATGTTGCTAGATATTTGATGAAATATGAACTGCAAGTTTCCTAAATCGTCTTTTAGATGAAGTTACGTCATATTTAAGTTTTTTAAATATAATTAAATGGATATAAATTGACCAATACTGTTTGAACAGTGTGAATTAAATGGAAATAAGCTATTGAATGCATATTGCTGCAAAATAATGATGCTACAAAATTTGAGAAATAATTATTTATTCTGACATGATTTATTCAAGTTGTAAACACAAAATATTACATTCAACTTCAAAAATTTAATCATCTTTAACTTTTTCAAAGTATTCAACTAATGTTTCAAATCGAGCCTTAGGAAAAGATAAAACTGGTCCTGGCCATTTGCCGTACTTTTCCTCCATCATTTTTGTTGATTCGTTATTTAGATACAGTACATAGTTACTATATCTACCGTCGTAAACTAGTCTGACTCGTACAGATTGCAAAACTAGATCAGGCTTTTCCCAAAAAATGCGCTTATCTTCGCTATCAATAATCTCCATCACATCCTTCTTTGGACGACCTGCGAAAAAAGGAATAAACTCGCCTTTGGGGTCAGCTTTGTGTTGTTCTATCTGTCCAAGTATGTTTTGAATAAACTCCACCAGCTTTTCACAATCGTAGGAGGATACACCAACTTTGGTTGGTTTAGCATTGTCGCCATTAGATCGAGCTAAATAATGAATGTTTGACTCGAATTCAGAGTCCCAATAAGCGCGAGCCATTATTGCTTTGCTTATATGATATGCAGCGGGGTTGCAGAACCATTTCCATGATGCCGGAGTCACATCTGTTAGAGCCTCTATGTGTTGACGTTTTATTTCCATCGATCCATAGTTGAAAAGAGTTTTCTTTTCAGGTTTGAATGCAGCGCTGAAGGTCCGCTTTTCTGTAAAACATAATAACAATAAACAATTTAGTTTAAAATAAAAATTGATTTTAACTCCGTAGAAACAACTCTGCAACTTCACAAAGTGACTTACCAGATTGATTTTGAGATTCCATTTTGGTTGGATGATTAAAGCAACTTGATGTTTGAATATGATGGTTGATTCAAAGTTGGGTGTCTCTTTTATACTCTCCTGAAAATCAAAAAGTCAAATACAGATCTTGCTAGATCAGGATACAGTAACCAAGGTTAAATAAAAACGTTTGAACATTACCTTGTGGTTCTTCGGGATTTTCCATTTCGTTTTAATTTATTCCAATTACGTTGTACCTTGGGTAATGACTTGCGATTTAAATTATTCGATGACGTTTGTAATTTTTCAAATGCTGTCCAATGAGGAATATTTTTAGTTAGACTTGGTAGCGATTCTTGCTTTTCATCTGGTTTGTCATTAAACGCGAGTTGTTGGTGTACATTAGTTGCTTCAGGTAGTTGGTTTTGCAAGTCACCAGACGTAATAGGCGTTATCTCTTGGGAATCAACTTTAGAATTATCAAGTGAATAGGGCAGGGCTACTTTAGGTTGAAAGGAGATAAATGGCAAAGTAGTTTCTTGAAGGTTATAGTTTTTGCTGTCTTTGACCATGAATATATCCATTAGTTTTTCGTACAACTTAGGTTCAATAATCCTCATCACTTTCGCCATTGTTGAGCCCAACACAAATACGTTCTAAATTAGCAATTTCAAAAAATACTGTAGCTAGCAGACGTTGTATAAGAGCTGCACTTTTTATACAAATAACTCGGATTTTTTTAAGAAACGTATTTTCACTGCCTTTGCATGCCAATGAGCACTTTTTAGTAAACGTTTTAATTTTGTTAACCTCAGATTTGTTGAGCTTACAATCAAATATATCAACGTTTGATGCGCATTCAGCTATTGCTAAAAGTTGATCCAACGTAGCTCTATTTATAGAATTTACGTAACGTTTAGCTTTTTTTAATTTATTCACTCCAGATGGAATTAATTTAAGCAAGAAATCCTGTTCTTGTTCCAATCTGGTATTCATTTTGATGGAATATAAATTAGACAATTCAATTGATCAGGATATAAATTTGATCGCACCCAGTACTTAGTGTTCGTGCTCTTCGGATGCATGTCCAAGAAGAGATAACCGTGTTTGCGAGATGAGACTGCGTTGATATAGGCTTCTTTTAAAAAATTGACTTCTCCCGGGCACACCTGTCGTCCAATATTTGTAATAACTGATCTATCTCGTCGAAAATCAAATATAACTAGATATTGCGTTGATAAATTAACGTCACGCAACCCTGATTTAAAAGCATTTTGCATAAGTAGTATCATTGAAACTCCTCTATGATGACAGTATTTTGTAAAGTATTTAGTTAGTAATAAATTTTCAGGACTGCCTTTTTTAGAAATAATATCTAACTGATCATCTACAATAACAAGAATTGGAGAGTCTTTATGTTTTTCAATATCATTAATATCATTAGAAAAAATAACGTCAGGATCTAGTTTCTGAATTTCATAAAACTCATCTTGAAAGTCGCAGTAAATATATAATACTTTTTGAATTGGAGTATCAATGATAGCTTTTCTATTTAATATTAAATTAAGTACAAAATACGTCTTTCCTGCAAACGATGGACCATTTATGTTCATTGTGAATGGGGCCTTTAACTTAAAATCCACAAAATCACTATTTGATTGCGAGTGATGATTCATGATGTTCACGTATGCAGTAATAAATATAAACTAAACGTTTTTTGAATTTTTTCCACGGTTTTATTAAAACACCAATTAAGCTATAGTACAGCATTTCATATTTTTGCAACATTGGTTTATTTTACTGTCTACATCATAAATTTTGTACGGATCAAAATTGCAAATGGAATTTATAAATTTGACAACTATGCGATCATTTGATCGTCTATTTGACGTGAATTGACTTACAAACTCATGAAAGGAAATTCCAATTGCCATAGAGTAAAGAAAATACACGCAATATTGACCACATACAATTGAATTTGACGATTGTAATGGTGACCAACTTTTATAACTAATTCTTGATGAAGGACATGGAATATTTTTGTACATTTCCCAAATATGTCCAAATGAGTCAAAATAGTAGCATTCTCTTGCTGATACAACCCAAAAGCAGATCCAATGAGACCCTGGACTGTTATGGTTATCCACATTAGTTACAACTCCAAATGGAAATTCATTATATTTTAGAGAGGGTAAAAGAGTGTCAGCTGATGTAACGTAGACCGGTACTTTAATTTTAGAGCAAGAAAATAAAATACGAAATGCTTCAATTAACGAAGTAGTATTCATGATGACTTGGTTATTACTGATCACCAAACGTAACTCGTTTATGTTTATCAATTTGAATTAACGATTGGTAGTCACAGTAAAGAATGACGTTGATTGCCTCGTCCAAAGGTGCTCTTAACCGGATTCCAAGTTTAATTTGTCCAGACCGGTTAACAACAAGACCGTTTGTATTGTTAGGGAGCAACTGAAACGTTGTTAATACATTACCTGCAAACATATATAATAATACAAAGTATTAAATATTTGTCTTGAAACCACAAAAATAAAATGTATTAAAAGTACAAGTCTTACCATTTGTGTAATTATCTCTTGTGACCCCGTTCCCTAATGCCGGCCAAGAAGCTGCACTCTTAAGTGATCTTACTCCTAACAGAAAATTGTCCGCACCCGAGTTGTTTGAAGTTTTAAAGCTGAATGGTATACTTTTAAATTCTACAGATTCTCCGTTCCAGGTTAATGATAATTCAATTAAATCTTTATGCAGAAAGTTAAACGGACTTTTATCAATTTTTCCATTGTAGGCGGCGCTTGATACAAATCCTACTGTAATCATTTTAGGTACTTTTTTCAGGATGATTGCATCAGTCATGTTGCTAGTTATTCCCTGAGATAGCGTATACGTTTTAATTTCCATATCATTACACGGAAATAAATACTTTTTACCCTCGCCAATTAAACGTTTGTGCTCATCAACAATAGCCGATGACACAAATTTACGACGTACATAGAGTATAGCTTCGTTAATATCATATCGGAATGGGACTCCATTAACACTTGGTTTAGTGGTTGTTGCTGACGTCAAGCAAAATTCAGGTAGAGCTCGTCGCAATACAAGTTTGACTTTACAACCTGGAGGAATAAATCTTGTTTGGTTAAACAGATTTGTTACAAGCCTACCCAGCATCGAAAATTGCTTGGATTCTGTAACCATATCAAAACGTTTTTTGAATCCCGCGTTTTCATCCTTAATAAATTTGTCTTGTACAGTGTCAGGATAATAGCCTTCATCAAGCAGCAAATCATTTTTTTCTTCAGGACTTGATGAAATTAATCGTTGAATGTATGCAAGGTATCCGTACTGGTTGTTGGCATCAAAAACCTTGATGTCGTGTAGATATAATTCAACATTATTAAACATTGCATGAAAAAATAAGTTACATGGGCTAACGATATCAGTAGCAGAAAGCACAGTGCCGTCTTGATTGCAAACTCTGGAATTTAGGTACAGCAGTATATCACTAGGATCAACATAATCCAAAGTGTCAAATTCAAATTCCAGCGGGTTCCAATTATCTCGGAGAGGTAGTTTTGAGAATTGTTGAATATACTCGCCTAAAAACACATGTTATTATGAAAAAGAGCCCAACAATAATAACAAAACGTATTCAGATTATCTGGAGATTGTACCTTTGCTAAGTTGTGACGTATCAGTTGGTTGAAGGTAAAACGAGTTGAGATTAGAAACAAGAGATTTTGCAGATCCCTTGTAAGCCGTTGGCACATCTTCAAATAACGATTGTCCTTCCATCTTCTCTAATACTTAAAAACTATTATTTTTTACGATTATTTGAACGTTTAGAGGACTTTTTACACCCAGCTCCTACTTGCTTAGAGTTAACAACACGTTTACGACCTCTCCCGGTCATAGGAGCCCGTTTTATACTCTTTTTGTTGGTGGACGTTTTGCATCTTGACCCACCCGATTGTAATCGTTTGAGTTTAAGAAGCTGCGATTTTAAAGTAGAACGTTTTCCAGTTCCAGATTGAACTTTCCCGCCAACTTGTCGTTTTTTAGCGGATAGTTTGCGGATTCGTTTCGGAGCGTCTACTAAAGATACTGAGTTGGATACCTTACTAGAATTAAATGGAATTAAAACCCCACTTGAACCATCATCAAAATCCCCGGCACCTCCCATTGTTTGATTATTACTGTTAGAGTTTAAATTTGTATTTGCAGGTTCTAAAATACACGTATTCTGATCGCAAAATATATCACGCATTACTCCAGTATAGCTTTTATGTGTAGTTTAATAATTGTTTGACTGTTTGATTTTAATTTGAGCGGGCGTGCATATTCGTCAACCAAAAAAAACCTGATCTCTTGGATATGGTTTCGCGATAACGGCAAGTATACAACTGAAGAAAAATCAACGCGGGTTTCGCTTAAATAGTTTTCACTTAAATCGCAATCCCGTAAAACTGGTAGAAAGTTTGGAGAGTAAAATTGATTATTAATTAGATCCGTCAAAACTAGCAATCGTTTTGGATGAACATTTGTTGTAGGGACAATTTGATCTTGACCTCTTTCCGTGTATTCTACTTCTTCGCTTTGCGCAATAGCAGTTGCATTTCCAATTGGAATTCGAGTTGTGTTAGTAAATTCGGTATCTTCAGATATACTAAAGTATTTTGAAAGTGTGGGCGGGAGTTTGATTTTAATATCATCCCGTAAATTGTTAAGAAACAAATAGCCATTATCATAATCGAATCGAATTTCAGTGTCAGGAAATACTTGATTTTCTAGTGACTCATTAATCATATCAAGAACGTCACTAACGTTCATTCCAATAGGTTCATTCAGACTAACCTTGTAGCAATCTGCAAATCCAAATCGAAGGTACACGTGTTCTTTATCGTTAATTTTGTCATACTCTAATTGATTAAATGTCGTATCTGACTTGTACGTCCCTGGAAAAAACTTTTCTTGAGACAATCCTAGACAGTTGATATGCTTTTGACTAAACTGTACATACGAATTTGGATTACCATCTTTAAATTCAAATTGAAATTTGTTTTCACCATCCCAGGAAATTTCCAATTTTTCAGCAATATTTTGAATTCTACGAACTAAATCACTAAAATATTTTTTATAGTCACTGTGTCCTAGGTTGGTTACATCTTTTAATATTGGCACTATGCCCCTAAAGGTTTGGGTTATTTCAAGCAAATTTTCTTCGTTTTCCCATTCTTCGTATTTAACTTTATACTTTGTACCATTTGGTATTTCGTCAAACATTGTTTTACTTGCAAATTCAATTGAAGCGTAATATCCTGATGGAAATATGGTTCGAGTAAAGCCTAAAATAATTGCCAGTTCCGTTGATATTACAACGT
The DNA here is from genome assembly GCA_949802685.1 of Dicyrtomina minuta. NCBI lineage: Eukaryota > Metazoa > Arthropoda > Collembola > Symphypleona > Dicyrtomidae > Dicyrtomina > Dicyrtomina minuta. The sequence continues at coordinate 79,938,533 of OX461810.1, read as the reverse complement.
GTTGATTACTCTTTGAAGAATTATTGTGAATTGTAAGATTTAAAGTTAGAGGGTCATCTTTGACAGGTTGTATTAAAAATTTCAAAGGGATTCCGACCTTTTTAAAAAGATCAGTAGCGTCCGATATCCAATCAGGTAGTGGTATTGAATCCTTTTTTTCAAGATAAAATGTGGTAAATTCAAACGGTTTTAATTTGGGAAACAATGGCGATACTGGTGCGAGAGTACTTGTTGTCGAATTTTCAATTGGCAAATTAATCACCTCGAGACCTCGGCTGTCTGGTTGTGTTGTTACAGCAGGAGTTTCTGCGTTATACAAAATACCTAGCATACCCACTTCATATCAATTAGGCTCAAACTCAAGTCCGGGGGCTGGTAGTTTACACACAAAGTTTGAACTTGTATTTTGCGGGGCTTGCAAAATGTCAGCGTCGCTAGTCAGAGTGACGTAAATGCTTTTACTTTGACGATACATAATATTAATTGCTTATTAGGCAATATTAATCTCAAAACCGTAGAAAGCTCCTTGAATTTGTTTACCGTTTAAATCTTCAAGAATGTACGTGTAGGGCTTTGTTTCTTGAACGGCTTTTATCTTGAATTTTTCAATGCTCCAATTAGCAGTATATCCTGTCGAGATGACAAATCAACTGATGAGATTAATGAGAAGCTTCAAATTATATATAAAAATAAAAGATCACTCACCTTTTTTAAATAAATCCTTGATTTTAGAAACTCGTACTATATCAGCTATTTTAAACTTTGGTGGTTTTCGAAAACGTTTTGTCTTACTGTCAAGAATTTCTTTTTTAAACATACGGCGCCAAACCTCATGTTCATTCTGTTTGTTTACCTGAACAGGTTTCATACCTATTGTTCGGTGAAATGTGTTATTAAGAGCTGTTGTAAACTGCGGTAATACATCTATTATTCTATCCGTATTACGTTCTGTTCTATATCTTTCAATTTTAGTAAACAAGGTACGAATATAACGCTCTGCAAAGGCACTTTTGATGTGAGAATGTATATGATAAGTTTTGATATTACGAGTCTTTAACAAACCTTGAAACTTACTAGAAAGGAACTCAGTACCTCTATCAACAAACAAATACCTTGGATTTACCCCGCTTTCCTTAAGTATAGACTTAAAACCCTTAATCATTTCGTCCGACGTTTTATTCTTCAAATATCGAGTATATCCTTTCTTTGAAAATGCATCTATTACTACTAACACAAACGTTTTGTTGTTGTTTGATGACGCAATGCTAGCCACATCTTTTAAATCTGCCCCCCACACTTCGTTAATCCATAATGATTGTATCCTTCTGCGTGGAAAGTTTTTTCTTGCACTTCGGTGTAATGAAAATGAATCTAATTTGTTTAATTCTGCTAAAACGTTTGATTTGTCTACCCATTTTTTGCGATTTGTTAAAAACCCATCTAAACCCGAAAACGACCCCGAAAAACGCTGATTTAAATATGATTGCCTAATTTCGTTGCCACTTTTTTTGCTTGTGGGGTTATTCAATGCCATAATGTATGTTTGCTATACGAGATGCAGATAAATAATTAAACAAATGGTAAAAAAACAAAGGGTTTTTATACGTTTTCATGTTTTTTCCAAGGATATCTGTATATTTATTTATCAATTGCATTATTTAATAATTCTACATTCCCACAAACCAACCACCACATATAGTATTATTAGATTTATAATTTGATTGCATAAAACATACAGACTCAATTAGGTATTATTTACAAGATTTGCAATCACATTTAACATGATAGACATGCACATTTTTTTCAGCATCGTTAAAATATGTCATTTCTAATTTTAACAGAGTTTTAAACGCTTTGACTGCGTCTTTATCAACATTTTGTAAATGTTTGGGGTTTGAAACAAAAATTGATTGAAAATGAAGCGCATGCTTTTTCATTAGAGGAAAATCTTTATTATTAATTAATGTTAAAAGAATGTCGGGATATTTCTTGAGAAGGAATTCAACCGGCATATAGGAAGCTGAAGATCGAATGCTCATTTCAAGCAAATCGTCTTGTATCCGTGGTGGCATAACTAACATTGACTCCTTCTGGTTAAACGAAATGAGTTTACGCTTCTCTAACGCAGAGATTCCTTCGTACAATTGTTTTTTAGTTTTTCGGTCCTTGGTTGCGTTGAATTAAACCTCAATCATGGACGTTGGAATGTTGTCATCTGCACAATAGGCTAAGACAGATGCTACAGGTCCAGCAAGAGGAAAGGGTTCCTTAGCAAGTTCCAGTATGTCGAATATAGGGTATTTGGAGTATCCAGCATCAGTGGTCACCTCTTTAGCAGCAGTTGATTTCTTTGAAGAACAGCCAGCCATGGTTAAATCAAACTGTAATAAAAAAAAGTTAAAAATTAGTTAAAAATAGTAAATGTTAATAAAGTAGCTCTAACTACTTAAATAAAATGTACAAGATTCAAAATACCTAGTTGAGGTTAGATAATTTGGAAATTTTCTGAGAGTTTGTGTGTGATTGAGAAATGCTTAATCGTTTTCTATTACTCTGCAAAATTTCGGGAGCTACTGAGACTGTTGCTGTCTGGGATTCGTCTTGGATTTTCAAAGAATTACTCTCAGTATTTATACTTCTCGGACGGTTCATTTGCAGCAGAGTCAAGTATTGCTGTTCAAGGTTAGCAAGAAGTTTTTCTTCGTCTTTTACAAAGTCCACATCACACCTTTTGTCTGTGAGTCTGCCCTCTGCAATTCCAATGTCATCCAGAATCATAATGTCGTTTACGCTTTTTACTCTTGAAAACGCAACGTAGTCCATGCCAGAAAACATTTCGCTTTGTCCAAGACATATGCATATTTTAGGTAGATTTAGACCTTGCACTCTATGTATAGTCAAACCGTAGCACAATTTTATAAAAAATTTATCTACTGATATGCTTTCATGATGGTCACGACGAACAAGGTATGGTTGTGAAAAAATGGGAATTCCACATCCGCGAGGGGTTTTCCATACTTTTGTTCCAATGTAAGAGGGAAAATTAATAATGAAACAAAACACATCATTTGCATCTAGCTTTTTTTCTTCCAACTCGTTTTCAAAGTACCTTTCCTTGTTAAATATAATGTCAGTCACAGTGCCCCTGGTGCCATTACACAACCCATATCTAGTTGCAATATTTTTTTGAAGGATAACCGGAGCTCCTATAGCAACTTGAAATTGTACATCTCCATTAAAAAACTCGATTGGAGATGTAAAGTTTTGATAAATCATTTTTTTGTTGTGCGCATTAACTTCGGCATTGGTCTGAAATACGTGAATATGATTTTCAAAACTAGTTTGTTCATTACGGGATAACAATTTGTAATGTCGTTTTCTGATGTAATCAATATCACTTTGATTAATTTTGTTGTACCTCAACCTTGAGAGGAATTCCTTGAATCTCATTTGCTCAATATCATTGCCTTCCTGACGATATATATGTTTTAACGTGAAGCACTGATCAAACGATTGGTAAACGTTTTGTGCTTCTTTAATTGTTTCGACCTTGGGGTCTCGAGAAAGCACAACAGGTTTGAACAGGCTGTAATCTAATATTGGTGGCAACTGTCCAGGATCGCCAACAAGAATCAAGTGGATATTTGAAAATGAAAAGTTGTTCTTCATTGGCTGTGATTTTCGAGTGAATCGGTCTAGTAGATCGAAAAATCTTAGCCCTAACACCCCATATTCTTCAATTACTAAACATTGGATTTTATTATACTTGTTTAGTTCACTTTGGGTTTCAAGTCTGTTTTTTATATTAAAGTAGTTTGTACCGGGAATAAACTGATACAATGAATGAATGGTCTGACCACCAGCATTAAACGCTGCTAAACCAGTCAGACTGAGGACATGATATGTAAAATTTAAAGTTTTTTTAGCATGGTTGTGCAACGTATATTTTAAATGTTCAAGAACGCTGGTTTTTCCAACTCCACCTTCTCCGGTTATAATCATTCGTAGTGGCGTTTGAATGTCACGACCTTTAGAAAGTTCCAATGTACTTTTTACGGTTTGCACAATCTGTTTTTGAGTTTCATTTAAATTAACATAATCAACTTTCGGCTCTGCAATAGTTTGAGTGGTTAAAGTTTGAAACCAGTTTTTGACTGCACATTTATTAAGGGAACGTATGTTGTCACACCAGTCAGAATCAAGAGTTGCCATTGTATAAGTTGTTCAAAATTGTCCGAGAATGCATCAATCAAAACTAGGGTCAAAATATGGTAATGGATAGTTTGGCAACAATGACAAGAACACTTTATGTTTTTGTACGAATAACGATGCACAAGTCAAAATTTCGCCGCAATCACACTGAACTCCTATCGTGCCTAATTTGCAACTTCTAAATCCTCCGCGCTGGATATCTTCAAGGATTTCTTCAGGCGATCTGCACCAAAGTAGAAAATAATCAGGATTAAATAACAACCGCCAAGCGCCAACTAGTAGACTGCACTCGTTGCAGCATGCGCAAACTGCCCCTTCTTTTGCTTTACAGCTTGAACAATTGCAAATATTGTAAGTAGATAGCAAATGAATAACGTAATCTTCCATGCTGATCAGTAGCGTATTAAACGGTTTGAAACCCTTTTTGTTCAGCACACTTGAATTGTACAAATCCCAACTGATACTTTTACTAGTAATACGATCCAGTATTTATACTCTCGAATTCGTTACATAACATCATGCAAGTAATTGTCAAACGTTCATACATTTTACACTGGTTCACGTGTAGTAGTTAGATTACGTCAAAGCAGAACCTTGAATCAACCAGCATAAAACTCGGGTGGGTGTGAGTATACATGATCAGTTCTGCTTCAACCCCCACAGAATAAAATTCACCTTGCACAAGTCTGCGCACACATCATCTTGCAAAGTGTATTAAAAGTTAGCTTTTTAGCTCATTATTAGTTGCTCAGACAGAGTAAAAAATAATTTAATTCGTCAAACATGAATTTTCAAAGTTTTCCTTCAACAAGTTCCAACACCTTTCAACCAGCAAATTGCATTACCGATGAAATAATATTCTTTCCCGATGCCTCACGTAGCGGAAGTGGTGGTACAACTGTAAGTATTTAATAGTCTATTGAAATTGAAAATAATAAAATGTCTGGTGACATTTGTATAAATGAAATATTCATAAAATGTTATACTTAAAATTTCAGTACTTGTGGTGTCGCATGAACGGATGTCATTTTTCAACTCGAACTCATCTAGAATATAGAGCGCATATTGAAACCGCCCATCAATGTGAAGATTGTCAACATTATATACCCGAAATTTCATTGCATCACTGCACTAGAGTAGGACAACGAGGGGGTCACGCGGATGGAGGGGTCAATTCCAAGATTGATTTATTAGTATTCAAGGAAAAGTCAAGAAGCAACCGAGGCGCTACAGTATCCTACATTTATATCCCGACCGAAAAGTTTTTAGAATTTGAAAGTATGATAAGTTTTATACGAGATGATTCTATTAAGCTGATATCTCAAGTACTAAACGCAAGGCAAGGAGGAATCAAGATTCAACTTTGTGTGCACATTCTCTGGTAAAAAGAAATTACTGAAATAGACGAAAAGGGACAACTAATTCGAAAATATGATCAGGACGATCGATATATGTATTCTGAATATTTCACGTTGTACAATCCGAGTGAAGTTAATAATTTACTTTTAACCGCGACAGATGATATTCTTGAACAAATACAGGAATTTACAAATCGAGGATCTGGATAGTATGTGAAACAAATTATTTCATTGCAATTTCGACTTGGTGAAATTCTAAAGTTGAGCACTTTACAAGGTGATGGTAAAATAGATGTTCCCAACTGGTTTAAAAATAAAAAGGGAAAACTTAACATTGATGTAAATGAAAAATGCTTTCACTATTGCATAGCTGCGGGTATTTTTATGAAAAATCATGTAGGCGAGCAATCAGTTCAACTTCGCAGAGCAAGCAAATGGAAAAAATATTTAGATTGTTTCAATTTTGACGGTATTGGAAATTCAGTTGATGTGAATAGGGATATTGCAATTTTTGAACAAAATAATAATATAGCAGTAAACGTTTTAACTCACAAAGATGAAACTATAGTCCCTTTACGTCAGAGTCTATTAACTACATCTAAAGTTGTTAATTTATTTCTGTTATCTCAACCACAAAATGCTTATTCAAAACATCATTTTGTGCTGATAACAGATATGAGTAAATTTATTGGCAAATCTACGCACAAAACATTCTACTGTTCAAAATGCTTATCTACATTTAGAAATGAAAAGAAATTTAACGCTCATACCCAAATTTGTGTAGAGTTAAAAGGTCAGGACTATAAATTCCCAAAAAAAGAAAAACGTTTAAAATTTAACAGACTAGAAATGACTCTTCCATATCCCTTCTTATTATATTACGACTTTGAATGTTTTTCTTCCCCATTAAACACAAAAAAAGGATCATCTACAACCTTAGAAACTGAGTTTTTACCTGCTAGTTATTTAATAGTAGTTATTAACAATGTAGACAGTAGGTTGCATGTTATTGCTGCTGAGTTTTATGATGGCGAAAATGTGATTGAGCATTTTTTGGAACGAATATTTTTCTGGGCAAAACGTTTAATAGCAAATGTTCAGGGGACGAATAACTTTGCCCCCCGTACCGCACAGGCGTTATTAGAATTTGAAAAAGCAACATCATGTTCAATGTGTCGTAGAGATTTTAATAGCTCTAATTGCAAAAAAATATGGCACCACAATCATCAATCTGGAAGTTATTCAAACATTGGAACAATCTGCAGCTTTTGCAATCTAAAAATTAAATATAAGTTTGAATTGCCGGTAATTGCGCACAATAGTTCTGGGTTTGACCTTCATTTTATTACAAGATGCTTAGATTCGAAGTTAATTGATACAAAAGATGTAAAAGTTATTGCAAAAACAGGAGAAAAGTTTATTGAAATGGAAATCACGTCTAAACATAGTATCGAAAGCCATGATAAAAAACGATTTTTAAATGCTAGAGTTAGGTTTATCGACTCATGTCAATTTCTTAATACTAGTCTATCTAATCTAGTTTCAAACCTGCAGAAAGAAAATAATGAGTATTTTCATTTGATTGATGATTGTATAAAAGAAATGATACCTCCTTCGATTATTAATTTGGACCCTGAATCCCGAAATTTGCTTTTAAGAAAGATTGATTTTCCGTACAAGTTTTTATCTGGTCCAGAGGTGCTAGCTGACAGAGTGCCGATGCCAAGTAGAGAATATTTTGATAATGAGCTAACTAATACAAAACTTTCTGACGATGAATGGAACTCGGTTTTAGAAACCTGTGAAAGATTTAATATTACAAATTTTAAAAGTTATTTGCGTCTTTACAATATGTTAGATGTTGTTTTATTAGCCGTCGTATGGGAGAATTTTAGAATGGAGGGAATGAAAACGTACCAACTTGACCCTACTTATTGCCCCACAATTTCATCGTACAGCTGGCAGTGTATGTTAAAATCTACTGGCATGGTTGTTGATTATATTAGAGATGATCGTATGTTAAAAATGGTACAAGATGGTATAAGAGGAGGTATTACATACGGAGCCGCAAAAGTAGTTACTGCTAATAACGAACGTATGTCTAATTATGATCCAAAACGTAAACGAACTCAAATTGCCTACTTTGACCTTAACGCTCTTTATGCAGACTCATTATGCGAGAAATACCCTCAAGGAGATTTTGAATATATTGAAGGTAAAGATTTTGTTCATATTGACTGGTCAAATCCAGTCTTAGAACCCAATACAGGTTACATTCTCAGAGTGGATCTTAAATATCCAGATTCTATTCACGATAAAACTCAGGAAGTACCCCTAGCCCCTGAAAAAATTAAAATAACGTACAAAGAACTATCTCACAAACAACGTAAGCAAATGCAAGATTTTACCCAAGTTTCTAAAGGATTTCTTAAAAAACCACGATTGTTGTTAACATGCTATGATAAAAAAGAATACGTTGTGCATTACACAACTTTGCAATATTATTTATCACAGGGGATGGTACTTGAAAAGGTTCATTCAGCAATAAAATTTACTGAAAGTAATTTATTTGAATCGTACATTTTAGCTAATCTAGAACTTCGTAAATCAGCAAAAAGCTCTTTTGGCAAAGACTTTTTTAAACTTTTAAATAATGCTATATATGGCAAAACGTTGCAAAATCCATTTGGACGAATTGTCATTAAGTTTTCGAGTTCCCGCGTTGAAACGACTAAATTAATATCTTCTCCTTTATTTAAGGACTTTAAAGAATTAAGTCCTACATTAACTATGATTTATTTAAAACCTGAAAATGTTGAATTAGATTGTATTATGATTGCAGGATTAACTTGTTTAGAAATAAGTAAGACAAAATACTATACCCGATTTTACCAAGGATTAAAACGTATCTTTGGAGATAATCTAACCTGCATTTATTGTGACACAGACAGTGCTATTGTGTCTTACATTGACCCAGAGAATGATTTTCTTCAAAAACTTGTCCAAAATTATGAGATATTTGACTTTTGTAAAATACCTGCAAGTCACGAAGTTTTTGTTAAATATCCAAGTGTTCCAAACTTGCAAACACGATCAGCTGGCGATCGTGGTTTATGGAAAATCGAAAGCTTAGATATAGCAGAAGCTGTCATTCTTAAAGCTAAACAATATTCTCTTTTAAATTATGATGATAGTTGGGATATAAAATGCAAGGGTACTCCTAAGACCACCTTGAAGCAATGTACTCATCAGGAGATGAAGGACGTGGTATTGCAGAATAAAGTAGTAAGTAAGAATAGTAAGTATATACGATCCTTTGATCACCAATTGTATTTAATTGATGTGAACCGAATTGCATTTCATGCGCTCGATGTAAACAGGGTATATCCAGATGGTGATGATATAAACTACAGTCTTCCATTTGGGCATTACAAAGTAAGAGTGGGATAATATAATCATATTGTTAATATTGTAAATATGTTTTAAATATATTATGCAAATGTAAAACTTGTAATTGTATGCTAAATCTTTAAATTCAATAAAATAACGTGATTATATGTGACTATACAACAATATTATTACTGTAAACACCCATAAGCATATGCGCTATATATACGTTATACATAATAAATCATAACAGCGATTGACACGTCGAAGTGACTGACACTTTATTGACCCTGTGACTTTTACAGGTTAATGGGCGGGTACGGGTCAATGGCGCCGTCCAATCACGTGGTGGAAAAGGGGCCCATGACATTGGCGTGACTGTGACGATATACTTGGGGGGTACTGTGGGGGTTAATGGGCGGGTACTGTGACGGTACACTTTGACGGTACAGTGGCGGGTTAATGGCGGGTACAGTGGCGGACCCTTGGACGGTACAGTGGCGGGCCAATGGATGGGGGCGGGGCAATGGCGGCGTCATACTGTTACGTTTACGGGGGATGGCCCTCGCGTCATTATAGCGGTTTACTGTTACGTTTACGGGAGGATGGCCCTTAGATGACCTTGGGGGAGATCATTGGGTGTTAGGTTAGGGGGATGAGGTCATGGGGTCACGGGGTCATGACCTTTGGGGTCGGGAGGTCAAGGGGAGGTCAATTGTATACTTCCCAGCATGGTTTACACTACTAGTGTCTTGTGTGTGAAGTTGTTAATTGGTAAGTCATTTTTTCATTTTCTATGTAGTAATAAAAATTTATTACACTATGAGTGTTGGCTATCGAAAAAAATAATGCAATAATAATGTTATTCAAAAGTCAGACACTGACATTGCAATCTCCAACTGGACACTTACGATTGTCGTAATGTCGTACCTAAGCCGAAATTCAGAGTAAGCAAAGACGGTTTACACACTATTCCCCACTACCAACTGAAGCGTGAAGCTCAACACAAACTCCCGTATCATGTTAATAGTGAAATATTATTTTATAAAATATTTAGTAGGCATGTTTCTTTGTAAATTTTGAGTTGAAACTATGTACATTTTTTAGTTTTACATAAATCAGAGCATGTGAAAATCAACAGTTACAAGGCAGACACACACGGCTTTAGAATTTCTGATCTTAAACATTACCCATTAATGACACATGATTTTCACATGTTCTGAATTATGTTATGTATGTCCCCCAGTACATATTGAAGTATATAGCTAACGACAAACTCGCTCCCGTAGTTTAAGATGTAACAGCTAGAAAGGCAAGTATAATTATATAATTATTAGTGTCGTTAGCTGAGAAATGTAACTTACCAACCGACTCATGATTAAAAATGGCATGTATATTTTACAATTCAAAAACGACAAAATTAATCATTGGCCTGTGTAGTGTTTAATGTGTTAATTGTGCATTATTTGATACCAAAAGTTGTGCACATCTGAGCTCATTTTAGCTCACGTAAGTGAATTTTCATTTAAGCCAAGACTCACTTATATTAGTTCATTTAGGCTTGTGTGAGCTATCCTTGCGAATCCTTGGGGTTTATGAACTTTTGCCCATGTCAATTTCCCTCGTAAGGTATTTTTAAACTCATACTGTTGGCACAGCACAACGCACATTGGATTTGAAAGCCGCACATTGGAAATGTGTAATCAAGTACGATCTTTTCAATGGTGAATAGTATAGAACTGACCAACAAATAGCCACTCTGACCAATTCAATTTAGTGTAGTTAAGCCAGTGCTGGCCTATATGTAAGGCAAGGTCAAGCTGGCTTGTCATGAGTCCGTACGAGCTGATTTAAATAAGTCTTGGCTTAAATGAAAATTCACTTACGTGAGCTAGAATAAGCTCAAGCTCCTGACTGACATCCTAACGTTCATTTGTGTTAGGGACGGGGTGGTAATAAATAACTCCAGGGGCCCCTACTAATTCCTGGGTTTCCTAGTAATTCCAGGAGTCCCTACTAATTCCTTGGTTCCCTAGTAACTCCAGGGGCCTCTACTAATTCCTCGGTTCCCTAGTAATTCCAGGGGTCCCTACTACTTCCTGGGTTACCTAGTAACTCCAGGGGCCCCTACCAATTCCTGGGTTCCCTACTAACTCCTCGGTTCCCTAGTTATTCCAGGGGTCCCTACCACTTCCTGGGCTCCCTAGTAATTCGAGGGGTCCGTACTAACTCCAGAGGTATATTTTAACAAAATATACATTTATTAAACGCCAAGCATATTTAAATTATGATATTTATTTTAAATCATTATTTCTTTCAGATTCAAATTCACATGCCGTATATCACTATTGCCACACTTATTAACTGTTCTTTTAAGAGCAAGTGCCATTCTTGAACGACGTTCTCATTACGAGCAGTTCATAAACCTAGATTGAACCTGGGAAGCCAAGAAATAACTAAGCCCGGGAAAACCCGTAAGAATTAGGGATGTGTATGCATGCATGTATGCATGTATGTATGCATGTATGTATGCATGTATGTATGTATGTAATATTACTTGCACATGCGCTCGAAAAACCCAGAAATAACCCCACCCCACACCTCCCGCCCCCGCACCCCTAAAAAATTAAATTATCGCAACATACTACAAATGTATTGTATAAAATTTTAAATACTAAAAATTAAATTATTGCAACACACAACTTGAAATAAAATGAATATTGTATACAATTTCAAGTTGTAGTGTGTTGCAATAATTTAATTTTTAATATTTAAAATTTTATACAATACTTTTGTAGTATGTTGCGATAATTTAATTTTTTAGGGGTGCGGGAGTGGGAGGTGTGGGGTGGGGTTATTTCTGGGTTTTTCGAGCGCATGTGCAAGTATTATTACATACATACATACATGCATACATACATACATGCATACATGCATGCATGCATGCATGCATACACATCCCTAATTCTTACGGGTTTTCCCGGGCTTAGTTATTATACTATACTTCCGCTTCGCCAACTTTAACATCTGGGATTTCATTACCCCTTTGATACAATTATTTATAAAATATATACAACATTAAAACTGATTCAAATATTCAAATTTTTTTGTTTATGATCTACAATAAATCCATCTATTATCTTATGTGTGTGGCTATTAAAACGGCTATTACTTTTATATATAACTAAATACGTAATTTGTGGCTACATCATAATAATAATAGTATAAATTATACACCAACATAACGTGCGTATTGACTAGCCGGCCATACATAATTTGAGGATTGGATCATCCAATGTGACAGCGTTGTTCCCCGCCTGTTTTGAATGTCAAGTTCAAGTTTAAAGTAAAATTTATATGCCTTATAACATTTTTAGAAAGCCAAACATTTTTTAGTTTTTTTAGTACCTTCATCGCATGATAATTTCATTGAGTCATCAGTTTACATTTTCATAATTTTATATTTTAATCCACTAAAAGTACCTATCCATAAATCTACATAAAATCGGACTGATCCTGAATCCTGAGCTCATGTAAAATCACTCATTCCAACAATATAGCGGAAAATTAAAAAAAAATGATTTTTCCAAAAACTAAAGACCGCCTGATTGCATTTTTGCAGGAAGAAATTTTCAAAGATTTACAAGTATGAATTAAAACTGCCACAACTGCTTAACTCCTTGACGGCTACCTTCCCTTAATTTACAGGATGCAAATTGAATGTTAAGATTTGCTAGCAAATTTGAACTGCTTAACGTTACTGTTAAGGCTTTTAAGGCTTACATAAAACAAGGGAGCTCACAATTAATTCCTAGTTTATTGTTCCTACCTATCTACATAATTTACAGGATTTTTCACGATATCGAAATATTTGACCAATTTCAACGTTTCATATACCATTCGAAAGGTAACGACGAGTACATTCTGAATAACGAACTCTGGTAGAATTTACTCACAAACTTTCACCATTTTGTTTTTAAAAACCTTAACTTTTTTTGAAAATTCCGCCTAAATTGTTTTCATGCGTCGCAAGCCTAAAACAAAATACCCGTTTTCTTAATTTTTAAAGGGCTTTAAAATGATATATCATGCATTAACATCGGTCTATTTTGAAAAAAAATCTTTTAGTTTTTTAATTACAATTACCAAATAATCATGATCTGAGCTGGCACTACAAGTTAAATAGGTTTGCCTATTCATTCTTTGAACACCACCCCTTCACCTCCGTTTCATAGTATACAAAAGTGATCAAGCTTTACAACCCTCCCCCTTTATTTTGTATACGAGATATATGGACGACGCCAAAGTGCTTTTGAGTAAAATGTTCTTTCTCTCTCTCTTTCAGGCCAAAATAACTTAGGTCGATTTTTGTTTTTTTAAATTGGAAGCTTTAATCTTTAAGCAAGTAATTAATCGTTGTTATTATAAACACGCTATACATCAATATGACGGCAAAATCCATGCTATTGTAATTTTATCATATTTTAGTACAAAGTTAATGAATGGAAACGCGTTTAACTGGCCATTGTTTTAAATAATTACTAGATAGCTCTTAGTCAAGCAGCTGAACAAAAAAAAATCTTTACTTCATAAATAAGTGGAGTCTTTACGTTTGTTTTTATTAATATAATTTAATAAAAAAGTTACAAGCTTCACGATGGGAGGGACAAAATTGGACGGTGGAATAACTCTAGTATGCGTCACTACTGTGACACTAATATTTAGCTTTCACTCAGGATTCGCAGGTAGGAATACTAAAGTTTTTTTAAATATTAAAATTATTAATTATCAAATTAATTCAAAATTTGATCTCAACCTAGTCTTCAAATAAAATTATTCTGTTTCCATTGCTAGAAGCCAAAGGCAAAGCGAGAATTAGCTACAGCTTAGCTCAAGCTGTTTGCGCTTCATCTGTTAGGTTTGCGATGACCAATCAAATTGAACCTCCTTCAAAGACTCCTCCTTACAACGATGATGTGTGCAAGACGCTCACGTGGCACAATTGTGGTAAGTTACTTGTGCTAATTTAGTCGATCTATCAATAAAAACAGTTTTTTTGTTTTAAACGAGATGTGAGTCATTGTAATGTTGTTTCGTAATATTTTAGTAAAATCAACATGTGAGAGGTTTAGGCTTAGGAATTGCCATCAACATTTAAATGAAAAATACAAAAAGACATCTACAAAACTGAACAGAATCGTCAATGGGATGGACGCCAAGCCTAATGAATTCCCACACGCAGTTCGAATGACTGTGAACCGCGAACAACACTGTGGTGGAACGATTCTGAATGAAAACTACATTATCACGGCTGCACATTGTGTTTATCAATTTTATTTTCCTCGTCCTAAACCTTATTTTAAAATTGAATTCATCGCCGGGGAGCACAGTGTGAACAATAGTGACGGAACAGAGCAATTCCGGAATGTAAAAAGTGTCATATGTCATGAGGAGTATGTGGTGAATGTAACATATAAGGCACTAAATGATATTGCCCTTGTACTCTTAGATAGACCACTTGAATTTAATACACATGTTTTTCCACCGAAATTTCCTGAGCCGGACTACGAGGCAACAGGGCAGCGCGGGACAATTAAAGGTTGGGGACAATTGTACTATGAAGGACCTTTTCCGGATATTCTGCAGAAAGTGAATCTAACTATAATGACTGACGCAGAATGTGCTGGCTTTTATCAAAATAATCCTGTAATTCCAGAGACTGTTGTTTGCGCTTCCACTGTCGTAGAAGATTTAAATACAGATATATGCTCGGGTGACTCAGGTGGGGCACTTACGATTGTCGTAGACAACGACTGTGATGATGATAATAACAATATCAGCTACCTTTTTGTAGGAATTGCATCTTATAATAATTACTGTAAAGCCCTTAAGCCGAGTGTGTACACTCAAGTTTCTAAGTACCTTAATTGGATAAGCAATCATGCAGTGTGAAAAATACTATAATGACGAATGATTTAATGTCGATGTATTGATAACAATACCTCTAATAACTGTGTACTCATTGTTTATACATTCAAATAAAGGCTACACCCAAAGAAAAAAACAAGTTGCTTTGCCTTCAATAGTTTTAATAAATAATTTCACGAGATCACACTTGAAAAACTCGAGCTTAAATTCCTTAGCTATAATTACCTATAAATATATCATAACTGAGGAAATAAAATGTTCCGTATTTAATTTGAATTAACTAAAATCAAAACGAGCTAAGTGAATGAAGAACACAAACTATAGACTATAAGGTGGATGCGTAAAATGTCCATTACGAGTTTTTTATAAAGTGAAAAATGTAATTCTGGACTATTTATGTGTTTTGAAAAGTGCAATAAATTTAATTTAATTACATTTTGAATGTCCAAATAGTTCTGTTTACATACATTTAGGATTATATTTTATTTTTATTGTAAACGATGTAATTTATTTTCAGCTAAAATTGTAGTTAACATAACCACTAACGATATTTTGTAGTTGCCCAAATTTATAACTATGGAAATGGAGCCGCAGCATTACGGGTTTTGGACACATCCAGAAAATATTTCGAAGTTTGTGTACGTATCTACAATTTGAAATAAAAAAGGATGATCTGCCCGGAATTGAATTTTGGGTTGCACAGAGCTGAAAAATGTACTACCTGCGTAGTCCAAAAACATACGTTTTACAAACAACACTGCAATATAACTTAGTGAATTTTTGTAGTATTACGATCATAAATAATATTTGTGAATTCAAAATGATTACCACTAGTGGCTGCTGCTGCCACAGTCCCTTCTTCGTTGACTTCAATCATCGCCTTTTGTCGGACATCCGAAATGTAAATGTTTTCAGGGGACATTCCACCTAATTCAGCGGCAGGGGTAAATGCGGACTGCATTCCAAGCTAGCAGTTAAAAAAACAAGTTACTTCCAGAAAAACTGAAGAGCTGTAACAAATAAAGTCTAATTAACGTAACAATTCACAAAAATAAGAAAACAAACATTTATTAGAGGCTCGTTAAGCAGCAATTTTGACTCAATTTTGAAACGGGGCATGAAAAAGTCGATGAGAGTTGAATTGTCCATTTTAGGCAGAATTTTAGACGGGATTAAATCTGCCATTCCAGATTCCAATCTTGCGAGACCAGACACTTGTTTTGGCAGATATACAATCATGGACAGCCTGTCACCCTTTAAATTAGCAGCCGTACGAAAACATTTAATTAATATTAGTTAGACATCTATAAAAATACAAGAAATATTTAATTATCTTAAGCAAATTTAAAACAAATTAAAACCTTATACGAAAGTGCCACAGCATGTGCATCTAAATGTTCAAGTTCAACATAAGGCAACTCTTCTACTTTATGCATCATGTTAACCTCCGTCTTGTATTTTTCATCTACAAAAAAGACGGCCTTTCTGGTAAATTCCAAAGGAAATTTATTTGCCCACGATCCTTTAAAGTAGACACCATTAACTAGGACCATTCGTGTCGAACCATCAATTAAATCTGTACATATAGAAAACCATTATTACTTATAGTATTTTTACATTTAATAAGCACAACTTCAGTTTAATTAATGCTCAAAATAGTAATATACCGGGAGTAATTAGTTCCATGATTTTATCTTTGGTAATTTTTTGCACCCATTCGTTAATAGTTTTGGCAGCAGTAATATTCTTTGAAAAATCCACCTGTTCAATGTCGGCATCGAAAGATGTTGTAACTGCTGCAGTGTATTCTGGTTTTAGTTCAAATCCCACTCCACAGTACAACTTGTTTGCTTGAGAAAGTGTGTATCCTTCAGTGGATTCCTACGGGAAAAGAATAACGTTAAACAAAATAGCAACTTCAGGAATTATTTACAAAACCTATTGAGGGAGGCCTTCTTAATGTTTCACGATTTGTAATACAACAAAATTCTTTCAAATTACCTTAAGAGTTGGAAGTACTTGAGAATATCCATTGCGTAGAGTTTCATCGTTATGTGGAAAGTTGAAGACGTTGACCATCTCGTCCGCAGTCTCTCCACGAGCCCCTAGTTTCACCAATGCAGCTAGAACGCTCAGGCTGAGGGCTGAGAAAATAAAATTTCCGGGAGTCGTTTTTCTTAATTCCTGTAGTGATAAATATAAACAGATATACTCGGTACCAATTTTAAACTATTAGAGAAGCTATGTTAACATATAAAGCTGTATCCCTGCGTATGACACAAGAAATAATAATTCTCAGTTTTTTATATAGTTACCTGGTGCACGGAAACGGAAAATAAAGAGTTCCCTTCTGCCACGGCTTGAACCTCTGGGATATTTTGCAGATTTAACGCCATAGTGACTCGTTGAAAGTTTGATAATATTACAGTACAATATAATATATAACCTGTTATTGTTAAATAAATAGGTATGATAAAATACTGATCGTAGATCTTGTGCAGATAGAATAGTACTGGTATGACAGAACAGAAGTAACTGGGAGGCTTTAAATACGAAACACAGATGTTTGTTTGTACGTAGCATTTGGTTTTTTAATTGGAAATGAAACTAATAAGTAATAATTTTTTCCCTTCATTTAGAATCCACTATATATTTTATTATTCTCGCAAATATTGTCATGAGTCACCTTAGAACAGCAGCGAGTTAAAAGTTATTTATTTTATTCTCCACAGGACAACTTGTAGTTAACATTATTTCGTTTATATTTATTGCTTAGATGTCAGGACACCCCACATGTAGTACTATGCTGAATGTAACACAAGTAAAAATTATACTTTTCTTTACTTCCGCTTCGTCAGCTTTAACATGTGGGTTTTTTTTACTACCCCTCTGATGCTAATATTTATAAAATGTTGAAAACAATAAAACTGATCTAAATATTCAAATTATTTTGTTTATGATCTACAGTACATCGACCTGTTATTGCATGTGTGTGGCTATTAAAACGGCTATTACTACTCACGATTAGTTAGATATAAGTAAATGCGTAAATTATGGCAACATCATAATAATAAAAATACACTGATAATAAATACAATGATACAACACTATGTGTCTATCGACATTGCGACCAGCGAGGGCATAATCTGCAGATTGGATCATCCACTCTGACCGTGTTGCTCCATGCCTGTTTTGAATGTCAAGTTCAAGTTTAATGTAAAATGTATATGCCTAATAATATTATTAGAAAAAAAACATATTTTTTTTTAGTATCACACGGTATTAAATTATTGGATTTATCTAAATGTATTTATTAGGTAAAACATAATTTTTATTTTTTACATTTAATGCTCAATACATTCCTTCAGAAATTAATATTGGTAGGTACATGCACTAATATAATTTACAATGAATTCATTTTTTGGTATTTTTGACCTATCTAGTAAAAAATTATAATTCTAAAAATTAAAATGCTTGTGTTATGTAATGTATTTTGTAAAATTTGGTGTTTGTTTCACGAATGCTATCCTGACAATAAAGCATAATTATTAATAATAATTTTTTTAATTGCCAGCCTAAAGCTTTTAATTGAAGAATTTGAAATAATAGCTTAATAAACACAACTAAACGAGGGAATATATTATTAAATTATTATATTTGTAATTTATGAATGCTTTTGAAAATTAATAAGAATCACTATTGTAATTTTGACTGTGCGTCGATCGAGAATCCAACATTTCATAACACTGTGGGACTGTAAAACTGCGTATACTCAGACTCAGTGCAAGGTATTGTCAATTATTTGTCAACTACACTTTAAACTTCAAGATTAAATTAAGTAAGCTGGTAATTTTATTTTTTTAATTAATTTCTTATTTCTAAAACCGCAGTTCACTGTTTTGGCTTTTTCACGAGTTAAATTTATGTATAACAAGTACAGGAGCCCGTACTGCGGACGGAATGTAACAACGTATAATGAATTCAATTTGAACCATTTTTTAATACTGTCTTTTGATATAGAAAATGTAAATTTATTAATTTACTAAAACTCACAGACCTTAATTTTTTGTGCCGGATTTGTCAATTATGGGCTCGAGAGAGATGCTGTGATTTCTGCTGATGTAAATATTAGAAGAAAAGGCTTACACAAAAGCTGATAGCAAATGATGCAGATTATATCATTTTATTATAGTATAGTTGAATTTAATTTACAATGAATGTAATTTCTTGTACACTTGAATTTCCCGCTCATCACAACCTTTAAAAACAGAGCCAACTGTGGCCATATCCATGAAGACTAATCGGTTGTAGTTAAAATACATATTGGGCTCCCTCGGGACTTGAAAGCAAACGGAGAACCCGTCCAGATTTTGGCCTTCATACAGCATCCAGGAACTATGACCAGAGGCTGCCACGGAACCTTGTCGCTCTGTAATTCCTGTGTAGGCCCGTGCAGTCACATAAATCTCCGTTCCATTATAGTAGGTTCCAGCGTAGATGCTCAAAGCATCCGTTTCAGTTTCATTTGCTGCATAATGTCTGAGAGATTTCGTGTTTTTAAACACGCCACTAGCAACATTGCAAGTTGGGACAGAGCCCAAGCCAAATGAATCGAAATGATGTTCATAGTTTGTCTCCAAAAAGGTCATCCATCTACAATAAATTGTTAAAAAAAACTTCTGCAGTTTACTGTTGTTGAGATACAATTTGAAAAACAAAAAAAAAACACAACTTACGTTCCCACTGTGCAAATTGCTTCGGCATCCGCGAGAAGGGCGGAATATTTGGTCAAGTCTGGGGTGTGAGTGTCAAAGTACAACGAGTTTCCTCCTTTGAAATTGACCCACAGTTCCTGCTTCACTCCCTCTCCAATGGATGTAAGGCCAAGGAGGACCACCGCCAAAGTGACCCAAGGAATCGTTTTCTGTCCAAGCAATGCCATTGTTTTGAGTAAATCCAAAAGCGATAGAGGAAAACGTTATTATTTGTGCTAACCTATCATGCTAAAAATAAGAATTTTAAAAACTAAAATCAGTGTAATGTATGTATAATTACAAATTTCTAACCTTAAGCTTTAACATGAAGCAGTTGCAATACTATTTAAATTAGTACTACTGAACGAGCGACTGTTTAATATATAGGTATTATCATACATGTAATTTGTGGGATGCTCTTGAAAATTAATTAGATTGACTCCTTATTTCGACTGTGTGTCAATTGAGAATTGAACATGTGACGATGTGATACGACGCTGAGAATGTAGAACTTTAAAGCACACTTGAAATTATTTTAATTGAAATTATTGTCAGTGCAAAGATATTGCCAATCATTTGGCAAATGCACTTTAAATTTCAAAATTAAATTGAGCTGGGAATTTCTATTATTGTTATGATTATATTTTTTGTGTGGACCAGAAAAATCATATAGGTTCTTACGCTGAATAGATTATTTAAACAAAGGCATATTATAATGCAGTATCCCTATTAATTTAGCAATCGTCATCATATCGTCTGTATGAAGAACTGAAATGACCCATATCCATTTTTAATTTTTAAAAACATGCACTATGTATCTACAGAAAAATTTACTATTACATGGTAATGAAACCATGTGATTTTAAATAGAACATTGTGCTTTTCCGCACAAAAAACAAGTAAATAGAATATTTTGAACTTTTGAAAAACACTCAAATAGTACATGTTGACCTTTTCAAAAAAATGTAAATAAAATATTTTGCACTTTTCCAAAACACTTAAATAGTACATGTTGACCTTTTCAAAAACATGTAAATAAAATATTTTGCACTTATCAAAACCACTTAAATAGAACATTTTGACCTTTTTAAAAACATGTAAATATAGTATTTTGCACTTTTCAAAAACACTTAAATAGAACATTTTGACCTTTTCAAAAACATGTAAATAAAATATTTTGCACTTTTCAAAAACACCTAAATAGAAAATTTTGACCTTTTCAAAATGATGTAAATAGAAAAATTTTGCTCATTTTAGAAACTTGTTATTAGCATTGTAGGCCTGTATCTCATATACTGCATTTTTAATGTGACATATAGCTCATTTTAATTCCAGTATAAATTAAAAATGGGCCGCAGTTTAGTTCTTCATAGACGATATAGTAGCTTATAAGTATAGTGAATTAATTCACAGCTAAACATTATTGCTATTAAACAGGAAGCACATTTTCCAGGAACATGTTTAAATAATTTGAATATGTTAGTAGATGCATGGGAATCCAATAGACAAATACGAAATTATCAAATGTAGCTGATTTTGCTGCCCGCAATAAATACATTAGTTTGGAAGTAAGCGGTGGTAGCGGTACTATGTATATACTGCTTGCCAACTTGATCAGTAGTATATATATGGGTGGGTAGGAAATGACTATTATCAAGCCATATAAGATTATTCACAATTACGGTGCACTTATAATGCACTATGCGCATGCATAAGTAGTCAGCAATGCAACAGGGTGGAGGTGGAGGTGAAGGGCAGTGCCAGCGCAGAGACAGCAAAATTAAAAGGAACGGCAGCGATGCAACCAACGTACCAAAGTCAAAATCAGCTGTACAGAATAATAATACTTACTGTAGGCAAGCCCGGCGGGACAGATGGTGCTAGGTGGTGCAATGCTCCAGGGCCGGGCTCTATTAGGGGCCGGGCTACACGTTCCGCCAGCCTTACAAGGGGCCCGTAAACATTGATTTTCACCAGGGCCGGCCTACACGTCGCACCGGGCCTGACTGTAGGGTCCGTTGTAAATTTAAAAAAAATGTGAGAGTCGAATCAAAACTACTGATCCTGCAAAGTAAAACGAAAACGATAAATTATAATGCATCTGATTGAATAACTATCATTGTGCATGAGTCGTGAGAATGAAAAAAATACGGAGCTACTGGTTTTAGTTTTGCTCCACTCTGTCGTTGTTGTTGTTGTTGTTGTTGCTGTACTGTTGTTGCATTTGTGATTGGGACTATTGAATGGGCAGCCTAATTTTTCTTGTCCACCCACGTTATACATTTTTTTTAGACTTATGGATTCCGTCTTTTCTTTATGAAATGAATTCATGGGCATTTGGGCTCAACATTGAACTGACCTATAGACTTATTGTTAGAAGAAAATACAAGTGCCAGTACCAGTTGCTGTACTGTTAGGGATAGTCCGTAAATGATGTCAACCAAATTGTCTCTTTTTACAAAGCCCCACCAACCTTCCTATGTCATCACTTTAACATTACGTAAATGGCTATCTTTAATATGATTGGTCGTCATTTCCCTAATTGACCCATGAACCCTACCGGTGACATTATTTATGGACGAATCCTTTTGCTGCAACTACTACCCTCTTCTTCTTATGTTGTCGCTTGCCCTTCCAGTCGTTTCTTTGTGGTATGTTTTATTCTCTATCCATTATGTATTTGCGTCAATTCTATTTGGTTGAATTCGCTCACAAAATTGTGTAGACAAATGCTAATGTTAGCAGACCTTTCCAGGGTCCGCGGCACATGTTAAAATGTAGGTACCTACCTACTATGAATTAATGCTGCATGAATACAGCGTACAAGCTATTGTACATTAGGCTAAGCTATAGATACCTTAAACCGAGGCTCCCATCTTAATACTTAATACCAATTATGTTTTCTGAGTTCAAAGTTATTGACCATTGTGTAGTGCGGTATATGAATTGAGTCGAATCTTTATAATGAAATCACGTAAGCAGACTTCCTGCACCTTTAACTTAGGGATTTGTTGATGCTTTAGTTAGTTTCTATGTTCTGTCTTTATATTTTTCCACAAGCTGCTTTTGCTTTTTCCAACTACTTTTAATTTCTGAACCGAAAAATTCAGGAGCTACATTATGGTGCCGTATATTTTAACAAACAACTCAGCCGATGCCAGACGATAAGTTTTAAATTTAAAAATTTTCTGTTCTTAAAAATATTGTTTTTTCTCATTTCTGCTTAAAATACACAATCACAAATACCTATATAGCTGTTTTGTTTTAAAAACTAATTTTTTAATAATGTTGTCACTGTGACAAGTTTTTAATTGAAAAGTTTTTTGGCAAAACGAGCAAGTCCAGCAAAGTAAGTTTTTCAGGAACGACGATTATTGAATAAAAGGTGACAGTATTATTATTTTTCTCTAAAGGTACGGAACTGACGAAGCATTATTACAAGTTAGTTTCATAAATCTTTAAAGCAAACTACGAAGAGAGAATGAAAAAGGCCAACAGAACTGCAAACAAAGACGGAACTACCAATATGGAGACAAGATAGGAAATCGGCCAACCCATACAACATACATTTGTAAATACTAAACGAAAACTGACTAAGGATACATAACTAAGGTAATTGCTGCAGATAAAATTTTATACTGGAATGTGAATGGAATCAACAATTGTAAATATGACAAAGTGAACATTGTTTTACAAAATGACGCAGATATTTTCTGCCTATCTGAAACATGGGTTACTGAAATACAAGACGACCTAAAAAAGAGTTTTTGCAATTATACGCTTACAAATAGCTTAGCTATAGGTGAGAGGGGAAGAAAAAGTGGCGGACTCATTTTAGGGATCAAAAAAAGCATCTCAAGCTATTGCTCAATTCTATACATCGACAGGTACAAGATCCTAGTTGACATCAAAATACATGACAAATCTGTTTTAATCTGCTTTGCTTACATACCACCAGCCACAGAGTTTGACGACCAAATTGAGAACCTGCTTGAACAAGCTACAGAGTTGGACATAAGAAAATACATTCTAATGGGAGACCTCAACAGCCGAGTTGGAGATTTTGATAATTCTACTGACTACACGCTGCACTTTAATCGCTCAAGGAAATCCACTGACTGCGGATCCAACAAACGTGGCAACAGACTGGCTGACTTGATTGTGTCACATAACATGGCAATACTAAATGAAATAAGCACATCTGACCCATATGGAAAATCCACATACATTGGACATAGCGGAAACAGCCTTATTGACCTATGCATATGCAACTCTAACGCACTCGAAGACCTTACAGACCTCTCAGTAATTGAATGCATTGAGTCTGACCACATGCCGATAATGATAAGAAGTGAGCAGAGAGTGCACATGCTTACACCGCTCATAGCAAAAAATGAAGGGCGAATAAGATGGAACAAGGACAAAGCTTTAAATTTTCAGCTGAAACTCAAAATCAACAGCAAAAATCTTAGCTTCAGCAATTGTAACTACGCAGATCTGCACGATCTTATTTATGAAACTGCTAACCAAACTAAAATGTGCTCAACACTACCCAGCGACAGCAGGAGAAACTTTGGCCCAAAGTGGTTTGATAAGGAGTGCAGTGTCGCGAAAAAGAAAGCACTTTTCTCCCTACATCAATACAGAAATGAGCATCGCTACAGCCGACCTACTTCCGACAGTCTTAAGGAATACCTGGAAAGTAAGAAATTTTACCGTAAACTCTGCTGTGACAAGAAGAAAACGTTCTATAACAACATCACACAAGAAATCCATCACAGCAAAGACTCAGCGGGATACTGGAAGGCTATCAACATGTGTAGAGATAAAAAATTTAGCCACGTGTCAAACAATATTGCTACCGACGAATGGGACGCTTACTTTCGTAAGGTTTTTAAATATGTCAGCATTGATGAAGTTGAAGCCCTAGACATTAACCATGATCTATCTCAAAACAGCTCAGAAATCCTGGACTGCGAGATATCAATTGTTGAACTACACAGAGCAGTCAAGCATCTTAGCAACAATAAATCCCCAGGAGCAGATGGTATTCCAAACAAAGTATGGAAAGCATTGGACATAACAACCAACGACTACTTGCTTTATCTGCTCAACAAAGTCTGGAAGGAACAAATGCCGGAGAGCTGGGGCGAAATTATAACAGCTCCAATATACAAGAAAGGTGACTCGAATCTGCCCGCAAATTACAGACCAATCGCTCTTATCAACACCATAACGAAGCTGCTTACATGCATAATGTCCAATAGACTTAACCTATTCTGCCAGAAAAACAACACTATCTCAGAGAATCAAGCGGCATACAGGCAAGGACGAGGATGTACAGATCAAATATTTGCACTCTATACCTGTATACTTAAACAGCTAAACAAGCCAGCATTCAGAAAAAAAGGAAAACTCTTCGCTCTGTTTGTAGACCTCAGTCAGGCATTTGACTCAATCAAAAGAAGTAAGCTATGGACAAGACTCAGAGAAACGGGGCTAAGTGATCAATTTGTAGCAAAAATAAAAGAGCTGTATGATCTAGCAAAAACAAAAATCAGGTGCAAGGAAGGTTTTACAGACATGATCAAAGTAATGGGAGGGGTTTTGCAAGGCGAAACATTGTCCCCAACTCTCTTCACTATTTACATTGACAAGATAACTGAAATACTCAGCAAGAGCGGCATCCAAGGAACACAGATGTTCACACTAGAAATTCCGATCCTACTATATGCTGATAATATCATCCTTCTTGCATCAAATGAACTTGACTTACAGAGGCAAATTAACACGCTTAGCACTATTTTTAAAGACAACGACCTAAAAGTGAACCTATCAAAGACAAAAGTGATGATATTTAGAAAAGGCAATAAGCTGAGTAACTCAACAAAATTTAAGTGGGAAAGCCAGCCGCTGGAAATAGTCAACAAATATGTTTATCTGGGAGTCCCATTCACTCAAAGCGGTATTTTTAATGAAGCCAAAAACCACTTCTTCAACAAAGCAAGAGCCGCACAGGAAAAACTGTTTGAACTTTTCTACTGAGCCAAAATAAAGGACATTAACATACACCTCAGGCTTTTCCAGTCCCTGGTTACCTCGATACTGATGTATGCGGCCCCTATATGGGGGCTCCGTTACTGTGAAGAACTTGAAACTTTTCAAACTATGTTTTTCCGACGCCTAACAGGGAGCTCAAACTTGACACCAGGATTCTTTCTTCGCCTAGAAACAGGAGCTGATAACATCAAGCTGCAGCTTTTGAAAGCCTTGATGGGATTTCTAGAAAGAGCCACTAATGCAGAAGACAGTACTATTACAAAGAATTGCTATCTTGAAGCTCTGAAGACAAAAACAACAGACCCCCGTTACAACTGGAAGCTGCAAGTTCATAATCTGTTTGCTGAAGCATCACTTAAAATTGATATCGAGAATGTTAGTACGGAATACCTAACTAAGCACAAATCTGAAATGATTGAAAAATATAGACTTAGCTGTATTAACAATGATGTCTGCAGAATGCAAAGCAGCAACACACTGAAACACTTTGCCTGCATAAAGACAAAAGCTCTAAGATCCGAGTATTTTGACTTGGACTTGCCCTGGAATCTAACAAAGTTTGTGCTAAATCTAAGAACAGGCCTACCTAGAATAGTAATTAGAGGAAAAGTGAGCAACCTTAATGGCATGAATAAAGTATGGAAGCGTACAACAGCAACTGACTGTGGCCTATGTGGACGGGAGGCGGAGGACGTCTTTCACATAATGCTCAAGTGCCCGCACTATATACCGCCAAGAACTAAATTCTTGAAAAGACTCTCAAATTCTAAACCGACAAGAGATAGCCTTGTACCCGATATATTCAAGCTATACAATGACACTGAAGGTTTTTGCCAAATCTTTTACTTCTGGGATGAAGCTACAAGAATAAGAAACTTCTTCTACAACTGTATCGATGAAGATTAAACCCTCTAAGTTTCAACGCCAATTAATGGCTGTGCTTCAATAATTATATAATAATTTCCTCTTTTTCAGTGCTTGTTCTTCGGTACTGCCCCGTATCTAGCTCTGATGTGTGTGTGCTTTAATATTTCTTGTGTGACCTAGTGCAATTAGCTATGTTTGGTACTTGTGTTTACAGTGCTTCAGTATTGCCTCCGTAGCTCTCTCTGCTCAGTGCTTCAGTATTGCCCCCGTAGCTCTCTCTGCTTAGTGCTTCAGTATTGCCCCTGTAGCTCTCTCTGCTCAGTGCCCCAGTATTGCCCCCGTAACTCTCTCTAATCAGTGCCTCAGTATTGTCACTGTAGCTTTTGCTGACTAGTGAATCAGTATTGCCCCCGTAACTCTCTCTGCGCAGTGTTTCAGTATTGCCCCCGTAACTCTCTCTGCGCAGTGTTTCAGTATTGCCCCCGTAACTCTAATTGCTCAATGCTTCAGTATTGCCCCCGTAATTCGCCCTACTCAGTGCTAGCGTTTTTAGAATAGCTCTCGTAATTCGCTCGGCTCCGTGCTTGTGCTCCAGAACTGCCCCCTTGTAACTTTTGGCTCATATCCGTAGCGTTCTCACTGGGTGTTCTACTAAAACTTATACAGCACTAGTGGTTTGATATAACGCATTGTTCACTTCAGTAATTGATGACCAAAAAGGCAAATGATCTTGACGGAAAGCGGTTTGTTCGAGCGTTCCGGCCAAGAGAGGCTGAATTGCCATCCGAAGCTTAACACGTTCAACTATGCACATTTCATCATTGAATACAGATGTTGTAAATATTTTCAACAATATAAGCATGCATGTTTTGCCATTGTTGCATTTAATATATCTTAAATCATGATCTTTTTAGGCAATACATAAACCAAAATAACTGCTTATCATATTAACATATTTTACGTTTAACAGACAAAGTCCAACCTAGGACCAACAACAATAATTTTTGTAAATCTCAAATTGTAAATATCTAAACAATGTTGTATGGGCTGCGGCCAAATCGACATAATGAATAAATTATTATTAATTATTATTATTATGAAATGAATTCATGGGCATTTGGGCTCAACATTGAACTGACCTATAGACTTATTGTTAGAAGAAAATACAAGTGCCAGTACCAGTTGCTGTACTGTTAGGGATAGTCCGTAAATGATGTCAACCAAATTGTCTCTTTTTACAAAGCCCCACCAACCTTCCTATGTCATCACTTTAACATTACGTAAATGGCTATCTTTAATATGATTGGTCGTCATTTCCCTAATCGACCCATGAACCTTACCGGTGACATTATTTATGGACGAATCCTTTTGCTGCCACTACCACCCTCTTCTTCTTATGTTGTCGCTTGCCCTTCCATTCGTTTCTTTGTGGGATGTTTTATTCTCTATCCATTATGTATTTGCGTCAATTCTATTTAGTTGAATTCGCTCACAAAATTGTGTAGACAAATGCTAATGTTAGCAGACCTTTCCAGGGTCCGCGGCACATGTTAAAATGTAGGTACCTACTATGAATTAATGCTGCATGAATACAGCGTACAAGCTATTGTACATAAATGCCTTTTTCATATCTGCAAATCAAATCCATCACCTAACTTACCATCTAAACGCACTAAGTGTAAATATTCTGTCACTCATTTTGAAACACCTGAGAAGAAGAAAATATTCGAAAAGTTGTGTTCTTAATTCAACAATAAACATAATTAAGTGACTTTAAATCATCTAACTAAATTAGTGAGTCCTTCCATCATATTGTTTCCTAAAGTTGACCTATATCATATTTTTTCAAAAATAATTTAATGAACTTGACCCGTTTTACAAAAAAAACGAAATTTTGCCTATTTTAAAAAATTGCTTTGGTTGAACTTTGATCTTTACCATTCAACACAGTAACGCTTCTAGTTTACAAGTACACGTAGCGCAAATAATCTTATTTAAAAAAAAAATTACTTATCACATTTTGCCAAACAACTCGTCGTCAATTGTAGGGTGCGGGTGACTTTAGAAGTATTCGTGTCGTAAGTTCCACAATTTAAGTGTCATGTCAACGAAGCCCTTCAAAACTCCAGCAGAATTGTACAAGAAACAATTAAGAAGGTAATTGAAGGAAGGGTCCGGAGAGTCCAAATCCATAGGAAATGCATTACGTATGTATTTACGTGTCGTCCAAGGGGGGTTGAAGTTGGAATGGACGAAGAGCAGAAAAGGGCAGTCAAAATTGGAATCAATTTGAATTGAATGCATTTTATTTCCTATTAAAGCTCATCAGTTCAGAGAATCAAGATCGGGAAGCTTACACAATTTATATGGGGAGAACTACACTAACTACTACAGACGAACCAACGATAGTGTAGAACTGTGGAGGGTGAAGTTTCCTTTTATATAAAAATTGTTTTCTCAGAAATTAGTTGGTGGAGTGTAAATGCTTCTGTTGTGTGCGGTGTGGTACTGGCACTGGCACTGGCACTGGTCCTGACTGAGTGTGAACATAGCTGTGTGGTTCAGACTGTCTTGGATTGTATTGTGGGAAGAATAATGAAGAGAAATAGAAGAAGAAGAAAAAGTGTAGATTATTTATTGGGAATTATTTGGGGGAAGGGAAGCAGTTTATTTCATTGAGCACTGTGTGGACTGTCTCAAGGGAATAGAGAAGAAGGGAAGAAATGGAATAGAATTAAGTGACAGCTAGACGTCCCCGTCGCCCCGTCCACGTTAAATTAAAGCGAAAGGGAAACAGGTTAAAGGGAATAGCTGCTTTTATTTCCTTAGCATCTATCGCTGGATAACAATGACACGCTAATGAGAGCAGTCCTCATCTCATCCTCAGCTTTGTACTTCTTCTTTTTTCCACCTTGATCACTACCACAGATTTTGTTATTTTCTATAAACTCTGTCAGTCCACAAATTCACCTTTCTGTAAGATATTTTCTCGTCCGTTTCGTTTAAAGATTGGCTTCAGAATTTTTTTCTTTCGACAAATGCAACTAATTTATGGGAAAATGCACATAAAATCAAAACCAAAATGCACTGCATACAGTGCATATCTGCAGGGCCGGATTATGCGGCCGCAGCGCGGGCAGCCCCCGCTGCATGCATTTTCTCAAAAAATGTAAATAGAACATTTTGACTTTTTAAAAACATGGAAATAAATCATTTAAAACTTTTCTCAAAAATGCAATTAGAACATTTTTGCACTTTTTAAAAACATGCAGATAGAAAATTTTAGACTTTTGGAAAAACATGCAAATAGAAAATATTATACATTTCACAAAAACATGCAAATAAAATTTTTTGTACATTTCGAAAACATGTAAATAGAACATTGAGCACTTTTCTGAATCAAGTAAAAAAAAACATTTTTCACTTTTCTTAAACTTGTACATACAACATTTTGCTTTACCTAAGAAAGCCATCAATAAAATCAAATTTTAACATTCTATGGAAACAAATTCTTGCCTAAAAGGTATTCCTTTGTCCGGCCCTGCATATTAATCTGTTTCTTATCCATAGCATATTATTACAATATATAAAAACTTTATTAAGTCACTGTTGCACAATTGCAATAGCCGAACAGCTCAGTATACAGAACAAAATTTTCTTAATTAAATTAAAAACATTTTTAGGTAAATATAAACTAATCCTTAGTTAAATTTTAAGTATATAAATGGTGATTATAAATCTTGATTGATCCTCTAAGAGCAAACATTAAAATATCATCCACCACTTTCGATGGTATGCCAAAAGATTTAGCCCACGTCCTAAAAAAACTAGTTATCGTCCCCCTTGCTCCCACATAAACATAACAGTTGCAAGTTGCAATATTCCTACTAGCACAGGCAGTAAGATAGATAGCCTCTGCAGACCGCGCACACTGGTGTGGTGGCATTATTTATGGACGATCCCTTTCGCTAACTTTATTTTAACCTCCCAAAAGAACCAGACCAGTTCAAAATTACCTATTTCAAAATTATATGTTAGGTAATAAATATACACTCCACTGCACTGCAGTCGCTAAACGTAATACACATTTTAAAAAATCAAAACCTTTTCTAACTGGAAATAAAGCTATCTCCACAAAGTCATAGCGTGTGACACTTATGAAATATTTTGAAACGTGCCTTTAAATTTAAATCCAAGACGCTCGTTACATATAATCTGAGGTTCTTTCTAATTACGTACTGATATAAAAAAAATATTTACTGCTTGAACGGAACGGAAATAGCATCTCAAAAAGTCGACGTAAAAATAAACGAAAACGAAAAGGTACCTGTGATTGTAGGTAGAACTGAGTGCAGTACCTACAGTATACCTACGGCTACGGGAGTGGGATGTGGGATTCCATGAAGTGACAGAGACACAGACAAAGGGTGACTCGTTGTGCTTTGTTGTGCTTGGTTGAATTGGTCACGCAGAGACTACAGACAGACAGAGACATGAAGGGAAAGATGAGAGGCAGATGCCCTGGAGGGAGATGCACACACAGTATTTATTAGAATCGGAATTAATGCGCTCGTTTTCGTTTCACTTGTCTGTCTGTCTGTCTCCCTGTCTTATTGTGTGTAATGCACTGCAATTATATGAGGAAAGGTAATGTAACATTTTCCAGCCACACAGTCACAGGAGTCTGACAGTCACACAGTCGCCATGCAAAGCCACATATTATTTTTTTAAATACAAAACTACAATAATGTACTGCTTGCCACTAGATATAGCAACTACGTAATATCGTCACGATATACAGTCATGGTGATATACAAATTTAATCGTGTGTGAAGAATCAAAATGACTTTTATCTATTTTTATAGCTAAACAATAAATTTAGCATGTATAAATATAATTAAAATTTGGTTATCTTTAAAGCATTTAAGTGGATTTTTTTTCAAAAAGAAGTAAATACAACTTTAAAAATCATTGCACCGATAATTGGAATAAAATAGAATTGCGTAAAATCAAGCTTTTTAAAACCTTGCATAGATAGAACATTTTGTACATTTTAAAAGCATGTAAATAGAATATTCACACTTTTTAAGAACACCTTAATAGAAAATTTTGCGCTTTTTAAAAACATGTAAATAGAAAATTTTGAGCTTTTTGAAAAAATTTATTAAGAACTATCTGCGCTTTTTAAAAACATCTAAATAGAACATTTTGCGCATTTTTAAAACATGTAAATAGAACATTTTGCGCTTTGTAAAAACTTGTAAATAAAACATTTTGCGCTTTTGAAAACATGGTTACAGAACATTTTGCGCTTTTTAAAAACATGTAAACAGAACATTTGGCGCTTTTGAAAACTTGTGAATAGAACATTTTGAGCTTTTGAAAACTTGTAAATAGAACATTTTGCGCTTTTTAAAAAACATGTAAATACAACATTTTGCGCTTTTTAAAAACACGTAGGTAAATGGAAAATTTTGAACTTCCTTAAAATATGTAAAAAAGGCAGTTTTCACTGTTTTAAAACTCGTAGCTAACATTTATTTTGTATTTTTTGACATAGCTCATTTTAATTCTAGCTTAAATTGGAGACGGGTTATTTTGATTCTTCACTCAGGATATAATTATTACATGACTATAGGGACTTGGTATGCATAATAAGCAAACCAGTAATAATCTGTAATAATTGAAATTAACATGTTTATGCATATATGGTACACAGTACAGAAATAGAAAATTCGCGGATATACTATATAAGTATAATTACTGTATACACTTCAATTTCATAAAAATGAAAAATGAGTTTTAAAGAATTGTAATAATAATACAGTAAATATAGGAAAAGGTAAGATTACCAGAGCTAAAATAAGACCAAATAGAATAATATATCCAATTGAAGAATTTCTAGGAAAATATTGTCTATTTATATATCTGTGTTTAAATGCAAATAAAAAATCCTTTGTAAGTATTATGAGCGGATGAGATCCTCAAGCCTTTTTCCCATAATACTTCACTGTATGCGTACCTTTGTGTACGGCCAATTCAATGCTGTGGATCTGTAGATCTTTTGATTTTGGATGCACCTAAGTACATACTGTGTGGTGGGGCTGAAAGAGAATTTTCATCTTCACACAAAGGAACTAAAACCGACCGCATAAAGATCTGACGAGTGGAGGACGACACCTATTGTTAGTCGACGAAGCAGTAGAGAGCTATAAAGCTAAAATCAATTTTAGTAAAGGCTCTCACATCCAGTATTTTCAATCGGTGGTTGGTAATGAAAATTTTTATATCGTCTGCGTATAAGTTGTAATTTTATTACGACTGTAAACATTAACTGTTTTCCTGATTTTAATTGTGGGCTGATTTGACAATTTGTGATGAATTTAGCAATGTTTTTTTTGTGTTAGTATAGAGCGGTACAAGTTCAAGGGGAAATATTTACGTTAGTTTTATTTCTATAATTATAAAAATGCTGCTAATGGGCATAACTGCGGGTTTTGAAACAGTAAAAATTGCAAGGTTAGATTTTTTTGAAAAGGTTTTCTGAGTTTTCTCTAATTGGCTTAATCACACATTCTGAACAAGTACAAACTTACATAAATATTACAAGTTTTAAAAGGTGCAAATTGAAATCACTGCATGATTTTGAAAAGTAAATATGTCCTGTTATAGCTGTAAGATTGTCAACAGTGCAAATTAAAATAACTGAATGATTTTTAAAGGTGCAAATTTAAATAACTGCATAATTTTGAAAAATGCAAATTGCAGTAACTGCATTATTTTGAAAAGTGCAAATTGTAGTAACTGCATGATTTTGAAAGGTTTGAATTGCAATAACTGCATAATTTTGAAAATTGAATATGTATTGTTATAACTGTAAGATTGTCAACAGTGCAAATTAAAATAACTGAATGATTTTAAAACGTGCAAATTTTAATAACTGCATAATTTTGAAAAATGCAAATTGCAGTAACTGCATTATTTTGAAAAGTGCAAATTGTAGTAACTGCATGATTTTGAAAGGTTTGAATTGTAATAACTGCCTAATTTTGAAAACTGAATATGTATTGTTATAACTGTAAGATTTTCAACAGTGCAAATTTAAATAACTGAATGATTTTAAAGGGTAAAAATTGTCATAACTGCTTTATTTTAAAACGTGCAAATTGCAATAACTGCATGATTTTTAAGCGTGCAACTTATTGTAGTACCTGCATGGTTCTGTGCAAATTGTAACAATTGTATGTTTCTAAACGTGAAAATTGTAGCCAAATGATTTTTAACGTGCAAACTCCACTAACTGCATGATTTCAAAACTTGCAAACTGACATAAGTAGATGTCTTGAAACACTACTTACAACTTTCTTCTCGTTATAGCTAAAATTTCTGTTGTTGACTTTCTTGTCTAGGAATTCAGGAATGATACGAAAACATTTACAATTTTAATAAAAGAAACCACTTTTCCTTCCTTGTATCTATGTAATTATCTATTTTTATTATAATTCTATTTTAAAAACTTATTTTCATTTTTCTATTTATACATATTTCACTACAGTTCACTTTTCATGACCACAAATGGGAAAACGACTCAGAACAAAAGACAGAAGACATAATATAGCGAGTGAAAATATATTACGAATAAGCTAAATTTTATTTTTCATTTTTATTATGTTGCTCATACATGTCAACCATTTAACAATTCACATTCGTTGATAATTGACACCTACAATTTCATGTTGTCTTTTTGATTCTGAGGTCGCAGTCATTGTAAAATTTTATTATAGAGACAGATTTTATAGCCTAAATGCATATAGCATTGCTTGAATTATCAAAGTAGCTTAAATTATTATTTTTTACTCAAATTCTACTCGCTCAGATTACAACTCTCCATGACAGAGACAGACCATTGACACACATATGTAAAGCGATTTTCACTCTGCATTCAGCATTCTTCTGTACTACGGATCACCCACAAATAACGTCATAGAAAAATCTCTATTAGCATCCAGCTTAACCATTGGCTAAACATAGCTTAAATATCTTATAATTAACATATGGGATGTCATCGCAGTTGCTAAGTGGACTAATTATAATCTTAGTGATGACGTCAATTGTGGACGATCCCTTACAACTGCTTGCAGTAGTAGGGGCTCCTTTTTTCCATTTATAGAATTTAATGTGGCAGTAATTGTGACACTATATCTGTCGCTTCTGATTGTAAAGCTTCATAAATCTGTATGTAGTGTATGTACCTCACTTAAACGGCCACCACCACCTGCTTTTACTTTTATGTGCTGTGCGTCACACACACGTACGATTATTTTTATGCGAATGTTTTTAAGACTTTTAAGTACAAATAGGAGAATTACAATAATGGACTGAATGGACTTTGACTTCGTCTCTCGAGCGCCTTTGCTTTGTCCGTAATTGTGACTATTGAATCTAGAATAATACGAATTTCATGTTATATTCAGCCTTTTACTATAAAGTTAATATAGACAACATTATTTCTTTAAAAATCTGAATGCTAAAAAGTTTCCATATTTTAATTTTATTTGTATGATGCAGAATGCAGATTCCTATAGATGTAACGTATCTATTTAATTTTGAAATCTGCATATCGTCGGTGAAGAACCAAAATGACCTAAATCCAATTTAAGCTGAAATCAAAATGAGTTATGTCATAAATTCAAAATGAGAAACATGCGTAAATTTTAAATTAGAGTTTTTGAAAAGTTCAAATTGTTCTATTTACATGTTTTTTGAAAAGGTGCAAAATGTTCTAATTTTATGTTTTTGAAAATTGTAAAATGTCCTATTTACATGTTTTTTAAAATTCCAATAATATATTCTATATACTTGTATTTAAAAGGTGCAAATTGTTCTATTTACGAGTTTTTTGGAAAGTGTAAAATGTTCTATTTACGTGTTTTTAAAACGTGTGAAATATTTGATTTGCATGTTTTTGAACATTGCATAATGTTCTATTTAAATGCTTACAAGAAATGTTTCAGTATTTTTGTAGATAGTGGATACTGTGTTTAGCTACAAATGGATATGGGTCATTTTAGTATCTTCACTGACGATATATTTGTTTTATTATTGTTTTTATTGCGTCCACTGTATTACCAATCAGCAATCAGCACCAGTCTATTATTATATTACTTTTGCTTTTGCAATTTGCACTATGTATTATCAACATGTATTTCCAAATTATAAATTAGCTTTGACAGTTACTATGTCGCTCACTAACATGTGAGTGCATGTACTTTACACGTAAATAATAGATTTTAATTTTTAATTTTTATCATACTAAACACTAAACCAAGGATCAAAACCTGACATACCAATAATCTTGAGCTAAAGTGAAAAATGTTCAATTTATGTGTATATGGTTATAACTATTGCTTACAATTGCAAAACCAGACATTTCTAATTGACTTTTAGAATATAGAAAGTGAAGAGCTACTCAAAATTATCCATTTTCATTTATAGCTTAAACTCGAAAAAGCACTATAGTTACAAAAAGCATTTACAAGGTGATCTTAAAAACATGTAAAATTGAATGTTTTGCACTTTTGAAAACCATGTAAAATAGAACATTTTGACATTTTAAAAAACATGAAAATAAAACATGTTCCACTTTTAAAAAACATATAAATAATACAATTTTGCACTTTTAAGAAACTTTTGTAAATAATACAACTTATGCACTTTTCAAAACCATGATATATTTGTAGAACATTTTGCCCTTTTCAAAAACATGAAAATAAAACATTTTGCATTTTTTAAAAACATGTAAATAATACAATTTGAACTTTTTAAAAACATGTATATAGAACATTTTTTACACTTCTCCAAAACATGTAAATAGAACATTTTGACAAAAAAAAACATAAAAATAAAAAATTTTGCAATTTTTGGAAACTCTATACCTTATATATCTCACCTAATTTTGAGGGATTGTTGTATTTTTGATGTATATACATAGCTCATTTTATTTCTAGCTTATTGAATTGTACATATGGAACATTTTGATTCGTTATAGTCACGACATTTTTTTGTGATTATTGTATTAGATTTTAAACATAGGATATACATATATACAGATTTTTCAAGTTAAAATATAAGCGGCAATTTTTTTAATGAAAAAAAAAATTGCAACATTATTTCAATTCGAAATTATTTTCGTGTATAAATACATTGTATAACGTATACTTCTATACACTATACTGGTAAGATCGTGAGTCAAAACCTAAATTTTTAAATCTTTTTCTGTACTGTATTTCTGTGTATATGTATTTCTGTGAGAGATTGTGTTCGAGACCATCTCTTTGGGAGATGGGCTAAATGGGACTGATAGAAGAGAACCGAGGCGTCGTGAGTTTTACTCTGTGAGACTGCAGATAGAATGTCATGCGTTTTAGAGTCGTCGTCGTCGCTTTTTCACACAGATGCTCACACACACACAACTTCCCTCTCTTCATTTTGCCTTCTCGGTCTGGTTCTGGGTCTGGGTCTCGGTCTCGGTGCAGCATAGCAGATGAAGCCAAAAAGGAACTCAAACCTTTTTCACAGACTATACGACTACACTACTGAGTCTGCTTCAGTTTCACACTGTCTCACATTTCCTTCGCCTTCTTCGTCCGTCGTTCGCCTTCAGTCTGTCTCTCTCACAGAGATGCTCAGACGTTTGGTGGAAGTTGGGAAGGTAACGTTATTGCTTTGCTAACAGATGCACTGAACTCTTCATCTCATCTCCAGTTCACATCTTCAATTCACTGGAGAAACATCGAATCTTTTCGTATTCCGCAGCTTCTTACTTATTTCTTTGATTTTTTCTTCGTCCGTGTTCGTCGCTCTAAATTCCCAGAGACAAGTTCCAAGCGCTACACACACTATTTGATTAACGGTATTTTATTTGATACTAATTTATTCAGCAGAGTGAGACCTTTGGATTTACATAATACAAATTATTAAATTCATTTTACACCATGGAACTTCTCGGTCATTAATTTCTTAAAATATTTGTGTGCGCTACACATAATGAACTGGGACTTGGTTCTACTATCTACAGTTCTACTACTGCGATTACACTGCAATAATTACACGTTTTGAACTCGTTTTTTGGACCACCGCCAAAACTCTCAATTGTACGACAGTAATTCAAAATAGTGTTTTAATTAATTCGACTGACTTAGATAGATGCATGGGAGATGTGGGATAAACATAATTAACAACGCTGAATTTTTGAGTTTGGTGTGTGTGTGCAATTGTGTGCAAAATTGGACGAGAGAGAAATTTTTGCAATTTTCTACAGTTCCTTCTTCGTTTCCAACTGAGATCGTTCCCTCGTTATTTATAGGCTAACGTCAACGTACATACTACGTGTGATTTGAAGTAGGCTGAATTTTTGTAATGTAATATAGAGCCGCTCTTGTTTTTTTACCATTCACACGCTGTGACTTGGTGAATTTGTATTTTGGACAGATTAACGACGAGATTGTTTATTATGTCGTGGGCCGATTGCCAGTGCCAGTGAAAAAAATAAAATTAGGATAAAGTGCTAAATTCCTATACACAATGACAGATTGTTAATTTACTATACTGTACATTCAGAACAAGTGTTATGCCACACCATTCTTGTTTTTGTTGTTTGTGTAACAGAATTTGACGCTGAATATAAATCAAAGAAGCTAGATGCTGATTACAAACAACGCTGTAATTTTTACAATTAACAATCAACAATAATTAAAGTGCTACTATGTGCTGACAATGCAAGTTGAAATTGGAATATTAGAATATTGGAAGCTGTGCTAATTATTGTATGTGTGTGTGTGTGGCAACTTTGATTTGAAATTTTTTCTAATGAAGTGTTTCGAATCAAATAATTAATATCTAATTTAATTATTAATCCTGTGTAATTACCTATGATGTTGTAGGTTGTGTTTTTGCTACTAGTACAATCAACGAAAACATTACCAGTTTTGGTATATCGGGACAACGGTACTAGGTAGATAACGCCATGTAAAAAAAGCAGCGAATTTTTTTATGGACAGTGCAAAAATTGTTATGTTACTGTTGGCACGCGTGAAACATTTGTTAGGATTTATACAGAGCAGTGCACGAAATAACTATTAATGTGTTAAATGACCTGTCAACGACAAAGGCGCGGAAAATTACAAATACTGCAAAAATTGTGTAGATGCGAAAGATTTCTCAGATTTTCATAAATTCAAATTACACGTACGCTTGGGCTTTTAGCAAAAATAATTTATGGTAAATTTTATTTTGTATTGTAAAAAATTTTGAATTACAGTGCAAAAATGAAAAATAGTATCAAATTATAGCCTATAGTAAGTACAACAAATGAATTATGAAAAACGGAAAAGGGAATTTATGAAAATTAAAATTAAATTTTAGTTTGAAATATTACAGAAATGTGTTTTCTCGCTTTTTTTCGTGTCCACTTTGTTTTTTCGGGACTTTTTCTGCGTGTTCAACATTTTTCATTATTTATTTCACTCCTACAATTTTCGGCTGCCCAAAACAGCCCGAAATCGGGACCGGGACCGAGACCGGGTTTTTATGTTTCTTTCAGATCTTGTAAATTTTTCAAATGTCTGTGTTTTTATCCTACTACTGATATCGTGCAAAAGCTATAGAACACATTGTAAATTAAATTTTTCAAAAAATACTAAAATATACAAAAAAAACTCTGAAAAATGTCAATTCTTAAATTTCTTACGTAGGCAAATACGAAATACTTCAAAAAGAATACATATTTTTGTGTCATTTTTTACCTTTTTTAATCACATTGATTTTGCCACATGAATTTTAAACTTTAAAATTTTTTTATTTTTTTTAAATTAAATTTTAAAATTTTGTGTTAAAATTTAATTTTGCATTTAACTGTACAAATTAGTTAATTGCAACTGTTCAGCTACGTGTTCATTTTGCAATATATTTTGTAGACTGTATTTGTATTTGAACCTTGGCATTGGTTGAGTTACGCTCTTTTGAGTCTTAACCCTTCTCATAAAAGGAATGATATATTGCAAAATGTAATAAATAATCATACTTTTGCCGGTGTCGGTGCTGGTGCCAGGGCTGGTGACGGTTTAAAAACATGGAACGTGCGGATATGAGTGAGTGCCACATGGTGAGATTGAAGTGATGGGGAAGTGAGCATAGCAAAGGGACCACATCCAACAATTTTAATCACTTTACATAGTTTTTTTATACGCACTTCCGTTTTTTTTTAATCTAACATCGTTTCGCATCGCATCGTCACGTTGACTTTTGACTCGAGACTCGAGACTCGGCTCATTTTTTTTTAAGTCTCTTGACTTTGTCAGTTTTCTTGTCTTATTTTTTTTTGTTCTACCCCCCACATACAAATAGACTCACGTTCCCGTTTTATCTTTAGATTTACTGAGACTTCTCCTTATACACATGAAGAGTCCTTTGCCAAAATGTGTCAAGTCCATCAAAGCAAATTTTACAGGAGTAACGAATAATGAATAAAAAGTTACATGCTTATTTTTGTAAACTCAACTTTTTTGACAGGTACTGCAACTAGCAAAGCGATATTACAAGCATTTTCATAAATCTAGACTGACTCTGGAATTTTTTAGATAATTTCAAAAAAGTTTAATTTGTGGACTATCTTCGTTTTGCCTCAAAATGCATAACTTAACATGGAGTCAAAAGTCCGTGAGATGAGATTTTAATCGTTTGGAGTAAACCAAAACTTTTTTTTTAACTTTAAAATTTTTCTTGCGTACAAACATTTTGCATGGAAATTGTTTTTTACAAACTACGAAAATTTTGGAAAACCTTTAAATCAGAGCTGCATGTTTAAAGTGGACTTATCCCATTTTGAAAAAATTATTTAATGGACTTGACCTGTTTTGCCAAAGAACGAAGGTTTGGCAATTTATAAAAAATTGCATGAGTTGAACTTTGACCTTTACCATTCAAAACAGTAGAATATCGTCTGTGAAGAAGCAAAATGACCTATATTCATTTGTAGCTAAAACAATATCCACTATCTACAAAAATATTAAAACATGTCTTGTAAGCATTTAAACAGAACATTTTCCACTTTTAAAAGATATGTAAATAGAATGTTTTACACTTTTCAAACACATGTAAAATAGAACAATTCACACTTTTCAAAAACATGAAAATATAACAATTCACACTTTTCAAAAACATGAAAATAAAACAATTTACACTTTTCAAAAACTTGAAAATAGAACAATTTACACTTTTCAAAAACATGTAAATAGAACAATTCACACTTTTCAAAAACATGTAAATAGAACAATTTACACTTTTCAAAAACTCCTAATTAACATTTTACGCATGCTTCTCGTTTTGTTTCCAAGACATAATAGTAGCTCATTTTGATTTTATCTTAAATTGGATATGGGTCATTTTGCTTCTTCACACACGATATCAAATTCAGCAGTACACGTTTTACAAATAATCTCAATTCTTAAAGAAAACAAATTGACTTGACCCATTTTGCCAAACGACTCTTCACATATATGTACATACACACACACTTTACGAGACCAATAAGGTTCTATATTTATGTCTGTGAGTCAGTCAGTTCTTTTGAGTTCTCCCTCAAAAGTTTACCGTTCACTCAGCACATGTCATTCCTCTGTTCATGCTAATCTAATGAATATTAATATAATTTTTTCATATATTTCTCTTTGTCTTTCTCTCTCTTGTACATATAGGCGTAATACGAAGAAAAGTTCAAGTGAAAAATAACCAAGACGCAAAGCCCAGACCAAATCAACGTCTCACGCCGACACACAAGAAGAAGTCAAGAAGTCTCAGAGAAAAAGAAGAAAAGAAAGAATTGTATTTTTTATTAGATCAACTCCACTGTGTGTGTGTCTGTGTGTGTGTGACTTATGGTGTTGGATTTGGATTTGGATTCGGCAACTTGCAATCTTCTACATGATTGCTTTGCTAGCCATTTTTTTGTCTGTGCGCTCTCTCAGAAGTTATACTTTTTTACATTGATTTATAATACACTAACCACTGCCACAACTCTTACAATTCAGTGCAAAAGCCAAAAGCCCTGTCACAGTCCATACTTAAAAGAACTGAATTACTCCTGTTACTGTCACCTGCCCAGTGCTAATTAACCAATTAGCCAATGTACCTCTTTGCCCACTGCCCATTCCGATTCCCATTCACAGTACAATTAATAAAAAAAAGCAAAGTGTCAAAAGTTCGATCTTTTTTGGTGTTAGACTTTAATTGCGTGGGACAGTAGATGAGAGTGTAAAATAATATAAATGGCGATTTAATAGAATTATTTTACAGTTACAGAATTTTACACAGTGGGAACGTGTGGGCGTCGGATCAAGTTGGCAAAATTGTTGTTGGTGATTGTGACATTCAAATATTACAAAAAAAGGCACTTGATATATTATAAAAAAATGTAACAATAATCCAAAAAAATTTATAAAATACTAACTATAGACAGTAGACAGTATTGACAGTAACGTGTGGGTTGAACTTACAGTCTACAGGTTAAGAAAGTTAAAAAAACAAATCTTGTGGGAAAAGACAGGTGAGCTTATACAGAAGATGCAAATTGTGTAGCTTAATCGAGAGAGTATAGTAGTCTCGAGATATTGACAAAGATAATAGAGACGGTGAAAGACATCTGGTTTTGAGTGAATGAGTGCTGAGTGACAAGACAAGAGATTCGCATTTGGGCGACTGAATCAATGAATAGTAATCAACCTTTATAAATTCCATTAAGACACTTGTCTTGTATTGTGTTGTATTGTAGTTATCGCACATATGTGCAAATGTCCCTGCTAAACTGCTCAGTGCATTAGGACTATGGTCAATCCAAAGTAATGGTAATGGCTACAATCACACACAACTGCAAAAGCTGATTTCTACATTGCAAGCTACAGACACCGTATAACCAATGAATGACGTACTACTTGTACAACTAATCAAGACGTGAAGTAAATAGACAGCGAAGAACAATAAAATTACCAATCGTAATCGGCATCGGGTATTCGATTTTTAGACCGTAATTGTATCAGGACAGCATACACCGTTGTACTGTGGCGTGACCGTCCCGAGCAGAAAAGGTCAGTGCATATTTTTTATGTTTATTTACCTGTTTGCAATTTTTGAATTTAGAAGAAGTAATTAACTACGGTAGCGGTTGCAGTCAGGGTTGACATGTGTGTCTCCCAGTCTCCCAGTCCCCGTGGATGAGTGGACAAAAGACAAAAGGTCGGTAGAGATGAGGCTGTCGATGAGCTGATTAATTTTGATTAGGTAGTACACCTAGAT
This sequence comes from Dicyrtomina minuta, assembly GCA_949802685.1. Lineage (NCBI taxonomy): Eukaryota > Metazoa > Arthropoda > Collembola > Symphypleona > Dicyrtomidae > Dicyrtomina > Dicyrtomina minuta. Next base: position 79,895,620 of record OX461810.1, on the reverse strand, counting down.
GGACGGATGAATGATTGCTACTTCTACTATTAATGGGGGTCGTCCATAAATTATGTCATTCAATTATGTCAAGATTTCTACGATCCTTTGACCACTCTGGTCACTAGTGACCAGAACCAGTACCAGTACCAGCATAACTATTGAGCAAATGGCTTTCTTTAACATCAGGGCCAGACAAAGGAATTGCTTTTAGGCGGCAATTTGTTTCAATATACAAAAACCACCATTTAGGTCTTATTGATAGTTTTCTTTGGTAAAGCAAAATTTTGTATTTACATATTTTAGAAAAGTGTAAAATATGTTCTTTTTACTTGATTCAGAAAAGTGCAAAATGTTCAATTTACATGCTTTGAGAAAGTGGAAAATGTATTATTTCCATGTTTTTAAAAAAGTGCAAAATGTTCTATTTACATGTTTTGAGGAAAGTGTTAAATGTTTTATTTGCATGTTTTTAAAAAAGTGCAAAATGTTGTATTTACATGTTTTAGAAAAGTGTTCAATGTTCTTTTTACTTGATTCTTAAAAGTGTCTAATGTTCTATTTACATGTTTTGAGGAAAGTGTTAAATGTTTTATTTGCATGTTTTTGAAACGTACAAAAAAATTTATTTTAATATTTTTGAAAAACTGCAAAAGGTTTTATTTACATATTCAATTCAAGCAGCGTAAGCTGCCTGCACTAGTCGCATTATCCGGCCCTGTTTAGCATGGGATGTTGATGTCGTAAATATTCAAATCCAAGTAAGTAGACCCATATTGATCCTACTCATGCATGACATCATTTATGGACGATCACATTTATAAACTCGAGCTTTGTAAATTTTTTACGAAGTCACTTCCGTGATCAAAATCGGATTTGTAAATTTAGTTGTAATCAATAATTGAATTTTTTTTCGTATGTGCGTATATTACTGTATTATAGTAGCATTTCAGCATTTCCCATATGGCCCATAGTATAGAATTGGTTTTAACGAATATAGGAAAGTAAAGTAGGAAACTGTACGTGCTTCATTTTAATGAATAGTTGCCTTCTCTGCACTTGTATTATTAGACTGCACTCTGCCGTCTGCACAGTCTCAATTCCCAATTCCCGGGTCAATGTTCAGTAAAGCAGTAGCTGATTTTTAATTAAATCCTGACACATTGACCTCTCACCTTTTTTCGTTACCAACGCAGCGCATCGTCAAAGTAACTTTAAAGTAGGCAGACACTCTTTGATGTTTGATTGGCCGTTTGATGTTGGGTTTAATTTAGTACGCTGAGCAAAAACATAAACATAAGATGACATAGAACAGAGCGCTATGTATGTTTTTATTTGTTTAATTTTAATTGGTTACAAAATTGCAAATTGGAGCTGAAGTTAACCAGCTACGTGATTGGACTTTTAAATCGGCGGGCTAATTTAAAAACAAATAGCATTATCCTTTTGGCACGTCGGTAACCGACCCCGACTATACTGGAGACTGGAGATGAAGATGCTCATCTAATGTGATCGATATTTGATGCTATGCGTAATTTTACAATGTTTTCGAATAAAACTGTTTTGGGTTCATTACTGGTGCAGATTAAATACAGCAAATTTTCTTCAGGCTTTATTACTGCAAAAGGGCCGGATAATGTGCATGGCCAGCTCAGCCATAGTATAGCCATAGTATGTATAGCCACTGATTGAATTTTCTCAAAACACGTAAATTGAACATCTTGCAGTTTTAAAAAATATGAAATTAAAATATTTTGCAATTTTCAAAAATATGAAAAAGGAATATTTTGAATTTTCAAAAACATGCAATTTTATTGTAATTCTACATTTCAAAAACATGAAAATAAAATATTTAACACTTTTTAAAAATCATGTAAATAGGCCAGTTTTGCACTTTTCAATAACATGCAAAAAAAAACATTTTTTTGTACATTTCAAAAACGTGCAAATAAAACATTTTACACTTTTCTCAAAACATGTTATTAAAACACAGCACTTTTCTGAATCAATTAAAAAGAACATTTATCATTTTTTTGAAACATGTACATACAACATTTTGCTTTACCAAAGAAAACCATCAATAAAATCAAAATGGTAGTTTTTGTATGGAAACAAATTGCTGCCTAAAAGCAATTCCTTCATCCGGCCCGCTGTGCCTGTACAGTAATTAAATAGTGCTACTGTGTAAAAACTTGTAATTCCTTTAGTGATTATTACAGTTAATTGACAGATCTGCATTAACACACAGACATTGTAGTTCCATTCCATATTTGATCACTTTTAGAGTGTAAGCTGCTATACAACGGAACAAAAACTAAAACTTGTAGTGGTAACAATAGAGTAATAGAATCTCCATTGACAGTCACATATATTGGCTTTGACTTGGTTTCTCTGGATCTTGTTTTTCTTGTAGGTACATTTTTTTTCTGAGTGTATCAGACATCAGAAATGAGGAATTTAACTTGTAACTTGGGGACTTGTAGCGTATAGTTGTAGTCTGCAGTTCTGTAGTTGTGGTCGTGGTCTGGTCTGATGTTGGTTTCATAGTTTTGGTCTGGTGTTTGGTCTCTGCTCGCTGCTCCGGTCTGGTGATAAGTTGTGGCTATGAGAGACTCAAGTGAGTATTTAAGGCGATAATGGAGGCGAGGCTCTGATAAATAACTGTCAACAGTCCTAAAAAGATCAACATCAAGAATTATTGTCGAGTCATCTCACCATCTCACCATTCACTATTGCATCCTTGGCATGGACTTCAGTTCCATTCCTTCGTCCTATCTTAGAATGCTAACCATGGCATTGAATATGGCCTGCCTTGGCAATGACATTAAGCGGCCCCTATTTTGAGTAGTTGTATTCTTGCATTTTTTTAACGTTCAAAATCAATACTGCAAATTATCATACTTTTATTATAGGCCCAATGTATTACTGCAGAGTGATCAGCTGTTCATAAATAAGAGTGGCATTTTATTTTGTGGACAATCTAAAATTTAAAACTTAATTTGTTTTAGCTGTATTTAAATTGAACCACAACACTGTGTCTAATTGATTTGAATTTTAGACGAATTTAAAGTACTGTCTTGTAAAAAATGTTTAAATGGCAGTTACATAATTTACAAAAGTTATATTTCAGTGTGGCAGTTTTTGCATCGCTAAGGATAAAAAATTAAAAAGCATATTGGTGACTAACTTGCCGCATATGTAGTGGTCAAAACTGCTAATTGTCTTTTTCGAACCGCCAATTGCCTATTGGAAACTGCTGATTCCCATGTACCTTGAGGACACTTATGCACCCAAATTTGGCTAAATTTTACACTACCACATAGTCATACAGTTACAGCTAAATTGACACCTGCTGCCTTGTCCTGATCTTGCAAAACTTCAAGGCCGGACCAAGCAATTGCTGTTAGGCAACAATTTGTTTCCATACAAAAACCACCATTTTGATTTTATTGATTGTTTTCTTTGGTACAGCAAAATGTTGTATTTACATGTTTTAGAAAATTTTAAAATATTTTTTTTACTTGATTTAGAAAAGTACAAAATGTTCTATTTACATGTTTTCAGAAAAGTGTAAAATGTTTTATTTCGATGTTTTTTAAATGTACCAAAAAATTTATTTGCATGTTTTCGAAATGCACAAAAATATTTATTTGCATGTTTTTGAGATGTACAAAAAATCACATTTAAATATTTTTGGAAAACTGCAAAATGTTCCATTTACATGTTTTTGGAAAATTGACGCAGCGAGGTCCGCCTGCGCTGACCGCATCATCCATCCCTGTAAAACTTATTATATGAGTACAGCCACTTAAAAATCTCTGTCACAAAATGTCTGCATTAAAAGAGCCCCTATTAAAGACGGATACGGAATGACAGAGTTTAATCTGATGTTCAATAATGACGCTGTTTCTCCTTTTTATTTCTTGGATTTTGGATCTTAGACTGACTGTCTCACTGGCTCACTGGCTGTGGCTATGGTGACTTTGCTTTCTTGCTGACGCGGGCTGAGGCTGCACCATATGTAGGTACATATGAATGACGGTTGAGTCACATTCAAACTGACTTTCAGTGACAGTGACGATGACAATGACGACCACGTTGACAACGGATTGTACATAGAGAAAGCACACACACACACAGAAGTGCAAGCGTTATATGGCTACACGTATACAGTTACATGTGGTCTCGGTTCTCGGTCTCGGTCTCGGTTTTGGCTTGGCTAAGGCCGTTCATGTGGTTAAATGGATTTGGAATCCGAATATTGCTGATCACTATCATTATATTATGGCCGTGTGGCTGGCACTGGCACTGGGACTGTTACTGTAGCCAGAGTAATGGTCGTCAATTTACATCCAAATCCAAATCCAGCATTTTTCAACAGTTGACAGCGTTATAGTGCGTAGTGTAAGACTATAAGACTTTGAGGGTGCGTACAGGACGAGTGCGTAAAGCTCTGGGAGATTTATATTTACGGATATTTTCATCTTTATTTCTTGAGAGTCTGTGACTGTGACTACTGATACTCCTGTGTGGAAGTGGATGCCTGTCGCTGCGTGTGGGTCCACGGAATCCCACAAGACGAATCTCTGTGTAAAGTAAAGTGAGATAAAGATAAAATAAATGTTCACATGAAAATGATAAAACGCTTGGGTCCCGTCCCGGGCTCTGTGGCCCTCATCTTAAGATGCGGGCGGGATTGTCCGTAGGGGATTTATATGCATGTGATAGATGCAATACAGATTCAGTTCTTCCTATGGAGCTTTGTTCAAACTGTAAAATGGGATAATTACTTATACGGCATTACAAATGCAGCATAAATGGCCATTATTATTTTACAACCTTTGTACATCGTAGTAATATAATGTAGGTATGCAGGTTTTTTCCCCCTAGTTGATAAGGTGGGCGGGCTTTGCTACCGCGTATCAAGCGATGCGGCTCAATCCGACTTTTTCTTGTTTTCTCGTTTTGTGATAATTTTGATATGAAATACGTTGTAATTAACAAAGCTCTGTGGGCCTGTGAAATTATTGTAACTGTAAAAATATTTTTCAAAAATGTTCCTTTACAAATTTTGACAGTTTCTTATGAGATTTTGTGTTTGATTTTAAAAGAAAAACAATATGGTCCCATTGTAATTCTTAGATATCGCCAGTGAAGACTACATAAAAATGACTAATTTTCATTTTTACCTAAAACCAAAATGTGGTATCTGTATCTACAGAAACTTCCTAAAAGCAATTAAAAAGAACATTTTGCACCTGTCAAAAACCTGCGAAAAGAACATTTTGTACTTTTCAAAAATAAGCAAATAAAATATTTTACACTTTTCAAAAACATGCAGATAGAACATTTTGCACTTTTTTAAAATCTTTCAAATAGAACATTTTGTGATTCTCAAAAAAACAAGCAGATTGAACATTTTGTACTTTTTCAAATACTTGCAAATAGAACATTTTGCACTTTTTTAAAATCTTGCAAATAGAACATTTTGTAATTCTCAAAAAAAACAAGCAGATAGAAAATTTTGCGTTTTCAAAAACATGCAGATAGAACATTTTGCACTTTTTCAAAAACTTAAAAATAGAAAATTTTGTGCTTTTTAAAAAAACATAAGCAGATAGAACATTTTGTACTTTTCAAAGACATGCAGATAGAACAATTAAAAATTTTCAAAGACATGCCAATAATACAATTTACACGTTTTAAAAATTCGTACATCATTAATCTTTCTCGTATTATATTCTACCTTATCAGGCTTTATCTAGTAAAGTGGCTATTAAAATAACTTATATTATTACTTTACTCCTATCATAATTATATATATAATTCCGCATTCTTAGATTTTGCACTTAACAAAAAGGATAAGGAGTGAAGACCACATTCTTTGATTAAAATCTCATACTAAATCTCATAAGAATATTTTGAATTTTCTAGCCAACAAAAAATCCTAGAACATTTATTTTAATTTAACGCACATAAATAAATAGGTGTAAATATTACATATGCACAAAAATATATTTTAATATATATTTAAACTTTTGTATTAAAATTTTGAAAATATGTTAAAATCATTTAGCTTGAAATTCGGCCTTTCTTTACAATAAGGTCACAACGTCACAAGTGTTCCTCGTCACGTTCGCCTACAAATGAAAAAAAGAAAGAAGGTATCGTAGTTAGTAGGCTACCAGATTAGAAAACAGAAGGGAGAAGGTCCAATTTTTTATAGAATTCTCAGTTATCAGGGAAGACATCTTGAAGAAAGGGAAAAAAGGATGACGCGATCCCCATAATTTTAAAGTTCCAGATGTGATGCCCAGATTCCATAGACCACGCGTACCGTCCCACGCTCTATAAACTCCATCTCCAATTCTACATAATATCAGTAGAAAAAAAGGCAATGCAATGACTCGCGTTCTGGCACACACATGACAAAAGCAAAAAGGATGAGATGGCGATGGCTCATCTGGCCACATCGTGACACTGTGTCACTGAAGACATAGAGGATGAGCGTCTGGATTGTTTGGATGAAAAAAAAATATATGAAAATACTGATCTATCTTTTCAAGGGATGTCAACTTCTATATTATCAGCATCAGCTGTAAGCCCGCGTAGAGTATCCGGCACCGGCACCGGCACCGGCACCGGCATCCGGACCAGCGTAGCATGGAATGTGTGCTCAGTTCTGTAAAATTCAAAATTCTAATATTTCTTAATGGAAATTTTGTGAAGGAGGGCAAAAAAAACTAAGAAAAAAAATGCAGCATCTTCCAACTTCCACACTGCCTGGCTATGGATTTTGGATGCAGCATCTTTCTACACATGTGTCTTTTTTCTTTTTCATCTCGAGGCGGACATACATCTCATTGAGCATTGAGTCGGATCATTTCACTCTCCTCATTCATATTACTTTGTGTCATATTTATTTAGGCTGAATTTCAAAAGGGAAGAGAAATGGCTTCCTGTGCGGTTCATGGGAGCAAAGTGAGCTATCTACTGCAGACTGCAGACAAAATTGTTGCTATGAGAAATGACGGTTTTTTTGTGTCATTTGTGTAAAAGTTAAAATGTGACAACTGGATCTTTTAACAAATTGTATAAAATTGAATAATTTCGAGATAGCAAATCTGTAAAATATTAAATAGAAGTTTTTGAAATTTGCTGTAAGTATAATAATTACACAGGTTTAAAAACTGCAAATTCACATAAATTGGAAGTTTTTAAACACTAATATGTGAATTTAACGCGTAATTTTAAAAGGTGAAAATTGAAAGAATTTTGTATTTTTGAAATAGTAAAAAGTAATTAATTCCGTCATTTTTAAAAGATTCCAATTGGCATAACTGCACGTTTCAAAAATACAAATTGGCATAACTGCAATTTTTGAAAATACAAATTGACATTACTGCACGTTTCAAAATTACAAATTAACGTAACTACATGTTTCAAAAATACAAACTCGCATAACTTCACCTTTTGAAAATGCAAAGCATAATTCAAAATACACACAGTTGAAAGCTGTTTAAATTTATGCGCCATTTAGAAATTTCTATTTTTTAAAAGTTACCGCGCTAAAATATTAGACGTTTTTACACACGCTATTAACAACCATTGACGTTGTTACGTTTTTTATAAAAAATCGCAAATTAGCAACACACCAACCAAAACCAACCATATGATTTTGCACGAATAAAAATGTGTTTCTACACGTGTGTAGATACGATATTTTGAATCGCAGGCTATATAGTGTAGGTACTTTACATTAATAAAACACGATTGGAATTTGGAATTTATAAAGATGCAGTATGAAATTGCCGTTGAATGTTGTGTGTAGTAGTTGTTTCGTTGGTTGCGTAAGATTGAAATGGACTGCGAAAAGGAGTGTGCCTCTGTCTGTACTGTAAATTGAATGGAAACCTTCCCATAAAAATACATATGTTATACATACTACATACGGGGCTCTCGCACGTCCATTAAAGTTGACAAGATTTCAAATTGTTTTTCTAGCGAGGATCGTGGCCTTTTTACATAAACTACACGTACATCCAGAAATACTCAATTTATTCTTGTCCAGAGCCAAAAAGGAGACAAGATGTGTGTCGATGTCGACGTCGACGTCCATGTCGATGCGTCTGTCCAGCTGCAGCTATATACTATGTATTTTAAAGTTATAAAGCATAGCCCATATATTATATGCTTTTTTAGAATTCTGAAATTCTGAAAAGCTGTTGCCTGGCAGCCTGGCTACCGCACCGTGCAAGTGCTGCTAGTGCTGTACGTTTTACATAATATTATGACATGACAGGCAATTGAATTAACACAGCAGCAGACCTTTTTTTCCTGTGACAATACGCAACATTGCTTTTGTATTGCAGCACTTAGGGCCTGTCCATAAATGACATCTTCAAATATAAAATAGAATTTGCTTCATAAGTTTTAATATATCCTTATTGTGGCCATGCAATATGCTATATTCTATTTTCTATAGAATAAAATACTCTCAGTAGCAGAGCCGGATAATGCGGTCAGTGCAGGCAGTCCACGCTGGTTGAATTTTCAAAAAACATGTAAATGGAACAATTTACACTTTTCAAAAACATGCAAATCGAACATTTTACACTTTGAAAAAACATTTAAAAAAAACTTTTTGTACATATTAAATACATGGACATAAAACATTTTCCACTTTTATAAAAAATGTAAATCGAACATTTTGCACTTTTCTGAATCAAATAAATAGAACATTTTGACACTTTTCTAAAACATGTAAATACAGCATTTTGCTTTACCAAACAAAACCATGAAAAAAATCAAAATGTTGGTTTTTGTATGGAAACAAATTGCTGCCTAAAAGTAATTCCTTAGTCCGTCCTTGATCAATAAGGAGCAATTCATAAACTATGTCATCCAAATATCAACGTTTTTACGATTTTTTGAGCCCCCTTTTAACAGCCTAGCCATTGCTTAAATGACTATTTTTAACAAAGGATGTCATCAATACAGATATAAGCGACTTAATGACCCTACACGTGACGTCCTTTATGCACTATCTTTATTGTAAATACAGTGCAAATTCGCCAATTGCTTCATTTCAATTCGCTACAAAATGTAGTAACTAAAAATTTTAAAACATTGCAAAAATGCTGTTAATCACTACATTTTAAAAACAATTAAAATTATCACATCTACATACTACAAGCAGTGAAACAGCGCCATTTAACTTATCGTTAGTACTTTCCAATATTGCAAAATACTATAAGGGATGGTCCAGAAATGATGTCATCCAAAGTGCACTCTTTCCAGGCTCATTCATCCCTATGTCATTACCTACATGGCTACCTTAACATTGATAGGTCATGATTACCTCCCTACTCCCACTGCACTGACCCTATTGATGACATCATTTATGAACGGTCCCTAACTGCAAAAACTTTCAACAGCTCAAGTTGCCATATAAACTCGCCTTTTAAAACATTTATTACCCTAAAAGTGAAAGCGTTACAAATTGTCATATAGCTGCATGCATACATATTTGAGTAATGGCTGTCAAAACAATTCTTTTTATGAACTATTATATAGTAAGCTCAGCGTAATTTATGAACGCCCCCTCACTTACCTCTCACAATAACAATATTACAATATACATAGAAATAATAAACCTTACAATCAGAAAATGTCAGTATAAGCCCAGCATTGAAAATAGCACCTATTCTAAATATGTAATTCAAATACGCTTTCTTTCTGAATATTCCATAAAGCTGCATGTTTCATTGCGTGGGAGTGTAAAATTGAAAAGAATGAACGTCGATAGTTTCGTTATTCCCCTCCCCCTCAATGCTCAAAGGTTTTTATTGTCAAGTTTTTAAAAAAGTCTTGCAAAGTGCGTGTAAAAGTATTTCACATATCGTCAGTGAAGAACCAAAATGACCCATATCCATTTGTAGCTAAATACATTATTCACTATCTACAAAAATATTAAAACATGTCTTGAGAAAGCATTTACACAGAATATTTTGCACTTTTCAAAAACATAAATTATAAAATTTTGCATCTTTTCTGATACATGGAATTAGAACATTTTGCACCTTTTCAAAAACATGTAAATAGTACATTTTGCACTTTTCAAACACATGGAAATAGAACATTTTACACTTTTCAAAAACTCTTAGTTAACATTTTTACGCATGTTTCTCATTTGGTTTTTAGAACATAGCTCATTTTGAATCTAGCTTAAATTGGATATGGGTCATATTGATTCTTCACTGACGATATTGTTCTAAAATACGTTTCCAACTGAACACTCAAGTGATAGCTAAGGTGGCCGCATAGAAATAAAACTAAAATAAAAGTACCTACCTAATAGTAAAACATTCTGCATTTTTTAGCATTTTGTCCTTCTTTTTATAAATTTATATTTTCCGTTCCGATTTTCTGTTGAAATAATTGAAATTCAAAGCACAACGCAACGTAAAGAAGGTAAAACTGTAGAAATGGTATTTGAAAATTTGAAAATGGGAAGAAGTAAGGAAAGGGACAGGGAAAGAGATTTGACAATAAATAATAATATAAAGTTTGGTCGATATATAAATGTGAAAATGTGAATGTGATGGATATAATAGAAATAGAATAAAGTCCAGGACGACGACGACGACTGTCGACTTCAACTTGGAAGTGGAATTGAATAGGAAAGTGAATACAATGGCTCATACTTCAATATGCCTTTATACCTACTTTTACACTGCGAGGTTTTTGTAAGTTGTGTGCGTACGAATCTTTTCCGCTTTTCCCTCGTTCATCAGATCACTCACAAAACTCACAATCTCAAATTCAAACAACTCACGTCGCCTATTTTACAATTCTCCTGTTCAGACTGGAGACATCGATCAAGAGATTTTGTGAATGTAGAAACTACTGTAACTGTCTCAATGGTAAAGAGATGAGAAGAGGGGGAGAAATTCTACTAATAATAACGCACACGGTTTCTTCTTAAAATCAAAACCAGAAGAACGAGAACGAAGCGGAAGACAAACTTATTGGGCATTAAATTGGAGAGATAACTTTTATATAATTTTATTATAATGCAGCCTTCACTGGTACTGGTACTGATACTGTGAGTGAGTGGGACTGAATAGTGAGTTTCAAAATTCCGAATTATAAAAGTCATAATGATATTACGAATAAGAATATAATCCTCCCAATTTCTGTCTCCATGCACTTTGTCAACTTTTCCCTATAGCTTCCCTACGCCAAGTTCAGTTCTAAGTAATTATATGTGATTTTGTAAGTAGCTATAGGTAAAGAAAAGGGTGGCGCGTATGTCGTCAGTGAAGAACCAAAATGATCCATATTCAATTTCAGCTAGAATCAAAATGAGCTATGTCATAAAAGCAAAATGAGAAACGGGCATAAAATGTTAATTCAGAGTTTTTGAAAAGTGTAAAATGTTCTATTTACATGCTTTTGGAAAGGTGCAAAATTTTCTAATTCCATGTTTTTGAAAAGTGCAAAATATTATATTTACATCTTTTTTAAAACTTCAAAATGCTCCATTTACATATTTTTGAAAAGTGTAAACTGTTCTATAAACATATTTTTGAAAATTGCAAAATGTTCTATTTAAATGGTTTCAAGACATGTTTCAATATTTTTGTAGATAGTGGATAGTGTTTTTAGCTACAAATGGATATGGGTCATTTTGGTTCTACACAGACGATATGCTTCTGTAGTACAGTGGAAGAGCGTTTTGGTAAAACGTGATCAGTCCACCTAAAAGATGCATTTCTGATTTAAATTTCATTTCCCCGTGTTTTCGTATGTAGTTTACAAAAGGCAATTGCAATTGCCGTGCGTAAATTTTGTCATGCAAGAAAAAGTTTAGTTAAGTTAAAAAAAACTTTGGTTTCATTCAAAACGATTAAAATTTAATCTCATGGACATTTTCCTCCACGTTAAGTTATGCATTTTGAGGCAAAACGGAAAAATTCCACAAATTAAAGTTTTGCAAAATTTTTTACAAAATTCCAGAGTCAGTCCAGATTTATGAAACTGCTTGTAATAACTCTTCGTCAGTTTCAGTATCTGTAGACAAAATTGAGTTTAAAAAAATAATCCTGTAACTTTTTATTAATTATTAGTAATCGTCGTTTCTGTAAATTTGCTTTGATGGGCTTGGCTAGTTAGCTAGTTTTGCCAAAAAACTCGTCATTTGTAGACTGCAGCTCTGTATGTTGTGCAGATTGCCTTTAAAATACACTGTTATATATGTACGACTGCGACGAGCATATATGTAAAGCGAGGCAACGAAAACTTTTAAGCTTTTGTAAAACTTTCAAAATTTGCTTTACAACAAATTCATCCACTCATCGTTTGATTGACAAACTTTTTAATAAACAGCGTTGTTGACGGCATTTTAAAAGCAGCTATCTGCATAAGATATCATCACTCTAATTAAGACAGCGGTACATTTCAATACTAATTAGGATGCAAATAGAAAACAGCAAGTTTTGCACTTTTAAAAATGACTAGTGTGAGCTGCTACTGCTATTGCTGTTCCAGTTTTCTCACTTGTAATTTTAACACAAATATGCATTAGGTACTTTAACAGATAATTCTGTCAAATTAACTGCAGCTTTGAACATGATAAAATTCAACACACGCATACAGTTAGAGACTAGAGTGCGTTCTGTTCATGGTGTGTCATTCAACTGTAGTTTGAAGTTATGGGAAATTAGGAAAGAATAAATGCGGCGACTTTACGGTTCCGGTTCCGGTTCAGAAACCGGCGATATAGCTAGCCCCCGGTCCCGGTCCCGGTAATTGTCGTTTTTGGGTTATTTTCCTATAGCATAGAAGGGCTGGGCCGGCCGCCGGTACCGGTACCGGTAGCAGCGTAAGGTTATTGTGTGTGTAGAATTGATTTAGAAATAGCGGTAAAATTGTGAGATATTTTCCCATACTGATAGTTGGAGCTTATGGAGCCAAGTCATAATTTTAACTTGCTGTACATGATTTTCAAATTTAGCTCGGTTGATTATTTTTGATGGATGCTGAATGGAATGGTAATATGGGACTGCGTTGTTCTCTGTTATTTTCTATAATTTCTTCTGTAATGGCAATTTAGTGTCGAGTGTGGAAAGTGGGGAAATGCCGCAGTCTATGATATGGTATCGTTACTGATGCATTCCTATGTCTATGTCGTTATATGTTATTACATGTGATGGAGGGCAAATTTCTTATTCGCATATATAAAAAGATGACATCTGTGAAGAACCAAAATGACCTAAATCCAATTTAAGTTAGAATCAAAATGAGCTATGTCATAAAACCAAAATGAGAAACGTGCGTGAAATGTTAATTAAAAGTTTTTGAAAAGTGTAAAATATTCTATTTACATGTTTTTGAAACTAGTAAAATGTTCTATATACATGTTTTTGAAAAGTGTAAAATGTTCTATTTACGTAATATTTTTTAAAAACGTAAAATGTTCTATTAACATGTTTTTGAAAAGTATAAAATGTTCTATTTACATGTTTTTGAAAAGTGTAAAATGTCCTATTTACATGTTTTTGAAACGAGTAAAATGTTCTATTTGAATGGTTTCAAGACATGTTTCAATATGTTTGTAGATAGTGGATTTCGTTTTTACCTACAAATGGATATAGGTCATTTTGGTTTTTCACAGACGATATGTGATCGACCACACACTTCTTCCACACTCGTGTCCTACATAACACAAGAAAAAACAGCTCATAAAATTCGTATAAAAAGGAAAAATGATGGTGAAATGATGATGTAGATCACTGCGGAGGGAATCTTCTGTCAGAAGATAAATCTGACCTAAATATATATATCTATTCACATTTTTCATATTTTCCCATATATATATACATAGTGAGTGATTCGTGCTCAGCTGTTATTATCTGGAGTTGAAATTATTTTATTCATCGACAAATACATTCAAATACTTGGGACTACTAAAAGCTAATAGAAATAAAAGAAAAGTCAGAGCAGGAACTCGGAAATATTGGCCACAACAAATCCAAAGACGAAGGCAAACACAAATTCTTCAGAATGAAGGAATTGCTAACTATAGAATAAGAAGTATTCCCTATACATTACCAAAAATATTCTACCATAATGCAACCTCGTTATCTTTTGAAAAATTGGAATGGCTAGAAGTACTAAGTAAGAATTTGGATGTATTACTAATAACAGAAACATGGGGAAATACAAGTAAGAATTTACAGATTAATAATTTTACACAATATGAAACCAACCGGAAATATAAATTAGGAGGGGGAACGGCAATATTTGTACACAATAGCATACAGAGTATAAAATATAGTAATTTTGTATACCATAATTCTAATGATTTTGAAATTACATGTACAATTATCAGACCAAAGTACCTACCACGAAAAATATCAGTAATAGCGCTAGTTTGTGTATATTTACCTCCTAACTGTAAGAATGATGTGCAATATAAATTGTATGAAGCCTTATTAGACATTTATGAAAAAATGAAAACTAAGTATGTATCACCAGGGATATTAATTACTGGTGATTTCAATCATTGGAATTATAATAGCAATATAATAAGAACTACTGGTCTTAAGCAAATCATTAAATTTCAAACATATTATGCTACTAATAATAATAATAGGGACCCTGTGGACCTAATTTACACTAATATAGAGAAATTTTATAACAAACCAATAGAAACGCTACCACTTATTATACAACATTCTGGGCATATTGGTATTAAATTAATACCAAGAACTTTGTATCATGAGAATCAAAAGACCGTAAAAGAAATTTTGTCTAGACAATACACTAACGAAAATAAAGTAAAATTTGCTAAGTATCTAGATTTAGTCGACTGGACAGAGTTTTATAAGAGTAAGGATATTAACTTAATGCTAAAAATTCTTAATGAACATTTAAATCTAGCAGTTGAATATGCATTTCCAAAACAAACTGTAAAAGTTAAATATAACAATCCATCATGGATAACTACACAAGTGATATTGTTAGCTAAGAAAACACAGGATTGTAAAGATCAACAGGTATATGTTGAATTGAAAAGTAAGCTTGTTAAACTGATAAAAATAACAAAGAATAATTATAAATTAAAATTACAAGAAAAAATTAAGAATGGAAATTCTAAGGAATTGTATAGGATTATTTCTCAAATATGTGGGAAGAACGAGAAAAAATCTGTTATAGATCAAATTAAGCTAGAAACGAATAAAAATGATACTATGGCCGTACTAAATGAAATTAACTATTATTTTTCGGAAATCAATCGATGTTATACTCCTGTGGAAAAATCAAACACTGTTAATAATATTGTAGTTGACCCAATTCTTAAACTAAACAACCTTACTGTACTTAAACAATTTGACAATTTGAATGTATGTAAATCCAATGCACCCAATGGATTATCGCCTAAATTAATTAAGGAATTTGGGTTTTTAATAGTTCCACAGTTGACCTATATGTATAATTACTCATTTAAGAATAATATTATACCACAACAGTGGAAAATTGGCTATATAACCCCTATACCTAAAAGTATTGATAATATTACTATTTCTAATTTAAGACCTTTGTCTCAAACGGATATTTTTGCAAAAATACAAGAGGGTTTCATGTTTGAAAAATTATATTCACAAATTAGTTCCAAAATAAGTAGTAATCAATATGGCTCTCTGAAAGGAGCATCTACTACACACTACCTAGTCAATCTAATGGATTTTATTCACCGTGCATTAGAGTCCCCGAATACTTATGTAATACTAGTCCTTTTAGATTTAACCAAAGCTTTTGATCTTGTTAATCATAACATCTTAATATCTGAACTCAAAAAATTAGATGTAAATACTTGCGATATATTATGGCTTGAAGAATTTTTGTTTACACGATCCCAATGTGTGAGGGAAGGGGAACAAGTCTCAGGGTTAACAAATATTTTTAATGGCACTCCCCAAGGAACCAAATTAGCGCCATTATTGTTTATTGTAGTGATCAATAGGATCTTAAGCAATTTTAGAGAAAAATACCAAAATGATAAATGTAATGATAAGAATATACTTAATGGTTACGTAGATGATTTAACATTAGGAGAAAAAGTAGTAGGAAATTCTCAACCTCAAGTACAAAGCTACCTGACTGATATTAATAATTGGGTAAATGAAATGATGATGAAATTAAACCCTATGAAATGTTGTGTACTTGTCATTAGCAAGGCTAAGAAAATAGTAATTAATAAATTAGAATTAGTAATAAATGATTCCGTACTTCCAATAGTTAAGAATGCAAAATTATTAGGAGTACAAATTAATGATGAGGTCACATGGAAAGACCAAGTTAATTCAATGGTAATGAAAGCTTCGAAAAAAATATATGTATTGAGGAAAATGAAATATTGTGGTTTTAAACAGAGTCAGTTGTTGAATGCTTATAAAACGTATATCCGAAGCAACCTAGAGTATGCTTCGCAAGTAATGAGTCAAAGCTTACCAAAAACATTATTGGAAAAAATTGAATTAGTTGAAAGAAGATGTTTAGGGATAATTAGAAACAGCTATGTAAGTAAAAGGAAATATACACAAGTAGCCTCTGAGTTAGGAATTGATACTATTGAAGAAAGGTACAAAAAATTGCTTATATCATTTGGAAAAAAACTCATGAAGTCACAGAGATTTTGTAACTGGTTAATTCCTTATCAACGATTGAACCAAAGATCAAACAGATTGAAAAAAAAATTTAATTTAGTCAGCACTAAAACAGAAAGATATAGAAACTCCACAATACCTGCTTTAATTAGAGCATTAAATAAATAACTTACCAGGAATGTATGAGATAAGATTACAATAATTATTATAATTACTTTAACAAGCTAAGGAATTTGTATATTGGAATTGTATTCCAGAAATTAGTGTAATATAATTTTAAGATTAAATGAACATTACTACATGTATATTTGTAAAAGACTTTTATTCTCGGCGCTTGATATATGACGCGAGAGCTTCTTCATCTTTCTGTATCAAAATTAAAGTAATGTCTAGAAATAAGAATTATTATATAAGTCATGTCAAAATTAAAGATACGGACAAACTATTCACTAAATTTGAATATACTCTTTTCTGTAGAATTTAAACATTCTTATGTGATTCTATAGTGTATGTATATAATGAAATCAATGAGAAAGAAAGAATAAATCTTGAATAATAATAATAATAATAATTTTGGGCTGGAAAACAGGACCAGTTTTATGCTATAGAATATAGTTACATAGTTACCAAGTATATTGAACAGTGTGAATTTTTATTTACCATGCGTTTAAATGACCGTAAAAAGTAATGTAATATTTTTGAAGGTAATAAAATCAAACATGTATTTGTACAAATCAGTGATTTAAATTTAAATAGCAAAACTGCACACTAACAGTAAATGAAGAATTTTTTGGAATTAATGCAATTCTCGTGTTGAAAATTTAAAACGATGCATTTGTGACATTTTGAAGTTTTTTAAAGATGTGTAAAAATCACGTTTTGAAGTTTTTAAGAAGGTGTAAATATCACATTTTGCAGTTTTAAAAAAGATGTATGTATTAAATTTTAGAGTTTTAGAAAAGATTTAAATGTCACATTTTGCAGTTTAAAAAAAATGTATATATCAAATTTTACAGTTTCAGAAAAGATGTAAATGTCACATTTTACAGTTTCAAAAAAGATGTAAATGTCACATTTTGCAGTTTCAAAAAAGATGTAAATGTCACATTTTACAGTTTCAAAAAAGATGTAAATGTCACATTTTGCAGTTTCAAAAAAGATGTAAATGTCACATTTTGCAGTTTCAAAAAAGATGTAAATGTCACATTTTACAGTTTCAAAAAAAAAATGCAAATATCAAATTTTGCAGTTTTAAAAAAGATGTAATTATATATGTATCACATTTTACAGTTTCAAAAAAGATGTAAATGTCACATTTTACAGTTCTTAAAAAGGTGTTAATATCGAATTTTGCATTTTAAAAAAAATTTACAAATATCCTATTTTACAGCTTTAAAAAAGATGCAATAAATATCACATTTTATAGTTGTTAGTATCACACTTCACATTTTTCGACATCAATAGTTTAAAAATAGTGTTTATTTTCCAAATTTGACAAGGTGCAATTTCCTAGTTTTGCACTTTTAAAAACGCAAAAATAAAATATTTTGCAACTTTAAAATTTTCTAAAATTACTTATGAGTTCGGTGCGAAGCCCTTAAGTAAGGCAATTCTCTCACGTTGAACAACTATGGCAGTTTTTACTTTTTGTATATTTGACCTCGGCCCGATTACATAGACAGTTGTATTGTACACTTTAGTGCAGTGGACAGTGGAGTGGACATTGGGCAGTGGACAGTGCAGATTACTGCAGGTGTATGTTATTGTTTCAGTCCACGGAACAGAATTAGACGGGACAGACAGTGACTGAGATGTGGATCATGTTCCTATAAGCTGGAGTGTGAAGAAAAAAAGTGGCAATTTATTTGATACTCTGCACTCTACATTTTTTACAACTGCTTGTACTGGTACTGCTGATACGACGCCCTGTCCAATTTTATTTAAAAGTTTGGTTTCTTTCTTTCTTTTTATATTTTTTTGGTAGGCCATACGTTGGCCGTTGGCGGCTGTGTCATTGATCTTGGTCGCAGTCCAGAGTCTAAATTCCAAAGTCCCAGTTCCACTGTATTAAAAAAAGTAGAGTGGTGCAGTAGTGTGTGATGTGATGCGGTGGAGTGATCGTGATCGTGATGTGGACGAGGACGAGGACGATGGGATGCGAATGATACGATATATTTATATGATTATCCCGTCCCATGTGGTTTTCACTATAAGCCATGCCATAAGTATAAACCTATACCTACTTTCGGTCTTGCTCGGTCTGCGGCCCAATGGCCTCGTTCGGTCTAGTTACGGTCCTATACGGTTACAGCCTCAACTTTTTTTTGTGTATCTGGTTCTGGTCATTTTGCTGCAGTGATAGTCTGAATTTCTTTTTTAAAAAATACAGTGAATAATAACATAACGTGAATAAATAAAATTTAAACCGTTGCAGGTACTTTAAAAATTCAGATAATTTATTGTGTAGACAGTAGACTGGAAGCAGTAGATACATAATGACTTTCGAATTTAAAATGTGAGAAATATTTAGAATCTTCTTGTGAGAAATTAATTTTATTTTGTATGTAAGATATCGTCTGTAAAGTGTGAAGAACCAAAATGACCCATATCCATTTTTAGCTAAAAATAAAATTAACTATCTACAAAAATATTCAAATATGTCTTAGGAGCATTTGAATAGAACATTTTGAACATTTCAAAAAAATGGAATTAGAACATTTTGTATATTTTCGAAAACATGCAAATAAAACATTTTGCACTTTTCAAAAACATGCAAATAAAACATTTTGCACTTTTCAAAAACATGCAAATAAAACATTTTGCAATTTTCAAAAACATGCAAATAAAACATTTTGCAATTTTCAAAAACGTGCAAATAAAACATTTTACAATTTTCAAAAACATTCAAATAAAACATTTTGCCCTTTTTAAAAACTCCTAGTTAACATTTTACGTATGTTTCGCATTTTGTTTATATGACATAGATCATTTTAATTCAAGCTTAGGTTGGATATGGGTCATTTTGACTCTTCACAGACGATATGCATCTGCATTAGGAAATCTAAATCTAAATAAATCACAAGGCAGAAGGTGCATAAATTTAAACAGTTGTTTTCGTTTTCGTTGAAAGGATTTTGAAGAATCTACAAAACCATCTTTAACAGTCTTGTTCTTTTAATCTGTATCGGATCTTATCCTTATTAGTGTATTGTGTTTTTCAGCATTTTTATTACTTTTATCAGTAAATTACCAGAGTAATTAAATAATCATATAAGTCAAGTAACACCCACATATTATTATATTACACTGTATAAGGACGTTGTTCCGTTGCGTTGTTGTTTGTGTTTGCTTTGGTGGCCTTTATTTTCATTTACTAAATCGACAAAGTCAGCGGCAGGATTACTAATTACAAATTAATAATTTGAAACAGTAATTAATTTTACAAAGTAATTAATTAATTAGTTTACTTTTCTATCATACCTTTCTAATAGCTAATTATTATTTTATTGATCAACAGTTAATAAATAGTACTTACAGTTAATTAAACGTTAATTAAAGTGAACGATTTTATTTTGAAGAGAAATTATTGCGCCTTTCAGGGGGCGGGGTTTCAGATTAAATTTCAAAATAAAATACACAATATGGGAGTAATATTTTCGTAATTGATTTTTGTTTGCAGCCAAAATTCTTAAAAACCAGAAATAAATAAAAAATGCAATTTATTTTATAGAAAATTAAATTTTGCCAACTTCATTAAAAAAATGTATATTAAACAAAAATCTACTTTCACAATTTCTTTCCAAAAATGCAAATGAGAAAAAAAAACTTCAATTTCCATCTCCATTTTAATTCTTCATCTTCAATTTGAATTTGTTTGCTTTTCTGATTAGAAAACTATGTAAAAACCACATACAGAAGAAACAAATAGTAATATATCAAGATAATCTAGAAACAGATCAGATCCGCAGATCCAGACCTTAATTTGGTTTTTTTTGAAACTCTAAAGAATTTCCAAATTGGCTTTTTTCTAAGCTTAAAGTAGTTTCACAAGTTTTAAATCTGATGTCTCATATTATGTACATACTAAATATGACGTTCTAAAAAATAAAAAGTATGGGATAAAGGTCTTAATAAAGGGGAAAACATGCAAATAAAAAACATGGTCGATATTCAACTTGTATGCAATTTATACCAAAGTTAAATGTGTTTTCGGCTTCAGCTTCGGCATCGGTATAGAGTCAGAGATGAGAGATCAATGCGGTAAAAAGTCCAAGTCAAAGGAAAGGTAAAAATAAAATGTAAAAAAAATAGGAGAAAATCAAAAGGATGAGTTTAAAGCTCAATAAGAAAAAATAAAAAGAAACAGGGATCGAGTTCCTCGACTTTCTTTGGTTCAGCGAGGCGCGGTGTCTATGTGGTTTATCAGTATTTTCTTTAGCGTTGTCCGTCCGCTCCGTGTATAGATATTTGAGTGTGTATATAAAATGTGAAAGAAAGCATATAGGAGAGATGCGATCATAGTAAGACAGTCGGTCACTTTTGCTTGTGAAAATACTTGTGAACGGTAGTCACTTATTTTAAAAAAAACTAAAAATTTTGAGCCTTGAGTGAGCCCGATGAAAAAAGTGCCGTTCGAGTTCGTTCGTTTTTTAAGTCCATAAGGAGCCCATGGGCCTCACAGTGAGTCCGACGAAAAATTTCCACCTCTTTCCCTCACAAATGAGCCGACCCCTCAGATACTAAAAGTAATTTGTACCTACCTATAAAAAATGTTGTAGCCTTTAGCAAAGCATGTCAACATATACAATACTAATGATAAAATAAAATAGTATTACTATTACAAGTATGAACGGAACCAACACCAAAACTAAATCAATAATTGAAATTAAAATAATGATAATCATAAATTAAATATACATAGCAATGCACAATGCACTGAAACTAATGACAGTGACAGTGATGCAGAATTTTAAAACTAATGCCAGTTTATGTTTAAGAAATGTTATTAGAATTCTATAATTCTAAGATTTTATACTTTTATCCATCAAATTTTGATATATTCTTATACAAAATATACGATTAATAGATCAGACTAAAAGTCGTTTGTACCTCACTATACAGGCAAATAGCATGTAAGTAAATTAGCCATACATTAAAATAAAAATTATGTTATTGTGTAATTAAATAATAATAAACACCAGACACAAAGTTAGTATGTAAGCAGTGTAGACACAGTAAGTATTCCACTCAACAAATTTGTGCACTAAAACAGCTTATACTGGGCAGAGCGGATTTACCTATTTAATCGGTACATATAAGTAATTTGTGCTAAATTTTAATTGCAGTGAACGCAGTGTTATAGTAGCTGCACAAAATTTGTAGATATTTACCTACATCTCATGCAAGACACAATAGCTTGTGCACCCAGCCTATTAGTGCACAAACGTCATTTTTGTGCATATGCAGTTAGTGCCTCATAATAAGTGCGTCACCAAGTTCATGGTTTACTTAAATAATTTGTGCACACAAGTTCTTTGTGCGCTAAAGCAGTAGGTGCGGATATTGTGTTGCAACACTAAATTTCTGATACACTTAGCTAATTTGTGCACTTAAGTTATTAGTGAATCTTATTTGTTATTAAATCGAATCTGATACGGCACAAGATAGTTAAATACTAATTCGTGCGTCCATATAACATGCGCACTAAAATAGGCAATGCTTTAAATCACTAACATCACTAAGTAGCTGGTTTAATTGTTGGTTGTGACACCAAGTTGAGTGTGCACTTAACTAATTAATGCACCACTGTAGTTATTTCTACACTAATGTAGCTAGAGCATAAAATAGTTGCGACCATAAGTAACTAGTGCACCAAACTAATAAGTTCACTAAAATAATGTGTGCATCAAAGTAGCTAGTGAACAAATCAGTGGCGACACCAAGTAGCTAGTGCACTTAACTTAATAGTGCACTTAAGTAAAAAGTGCACCAATACATTATTGTAGCACGTATTAAATTGACGCTGTGTTGGTGTGGGTTGCAGTCTTATCTGAATTTGAATAGGGAGCGGAAACACAGTGCGTTTCAAATCTCACACAAATTAATAGTATTTATATCAGTGTATGAGCAAAAAAAATAAAAGTATTTAAAAATCACATACTACTGTGCTAAGCACGGAAAAACCTGAAGAGTATAGAAACAGATACGAAAAATGCGCTGGCCAGGACCAGGGATGATACACAGGAAGATAATTTTTGTTATAAATTTTAATAACGCTGAATCGCTGATGCAACACCAATTTGCCTGACAAATAAATTGTTTTTCCAGTGTCAGTAAAAAACAATTCGCTGCAAATCGTAAAAACGCGTCTGCATGAAAATGTTATTCTGTCGGACGGTTAGATGAATCTTGCTCCGATTTAAATGCATATGACTGATTGAAAAAGATTATCCCCACAAATTTAAGTATTTTTACACTGTCATATGTTAGAATTAGTTAACAATTTTCTGTGTTGAATATGTAACCAAGAAATAGTTAAGTGACTAACTGATTTAAAATATAATGCAAAAATCGAAGATTGAACCCGCATCGTTCTAGTTAGGTATCTGTCTCTTTAACCACTGGCCTGAGACCAGTCATAGTCTTTAGTGGGAAAATTCCTAGGTTTCGTGGTGGGTAGAAAATGTCCAGATAACAAAAGTCCCGGTAGAAACCTTATGGGTAGGAAAATTCCAGAGAAAACGCCCGTTTTTTTTATTACAGTGTGCATGGTATCCTGCATAATTTGAATGTAGTGGCATCTATCTTCATAATAATAACATTCCTACAGTATTCGTTTATACACCAAAGCATATCTTCAAATATTTACTGTAGGCACACAGATGCACGCTCACTCATATAAATTAGTATACAGAAGTATACAGTTAAATTTGTTAGCAGCGTTAAGTGATGCTAGCCACGTATACGTTTAAGTGACTAGCATCGAGAACTATACGCTAATTAATTACACTGATGAATAATACTCAAAATAAAAATTTACTTAAAATAACACAATTATTTTAATTTTAAATTGTAACTCTTGTAAGCTTATATTCGTTTTAATTCCACAAAACACTAACTTCGGTAAAAGCTTTTATAGTTAATTGTCACGGTTTGCATCAGCTCAAGTTTCAACACCATTCGCCATTTGCTACTTGACACTCGTGCTTACGCTGCTTACGGCTTACACACCACAAGTCACAAGCCACTGCTTTAATTTAAATAATATTAGCAGTACAGTAACCGTTACCAGTGCCAGTGCCAGTACCAGTACTGCCAGTTGCAGTACTCAGTGAGTACTCTACAGTAAGTGTAGTGTAGTAGCAGTAGCCGTTAATGCTGTGGCTGTGTGACATCACCGTATGTATGCCGTATATACCTAATGCACAGTGTTTTTTTCTAATATTTTGTTATTAGCTAGGCTAAGAGATTCAAACAATTTTAATTATTTGATTAGTATGTTGCTATTAGAAAACCATCAATAATATGTTCATTTAATTTAAGTGATATTTTATATGCTTAATACTATTTATTGGTCTAGATTACTCTAGATGTTTGTTGAATTTTAAATTCTCAATATTTTTTAAAAGCATGAGCAAATGCAATGCACTAAAATAATTTCCGAGTAATTCAAATATTAAAAAATATCTGCTGCTGATAGTGCTTAATTTATGAGACTATAACTATGTGCATATATTTTAATAAGAAAATTTGGGAAATTTATAAATATCACATAAATATAAGTCAGATGTGTAACGTAACTTGTAATTGTCACGGTCTCACGGTTCATATCAGCATAAGTTTCAACACTATTCGCCATTTGCTACTTGACACTGACACTCATGCTTACGCTGCTTACACACCACAAGTCACAAGCCACTGCTTCAACTTAAATAATATTAGCAGTACAGTAACCGTCACCAAGGCCAGTGCCAGTGCCAGTACCAGTACTACCAGTTGCAGTACTCAGTGAGTACTCTACAGTAAGTGTAGTGTAGTAGCAGTGTAGCAGTAGCCGTTAATGCTGTGGCTGTGTGACATCACCGTATGTATTCCGTATGCCGTATATACCTAATGCACAGTGCACTTTTCTAATATTTTTGTATTAGCTAGGCTAAAAGATTTAAAGAATTTAAATACTTTGATTATTATGTTGCTATTAAAAAACCATCAATAATGTTTATATAATTTAAGTGATATTTTATATGCTTAATACTATTTGTGCCAGTACCAATTGCAGTTTTCAGTTTGCAGTACTCGATATTTTTTTGGAAGACAGTACTGAGTCCAAAATGAGCCAGACGGTCACTTTTGAATGAGTCGGACTCAATACCCCACTACGGAAACGAAAAACCCATGAGCCCTTAATATGGGCTCATGGCATGAGTCCAAATGAGTCCAGAGGAAAATTGAGTGAGCCTGGCATGAGCCCAACATTTTTTAGTTTTGTGGACCGGGAGGGCGGTCGTGAACGAAAACAGCCAGGTCACTTTTGTTTTGTCTTACTATGGATGCGATAGACTGACTGAGATTATTGCGAAGGAAAGTTTTGGAATTGAATGGAAAATAGAGAATCATCTCATGCATGAAAGTAATCAAAATCCACCTAAGCCTTTTGGTCCCTGCCTCCCTGCACTTCCGAAAACTTCAACTTACAAAAACGTATACAGTGGATATACACTTATATATGAATGTGGTATTTATTTATAGACAAAAAGTCAAGCAGACGCAATTTTAAGCAAACAGGATACAGGTGTAATTATTATACATAAGGATTTATACGTGGTACGTTTTATCTAAGTGCTATGCTGATATATGTATATGGCAGAATAATAATACAAGTTTTATTTTTATAGCACTTTCAAACTTTCAATCGTCTAATTTTCAATACTTTAGATGCAAACTGTGCTATTTAAATTGTCCCTCAAAATGGGTTCCTTGGAATGCAAGCATTTTCAAGTTTTTAAAAACCTTCACTGCCCAAATTTAAAAAAAAACATGTTGATAGAACATTTTGAAATTTCAAAAAATATGTAAATAAAACATTTTGCACTTAAATAAAATATGTAAATAGAATATTTTACAATTTTAAAAAACATGTGAATAAAATATTGTGCACGTTTTGAAAACATTTAAATAAAATATTTTAAACTTTTCAAAAATGTGTAAATAGTACATTTTGCACTTTTAAAAAAACGTGTAAATAGAATATTTTACATTTTTTAAAAACATGTAAATAGAAAATTTTACACTTTTCAAATACATGTAAATACGAAATTTGGCTTTAGCAAAAAAACCTTCAACAAAATCATAATGGTGGCTTTTGTATAGAAACTAATTGCTGCCTAAATGCAACTCCTTCGTCTTCGTCCGGCCCTGGTTGATGGTTACGAAGCGAAAGATATGATGATTAGATTGGGTTGGAATTTTGGAATTGGAATTGGTACTTCCACTTGCATTTAGTAGTATATTATGTAGATATAAGATATGTGGGTTTGCATTTCCATTCTCCCCTCCCTGTCTTCCTTCAAATCTAAATCCGAAAATCTAAACTTCCAAAAATCCGAATCAAGCTTTTGAGTTGGGCAGGCGTCTCTTTTTGTCTCTTTTCATTTTACTTTTAATTTCTCGCAGTATTCTAACGGCTGTGCACTTATCCAGTTGCCCAAAAAAAAGAGAGTTTCAGTGACATCATTTATGAACAATCCTTAATTAGGCACAGAGGACTTCCTTTAAAATTTTAATTAGTTGTGTATGGGTATCAGTTGTCAGTTACTGTTACTGTTACTGCCATTGCACTGTATTGCAGTTAAACGATTTAATTTTCCCTTCTTTTAAAAAAAACAATAGGACGAAAAATTTAGACGTGATAATTAAAAAGGAAACTTTTATTTTCGGATCGGAATAGTGAGAAGAGATGTAATTTTTTAAGAAAATGGCAGAGCATAGAAACTGTCCCAGAGACCAACCCGTTACCGACTACAGGCACCGGCACATCCATCACTGTATCTCTAAATCTAATCGTAAGTCTCTGTATTGTAAATTTCACGAGCGTTTTTATACGGATCTGTTGTCTCCATAGTTCCCCGCACAGTCCGTGCCGGTGCCCGTATCATCCGTCTCCGTATCCGAATCGCTGTGTGTCGTAATCCGTACTTGGTAATCCGCCTTGAATTATACTCGAGGCGGGGGACGCGCATAGGGAAACGTGTGCCACCACAATCAGGGCCGGAAGAAGGAATTTCTTTTAGGCAGCAATTTTTTTTTCATAAAAACACCCCCATAAATTTTGAATTTATAATTGGTTTTCTTTGGTAATGCGAAATGTTGTATTTACATATTCTATAAAAGTGCGAAATGTTCTACTTACATGTTTTGAGAAAAGTGTAAAATGTTATTTTTGCTCAATTCAGAAAAGTGCAAAATGTTCTATTTACATGTTTTGAGAAAAGTGCAAAATACTATTTTTGCTTGATTCGGAAAAGTGCAAACTGTAATTTACATGTTTTGGGAAAAGTGGAAAATGTTTAATTTCTATGGTTTTGAAATGTACAAAAAAAAATTATTTGCATGTCAATAAAAAGTCAAAATATTCGTTTTACATATTTTTGAAAAGTACAAAATGTTCCATTTACATGTTTTAAGAAAATTCAAGCAGCGGGGGCTCCCTATGCGCTGGCCGCATTATCCGGCCCTGACCACAATAGCGGATGCAGCACGTTCCTTCACAACTGACGTGTGGTATATTTAATACGGGGAAAGCCTCTTTCTTCTCCAGTTATATAACATTAGTCACATTCGGCTTGGGCTTCATATCGACGGACTCCATTACTGATTACGATTACACTGCATTACTTTCTACTTTCTATTTTCTACATGTATAGTATGGCTGGCAGTTGGCAGTTTTGGGACTCGGACTACGACTATACATATGCAGTGACTGACTGTGTTTTTGGAGTTTGGAACATTCATTAGTATTCCTCTGCGTGTAATTTCCGAATCCCTTTTGTCTAATCAGCTTACGTTACCATACACCAATCCACCAGAACCAGACACACACTTCCATTTAATAATATTAGCTTTACCTCACTCACTACTCACTAACATTATCTTATACCACTATTAGCAAAACCGAAATGGAGGCAGAAAAAATCGTCTCCGAAAAAAGACGTGCAGTTTTTTTACGCAGGTAGCTCACGTTTTTAATTTCCAAATGACAAAGATTATGACGACACAAAATGAGCGGAAAATAAACTATGAGTTTGTCATAATACAGCAACGTTCTATTCGAAAAGCCCGTATCACATATGTGTTGTAAGGGATCTTCCATAAATGATGTCAGTAAGGTTGAGGGGTCAGCACTTGTCAGCATATAGTGGGTGTTGTCGGATATTGATGACATACCATGTTAAAGACAGTCAATTATGCAATGGTTGAAAGAGGAGAAACGCAATTAGATATATGGATGCGCAAAATTTTAAATACGAGTTTTAAAAGATGCAATATGATCGATTTACACGTTTTTTAAAATTGCAAAATTTTCTGTTTACACGTTTTTGAAAATTGCAAAATTTTCTGTTTAAGTACACATTTTTCGAAAGTGCAAAATGTTCAGTATTTTCAAAAAGTGCAAAATTTTCTGTTTAATTTTTTTTTAAAGTGAGAAATGCTCCGTTTAAACGTTTTTGAAAAGTGCAAAATGTTCTTTTTACATGTTTTTGAGAAATGCAAAATGTTCTTTTTACAGATTTTAAAAAAGTACATAATGTTTTATTTACATGTTTTAGAGAAGTGCAAAATGTCCAGTTTAAACGTTTTTGAAAAGTCCACAATGTTCTGTTTACACGCTTTTCAAAAGTGCAAACATTTCTGTCAGAACGTTCTTTAAAAGTTAAAAATGTACTGTTAACATGTCTTACGGGATCGTTTATAGAAAATGTCATTGGTAGGGTCAGGAGTTGTTGCCGAATAATGCCGGGTATTGACGACATTTTTCACCTTAAAGATATCCATTTTGGCAATGGTTAAGAATATGACATGGAGGTCAGAGTTCCTTAAAAATTAAAAAAATTTCCACGACATCATTTATGAAATACCCCTAACACATTAATTCCATTTGCATTTTTTCATGTTGTGCGAAAGTCGACCACGCACGAAACGAACGTCTGTGAAATGAACGGACGAAGAAAGGGATCTAAAAAGACACATGGAAAGAGCTCGATGGTGAAATTTTGGCTTCGGCATCGGCATTGGCTTTGCGGTCGCTTTCAGTTTTTATGAATATTTTTTCTTTGCATAGTCTTACATAATAGTCGCTGCTGTGGATTGTGATAAGGCTTTTGTTCGTGCAATATAGCGATAAGTACGGCTTCGCAAATAATTAATAAAGTTGCATTAACATTCAGACGGAGAGAGAGAGAGGAAGAAGCTCTATGTAGAATTAGTAATTCGGAATTTGGAATTGTAATTAACATGCATGGAATATTTAGACCTCGTTAATGAGTTAATCAGGTATGTAGGTCATGTTTCTATAATTTGTATGGAAATTTAATGAGTCCTATCTCCAAGGCCAAGAAACCCTGTCGACTACGGATTAAGGATGAATCCCTATATTGTTTTTTCTAACTTCCAAAGAAAACTTAATTTTGGTGTTAGAAGGCTAATTAAGTTTATATGAGAAAATGTAAAGCTTATAGCTATATACAAGAATATAGTCAAATGTTTTTTCTAAAATTTTTTGAGCAATTAAAAATATTACAATGGTAAAATTTCCAACAACGAAATATTTATATATTGATTTTTTTTAAACCTTCACATTTTAAAGGGATATAAATTTAGTTTTTCAGCACATTGTTAAAATTTCATACGCTAATTCCTAATTTTACTGGCTATCAAAAACAACGAGCACCTCCGTGTGTGACGCCTGGCTGTTTAGAAATTAGAAGGCATTTTGTGTTTCATTTTTCATTTCATTGTGATTGTGAGTGTGTGTCTTACAATTATACAGGGCCAGATAATGGGGCCAGCGCAGACAGTTCCTGCTGTTAAATTTCCAAAAACCATTATGTAAATGGAACATTTTGCAGTTTTCAAAAATATGTAAAAAGAATATTGAGACTTTTTAAAAACATGCAAAATAAATTATTGTGTACATTTCAAAAACATGTAAATAGAACATTTTCCACTTTTCTCAAAACATGTAAATAGGACATTGAGCACTTTTCTGAATCAAGTAAAAATAACATTTTACACTTTTCTAAAACATGTAAATACAACATTTTGCTTTACCAACGAAAACCATCAATAAAACCAAAATGGTGGTTTTTATATGGAAACAAATTGCTGTCTAAAACCAATTCCTTCGTCCGGCCCCGGCCCTGCGATTATAATAGTAGCGAGTGGGAACTAATTAAATTCAATAAAGAAACTAAAATAAGAGACAAAAAAATTTATTAAAGTAACATATACGATTTTGTCGTTGTGAGAGCACCTTTAATAATTACGTACATTACAAAACAGCAACGGAAAAAACACAGAGTTCACACCTTTATAATTCTCTAAATGAATGAATTAAACCAAAACCATACCGTACATACAGAATATGGATCCCCTTCACCTTCAATAAAAATACTACATCGGTAGTGTCGGTGTCTGTCTCGGTCTCGGCTCTTATTGTGTACGAACCTACCTATCCAAGTCCCAAGTATATCAGACAATCGAACGGAACCTCCTTTATTTCTCACTCGTTTTTTTTACCAGGTGCCTTAAACTATACTATACACTGACTGCTGTCAGCTTCGCTGTCGTTGTCGTTGTAGTTTTCGTTTTCGTTATTGTAACAGTTATAAGACTTGGCCATATTCGTACAGCTTCGCTCGCAGTTTGTAGTTGGCAGTCGAAATCGTGTGTAAGAAAAATAACTCATTCAATCCATGCAACATAACGTGCACATCGACAGCCGACGTCGACAATTATCCATTCAACTTTCAATGTTTTTGCATTTTAATTTTAGCCAGCAATTTCGGTCCAAGCGAAAAAGCTCTATAGAAAATTGATTCTCGACTAATGAGAAGGTGGGCTGGGCAATCTCTATAGTTTGCAGTTCTTTTATGCAAAGTGTCATTATCACTATCCTCATTAGCAATTAGCACACACCTCCCCATGAACTCACACCTATAAGCTAAGCGTATGTTTAATTAATACCTGCATGCATTGTATTATATTATACTCGCTTGTTCGTTGTTTATTCTCGCTTATATTTTTAATTTAAACTTACGCGCAAAAAATTACATAAAAAACATCATAGAAATTTTCATTGTACGTAGTTGCTAGTTGTTACCGACACCGGTACCCGTACCGCGGCCCGGCTTGCAAATGAGCAAAAGTTTTTTTTAAAATAAAATCCAAAACTCATTGTTTCAACCTACGTGGGGATTTTTTACTTTGAGCTTTGTGGAATTTTTACACATGGGGCCGTACACAAATGATGCCACCCAAATTCACAATATTTTTGAACCCACCCTGTCAAACCCACCTTGTCACCCTCTTAAGCATTCCGTAATCAGCTATATCTTTAATACGTGGGGTGTAACTTTTTGTCGAAATGCATGACCTACGCTCAAAGGTGAAGATGGCATCATTTGTGCACGGCCCCTTAGGTAGACGGTTGATCAATGTACGACGTAGAATATTTGCTACTAATTACACAGTAGGTAGGCATAGGCTTAGCCTGCTACTTCAATTATAGTAATTTGCAAATTGCCCGTTTTTAGAATGCAAACAATAACAAAATGGGCGTGTATTAAATATACATAAGCTGTAGACTGATATAATGTAGAATTTCAAAGGAATTACAATAGCACTAGGTATTACACGTATTAGCATTGTACGTATACCTTTTTACAATTAGCTTCTGATTCTGATTTTAACTTTGACAACGATCTCAGAAGTAATTAGGCATTATACTTGTATTCTATTGGTCCTGTTGAATAGTGACTTGTGAATAGGACGTAATTAGAATTGTATTAATAATTACATTATTACATGTAATTCATTTACGCTCCAGTTCCTGTTCCAGTTCCAGTCCCAGTTCCAGGTAATTCCCTATTCATTCATACGTCACAAAAAAACAGCAATATATCGTACTATATTATCTAGCAAATATTGCATGACGCAGAGAAGGTTACGGATTTCTACTGACACACTGGACTTACTTTGTCAAATAATTGCACGATGATTTAAAGGGTTTCGCTTCTCCATTATGACTACCACCTTGAAAGGTCCGCTGAATAAAATTAATGTGACTATAAATTAACCCGAATTCGAATTAACTGTATACATATATATCCTCGCCGTCCGTTCCATTCAGCTTCAACTTCAGCCGACGACCCATATATTTATTGATAAACGGCAAAGCACCAACACCAACCAAACACCTCAGTGGTGGTCCTTTTATTTATTACAGTTTAAATTTGACTTACGTACGTACGATTACGAATTACGAATTACGACTACGACTGTCTACGACTTGGTTGGGTCGATCTTTTCCTTATTGAATGAGATTTGGAAATTAGAAATTGAATAGGATGTGGGTTTAGTGTAGGGCTCTGGTGTTGATACTTTCCTGGATTTACGATTCCCATTACCATTACACACACACACAGAGGACGATTATTATGATTAGGATTAGAATGCTGGGGGAGACATAACCTGGGCCGACAGGGCCGTAAGAAGGAATTGGTTTTAGGCAGCAATTTGTTTCCATACCCCCGTTTATATACCCCCATTTTGATTTTATTGATGGTTCTCATTGGTAAAGCAGAATGTTGTATTTACATGTTTTAGAAAAGTGCAAAATGTTCTTTTTACCTGATTCATAAAAATGCAAAATGTTTTATTTGCATGTTTTTGAAATGTAGAAAACAATTTATTTTGCATGTTTTTGAAAAGTCAAAATATTCTTTTTACACATTTTTTGAAAACTGCAAAATGTTCCATTTACACGTTTTGAGAAAGGTGTTAAATGATTTATTTGCATGTTTTTGAAATGTAGAAAAGAATTTGTTTTGCATGTTTTTGAAAAAAGTCAAAATATTCTTTTTACATATTTTTTGAAAACTGCAAAATGTTCCATTTACACGTTTTTTGAAAATTCAAAATATTCTTTTTACATAATTTTGAAAACTCCAAAATGTTCCACTTACACGTTTTTTGAAAATTCAAGCAGTGTGGGCTGCCTGCTCTGGCCGCATTATCCGGCCTTGTGGGCCGACGACGCTATGAAGAAACTAAAGAATTATATATTGAAAATGAAAATAATTTATATACAGTGAGAAAGAAATGGGTGTTCAGTATAATTCAGTCGGTGTACTGTTCCCCGTTTGGCGTTCAGCTTGAGTTGAGTGCTGAATTGAAATGGAAATTGAAAGGAAACTGGGGCTATGGAATGCCGACTCTTCTTCATCTTCTTCTGTACTATGGGATTGCCGATTGTATAAAAAAAATAGAGAAAAAAAAATAGAAAGGGCAAAAGAAGTGTGTGAGAAGACTTTGGCTCACATGTAAAATGGAATAAAATGAGAGATGGGCTGGAAGGCTGAAAGACTGCAAGTGAGGAAAATGAACCCCAGCTGATTCCATTGAAGGTGACTTCAAGCTCCAGCCTTGTGAGCCATTATCCCCGCTCCAGTTCGTCCATAATATTATAGTTTATTGTCTTTCCAATATGTATTTCTGTAGCTGGAATCTCGTCATATTTCTTTTTCTGTCTCTGTTTCTTTTATTTTTTTGCCAATGTCTGTGTAATGCAATCGCAATCTGTAATATTTTCGACTTCTGCTTGATCCGGATTCCGGATTTACTCAGGATGCCGTGTCGTACCCCGCACCTATCCACTATCAACCTACCCACATAGTATCGCCTCGGCATCTCGTATTGTGTACATAGTGTCCTACATATTTTGCTTGTCGCCACGCTGGGCCTACTGGGTTGGGCCGGCGCCAGGTCTATATGCGTATCCATGGGATGGTATAGGCGCTACTGAAACCGAAATATTACTAAAAATTGCATTTCATTTTTTTTAGCAATTGACATTCGCTCTATCATGGACCATGGAATTGCAAACCCAAAGGCGACTGACGGCAAAAATGAAAGCCGTGTTCTCTGTTTCGTAGTGTTGACTCTTCTGTTCTGTATAAATTCTGTTTGTGCTACTGAAACTGATACAGGGCCGGACGAAGGAATTGCTTTTAGGCAGGAATTTGGTTCCATACAAAAACCACCATTTTCATTTTATTGCAGGTTTTCTTTGGTAAAGCAAAATGTTGTATTTACACGTTTCAGAAAAGTGCAAAATGTTCAACTTACAAGTTTTGAGAAAAGTGGAAAATGTTTTATTTTCATGTTTTTGAAATGCATGAAAAATTTAATTTGCATGTTTTTGAAATGCATAAAAAATTTAATTTGCATGTTTTTGAAATGCATAAAAAATTTAATTTGCATGTTTTTGAAATTTACTAAAAAATTCAGTTGTGTGTTTTTGAAAAGTCTCAGTATTCTTTTTACATATTTTTAAAAACTGCAAAATTTTCCATTTACACACGTTTTTTGAAAATTGAAGAAGCAAGGGCTACCTGCGCTGACCGCATTACACGGTGTCCGGCCCTGATCTGATACGGTACGATATTTCACTATATGAATTTGTATAGAGCTTCAACAATATGAATGATGAAATTGAGACTATTGGCGAGATGAGGCAGCTACACTGTTTTTATGAGCTGCTTTGTTAAGGTCGTTGGCCGTGTGATTTCTGGGGAGGCGCTAACTGTCACTGGAACTGTTACTGTATAGTACAGTGCAGTAGTAATTGTCAATGCTTCCTCGCATGTCACGATATTTTATTTCATTTCCCTTCATTTCATCTTCATGTCCCGGCCTTCGGGTCTTCCGTCTGCCTAGATCTCCATATGAGCGGATTCGGATGCAGATGCCTTAATTCGGATCAATAACCAAGTGAGATCATGGACTGAAAATGAGAGCGTAAATAGGAATGGGAATGTGTTGAGTGTTGTGATAGTGTGAGTGAGAGTGTCCTTGCTTCTTATTATTCAATTCTATTGGGGATCCGGACCCGGAG
This sequence comes from Dicyrtomina minuta, assembly GCA_949802685.1. NCBI lineage: Eukaryota > Metazoa > Arthropoda > Collembola > Symphypleona > Dicyrtomidae > Dicyrtomina > Dicyrtomina minuta. The sequence goes on along the minus strand of OX461810.1, from coordinate 79,860,796 downwards.
ATCCTTGGTTTGGTTACTGTTTCTCTTACAAGTTAGAAAAGTAATACATTTTCATGACCCTGGTCCTGGCCCTGGCCTCGGCCTATATGGCCGCCAGAGACATAGTCAGTATTGTGGTCGCGGTGGTGGTTAGAAGAAATGGCAAAGCTTTTGTAATATGTAATACGGTAATGTGTGTAGTTATTTTCTTCCAGAAATCCCAAGAACAAGGGCCAACAGTTAAAGCATAGGGCATCTCAGAGACTCACAGAGTCAAAGTCAAAGAGTAAAATGAAACTGACTGAGAAAACGAGACGACTCAAAGTTTACAATTCACATTTCACATAGTTATATACGTAGATACACTGTCAGAAAAAAATGTAAAACCGCACTTACGTAAAACTTTCCAAGTAAAAAATAACTGAATAAACCATTACATTGACATTAGTTACTCGTAAAGTCACACGTAACGTAACTTGTAAATTGTGATGAGTAAAACACACGGCGTAAATTCATTATTTGACATAAGAAAATGTACACATATCAATTAACGTGACACAAAGTTATACCATACGCTTAACAACGTAAAAAATAACCGCCAACCAAGCAAACTCATAACAATGCAATGACGTCTCTGTCTCGGCATTCGGCATAGTCGGAGGCAAGCGAGGCATTGGAATTGGAAGTCAGTCTCAGTCCCTTCAGTATTCATTGTCAGCGCCTACTGACTGAGAAAACGGGAGCTGAAAATCTGCAACTTTTATTTCCAGAATTTTCAAGCTTGAAGGTTGAAATTGGAAATCAAAATCAAGTAAGATAATTTTAATGTACAATTGTTTTTGTGTCTGTAGTACATAACTAAATATCAGATTTTGCAATGCAACGCCCAAAAAATTAGAATTCTCAATGCAAAACATGTTCTCGTATGTGTGTATAGCTCTTGTGTACTTTCCAGTTTTTTTTTATTTTAGGAGTTGTCAGTATCGTAATTCTAGTTTTTGATATAATGGATGGACACGAAGAATTGTCGTTAGTTAAGGCTGTACTGGAGTTGGAGGAGCTAAGCCTGCTACAGTATTTCGAGATTTTCACATGTAGGTAAGTTATAATAACTTGAATAAAATGATGTGCCGTCCATTACTTTGTAGTCTCTTATGTATCCAGTGTTAGCGTATTAGGATTTTGGGTTTAATTAAGTACCTACTAATTAGTGACGTGAATTGTGTATCAATATATATGAACATTAGGAATTACCGCATGCATTTATTTTGCCTGTTCTTTTTTGAAATGCATGCCTTAGTTAGTAAGTATTAGCAGTTACTAATTTTGTAAATTAAATCACATTTTGCCTGTATTTACCTCTCAGGTAACTATCTTACGGACGAGATCGTCAAAGAGTTGTCTCCAAAAGAACTGGAGGATGTTATTTAGCCAACTGGACACGGAAAGTTATTTTTTCATAAGTTTAAAGCTCGAAGCGCAGAACTTGCATCGCTGGACAGGATGGAAAATCAACTCAATACTTTTTGCATCGAGTTATGTGAATGAATGGTGATTTATTCAATGTCGATATGGTCAGTGGCTTACACAAATTTGGATCGAATTATGTAATTGTTATATTTATATTTTGCTAAATAAAGTATTTAGAACTGGATTATTATTATCCCAATACATATTCGTGCTTCAAAATTAATTCTCTACTTGTCATTTAATAGTTTTATATCACTAGAAAACGAATTAGGTTCTACGTTGCATTGCTTTAACTTTACTGGTCCCATTGTAAAGATCATTACTAACCCGCTCGTATTTCCTTCATGAAACAAAGTTAAATCATCTACAAAAATGCAAGTAGTTATTTACGTGGCATGTGTTAACGGCTGTACGTGAAACTCAGTTAAGATTGTACGTTTTCCGTAGTAAAATCATTCACGTTTTCAAAGCGTAACTTCAATGACGTGATCTGAAGTAGGTGCATGAATACGTGGTGTTTTACTTGGTTTTACGTTATATTCAACCCAGAATAACGTAATATTATTGCTCGATTTCTCACAGTGTACCTAATAATGCTGGTGCTTGGTGTTGGCATTCTGTATTCCACTATAGGGTTAGGGTATTATATTGTACTACAATGTATTGCATAGGCAATTGGCATATAGGAGCCATTTAGTTTGATGTGTCTTTAAATTTTGTGGCTGACTTGACTTTTGGTTGAGTTCTGGTCCTGGTCCTGGTTCTCGAGTCCTGCTGGAGAGACTCGTTGAGTTGAGGAGACGTTTCGTTCGAGTGCTGGAGACTGGAACTGGAGATCCTTATTCCCTTATTCTCTCTACCTTTTTGGAGCGTTTTGAAATTTAAGCTGACTTTTTGAAGCCATTTGAATTTATTTGATGTGCTTTTCTCTGCCACTGCTTCTCCACAGTCAGTTTTGTATGTTTGCAGACTACTGTGTAAGTACGACTTTGACTTTTCTGTCTGCTCTGTTGTATGAATGTGTTGAATGTGTTGAATTGTTGAATCCTTTAGAATTTTCGAGAGCAGAATAATTCCAATTTATTTCCTTATTTCCTTATTCGGCCATTTCCCATGTCATTCAATAAAGTATAAAGGAATAAAGGTAAAAAAAGAGTGACTGCTATGCAATGTATAATGGCTCCAATTTCATCAGTTATTATGTTTCCAGTTCCAGGTTCCAGTTGGGCTTTATTTCTATGGGTATTAAAGGTGTACCGCGTACAGTGGACGTCCATATCTGTAGTAGGAAATTTGAATGTGGAAATGGCAAAAGTTGGGAGATTAATTTTGAGAATAAATTGAAATTGAAGAGTGCTAAATACATAAAAAGCTTCAAATGTTATGTTGGACGACGTCAATAAAATGTGAAAACTGAAAACGAGCTTACAATTTATAGCTGATAGCAGGGCCGGGCCGGACGAAGGAATTGCTTAATTGCTTTTAGGCTTTTAGGTAGCAATTTGTTTCCATACAAAAACCACCATTTCGATATTATTGATGGATTTCTTTGGTAAAGGGTAAAGCAATATGTTGTATTTACACGATTTAGAAAAAGTGAAAAATGTTCTTTTTACTTGATTCAGAAAAATGCAAATGTTCTATTTACATATTTGGAAACAAGTGGAAAATGTTTTATTTGCATGTTTTTGAAAACAAAAAATATTATTTGCCTACATGTTTTTAACAAGTCCAAATATTCTTTTTACATACTTTTGAAAGTTGCAAAATGTTCCATTTACAAGTTTGTTGAAAATTCAAGCGGGGTGCGATGCCTGCGCTGGCCGCATTTTCCGGCCCTCACTGAAAGGGTCAAGGGTACGAGCAGTGTTGAAGAATATACGTAATTATGGAAAACCACCGTTTTCTCTTCGCGTATCAGATTAGTGTTGTAACCTGTTCACAAAGAACAATTGTTTTCTACTTTGTGTTTGTTCTGTCACAATCACAATCACAAACTACTAAAATTGGATTGTGCACAATCACAATGTACATCACAATCCGACAGGAACAAACAAGAACTAGCATGATTTCCCCGTTGCCTTTAACGAATGTTTTGTGAACAATTACATACGTTCACAAACACAAACTGCGGCTATTAAAATGCATTGTTAACAACTCAGTTTGTGCACAATCTTGGACTTGAAAATCACAATATTCACAAACAATTGTGAACAAATTACAACACTATATCAGATCACATCGAATCGGATCGGATCGGTATTTATTAGTTTTATTTGCTTGATACGATACCTGTAATGACATACATATTTATACTGTTGGCAGTTTTTTACAAAATGCAACGTGAAATGTAACAAGACAGAAAATAGCAATACCATTAAAAATGATCCACCCAGAGCCAGTTGACAGTCACAGTGAGCCCTTTTGTGTTGGCTTTGCCTTGGTTTCCAGTTTTGGTTAAAACTGCCGGAGCTTGGGCTGGGATCATGTGTGTGATTATTTGTATTTCTTTATACAAGTGCCCAAGTTCCTTCAATTCTTCAAGTTTTCGAACTACATGCTCAATGTTCCCATTTGATTCAAGTGTATTTCTCTATAGAATCAGGAGTTGATAATGTATAGCATAGCGATCACTGATGTAACTCTTATTCAACATTCGTCTACATCCAACATCTCTTCTTATTGAGGTTGGCTTTTACACGTAAGTACAACACAACACAGAGTCCATGTACTTTCAGATCATGTGCTCGCTTTTATTCGGTGAGAGCCTCGGTTCTCGGTCTGGATCTCAATTCTGTCTCACCATACCTGAATGAATTACAAAATTACAATTACAATTCCACTTACGCATCTGAACTGAACTGCTGAGCGCTTAACGCTACGCTGAGCTGAAATCCATTTTCGTTTTCCATGTGCAAGGCTGTAAATAGAAGTGTTATAGGATTGACGATGTACATCGATGCAGCTCTGACTGGAGTACAGGACGGACAAAAAGAAACGATATGTAACCTGGAAACTGTAACAGAGCAGTGTATTGATACTGACTGATATTAAGTATTGGGGCGGCTATAATATTATGTTGTGCATTCTTCGAAGTTCCAAGGAAGTTTCAATGCATAGGTACATAGTATGTTTCCGAACAACCGATCAAGATGTGATTGCCATGGCCATTGTGTGTGATGTTGGATAAGGATGGGGTCATTGAATAGAAGCATTGAGAGGATATAAGAAGATCCTTTTGGGCAATAGCTTGGACGCGATGTACGATCACACCGCATCGCATCTTACTACTCCATACTACAAAAGCCTATGCTACAGTTACAGTAATAAGTGTTCGGTCGGTCGGTGCAGTATTCACGATTCTCCAGCTCGAGCAGTAATGTAGTGCAAAGTCTGGAAATGGAAATGGAAACTGGAAAGTAGATCGGAATGTGGCAGTATGGAAAAGGAAAGCTGAAGATAAAGCTGAAGCTCAGGCTGAGCCTGTCAAACTTCGATCTTCTCATCCGATTCAATCCAATTCATGTGCAATCACCAATGTTCCCAAATGTCTATAGCAGTACTTCTTACATCGGTATCGGTATCGGTATAGCTATACAGCTATGTGTGACCATATACTGAGGGCTGAGATGTGGCTCCTTGAGAGGGTGAAATAAATAAAAGGAAACGGGAAAAACGATCCACATTTCACCTTAACGTATCCTCACCTTTCCTCTCTCTCAACAGTCTCACCCAACAACCATCACCATTCTCCAAAAGGCTCAAACAATCCCAAGACCCATTCTACAGATCCGCATCCATACATATTCCCAGCTTTTCTTCTTCTTTTTCCCTATCCCTACTACCAAAACCAAATCACTAAACACACACTGCACACTGCACTCCACTCACTATACTGTGTTACTACGTTACTGTTAACATTCGCATCGGTCTAGTTGTATGGTTGGTTGGTGGATTGGATTCAATTCAGTATTTTTTTTTCTTTTTCTTGGATAGTTACATTTTACTATTCGTACACAGATGTCTATTGTGTGTGTGTGTGTGTGTGTGTCTAAAGGCAGTGGTTGCTACGGGTTTGCTACGGCTTCGGCAAGGGCAAGGTGCTGCCTACAGATAATATGTTATGTAACTGTAGCAGATTTACTTTTAGTTGAGATAGACTTTAGATTTTAGATCCAGAAACGAGAGCGTGGGGATGAAATGGTATAAAACTGTGTGGAAAATGGAACGAAAACGAGATCGAGTTTTAAGTTGAGAAAAATGCTTTAAAAGAATTCCGTAAAGAAACCTAAAATGTTCACTGAAGCGTGTTTGACACGTGAAACATTTTTAAATTATTATATATTTTCTCTTTCCCTTGGACATGAAAAGGTAATGGGGAAAGGAATGCGGAATCTAGTATACGAATGAATATGACTACGATTATTCTCCTTTTTACATCGAGCTATATACACATTTTTACTCACTCGTGTTTTCAATTTAGATAATAATAATATGTCTGGACCTGCTTTTTGGACTGGAAGGAATCAAAATCCATTTTTCTATTGTTGATCTGATCTTCGGGTTAGCATGATTGTACTTCGATGTTCACTTGATTATTTCCATTTCATGCTTCGGAATGCTCTATGTATCTATGCGAACCGATGGATTATGAATCTGCGGATCTGCATGGTTAGTGGAAAAAAATAAATCTTTAAGGCATTATATTGTGAGAATATCAAGAAGTAATATCAATATCAATGGTGGCATAATCGGTTAGTTAATTTATAGGTTCGGTCTGTCGTCTGTAGTGTGTTATTGGAGCGTTCGTTGAAAGTTGACTTTTGCAGGAATGGAATGTGAGAGGAATAGAGATACGACAGAGTGAGGGCAGGAATAGTACATTAGTTAATAGGGCACAGATGCAGTTGACACATCTGACACGTTATAAAACACTGAGACTATATATTTCTGTAAGGACGAATATTACGAATTCAATTATTTTGTGAAATACGTTTTATGGAATCAAAAGGGAAATATAGAGGAATAGCTTCTCAGCTCGTTCAGCTTCCTCGCCCGTCACCAGTACCAGTACCAGCCTTCAGACAATCGTATATTTATCTTCTACAGCTCGGTCGCTCGGTTTTATTATTTACTGCTTAGACACTTCCAGATTTAAATTGAGAAAATGATGAGGAAAATTAAGGGCCGTAGCAGTCTCCGTCTTTGATATACTGTATTTCATATTTGTATTTTGTGTTCGTGATATTGCGTTTGTTGGACTGGTTAGCCACAGTTTGTTGAGTTGGTTCTTAGTGTAGCGGATGATGAAGTCATGGAGTTGAGGTTGTTAAGAGATTGGTGAATTGAAAATCTAGCATGTTATATATTATAGTGAGACTGTTACTTAACTGTGTGACGATGTGATGCATGATGGAGGATGGACTGTGGCTATATATTTGAACTTGGGATAAGGTGGAGAAAAAGATGAGGTTTGGCGTTGGAAAAGATGATGAAGGATGGTGGAAAGGCTGGATGGTCATGGTTAAATGGATTTTCTTATTACAATGCCAAGTTATGACATTTCACTGAACCGTATCCATTAATATGTCACGTTGACGGGGGAAATATTAATCATTCGTATATTTCTAAAATATCCATTTATAATAATATGAGAGGCTATGTACGCTCAAGAATTTAACAAAAGTTATATGAATTTCAGAATCAAAATTGTACTGCTTATGTATAGGTAGGCACCAATATGTAAAATTTAAACTGTGATCGTAAGTATGTCAAGATTTAACTTGTCTTCAAGAAGGACCGCGTGTACAGTACGAACGAATACATGCGAGTATGCGGGGGCAAAGGTAGTTGCAACAGAAATATTAACAATCCGCTACCGCCTTTACCGCTGCCCGCTTTGACCTTTCAACTTCAACAGCAAAAAGCATCAAGTCAAAGACGAAGTCTCGTTGATGCAGTAGCAAATAAGAAGCTTAATAACGGAAGCTATATATATTGTAGTAGATCAGATGAAACTTAAGTGAACCTCTTTTTTTGCCATAACCACCAAAACCGTAGACAATAAGTATATCGTATGTGAAGAACCAAAATAACCCATATCCAACTTAAGCTAAAAACAAAATGAGAAACATGCGTAAGTTGAAAAAACGTAAAATGTCCTATTTACACGTTTTTGAGAAGTGTAAAATGTTCTATTTATATGTTTTTGAAAAGTGTAACATGTTGTATTTACATATTTTTGAAAAGTGCAAAATATTTTATTTGAATGTTTTCGAAACGTGCAAAATGTTGTATTTACCTACATATTTTTGAGAAGTACAGAATGTACTAATTCCATGTTTTTGAAAAGGTGCAAAAATGTTTAATTCCATGTTTTCAAAAATTGTAAAATGTTGTATTTAAATGCTCTGAAGACATTTGAATATCTTTGTAGATAGTTGATTTTGTCTTTAGCTAAAAATGGATATGGATCATTTTGGTTCTTCACAGACGATATGTAACTATGTAAGTAATTACAGTACAAGGATTGAATTGGCATTCGGATTTAGATGCCTTTAAGTCTTGGTAGTGTAGTGTACTAACATATATATATGTACAGCAGAGAATATACATGCAAAAAAGGTCGTTTGTATTTATCAGTATTTCATCCAGTATATATAGCAAAAAAAAAGGAAATACGAGAGCTTCCAGCTCCAGCTCCAGCTTCAGCTTCAGCTCCAGCTGATTGCGATTGCGAAGAGTAGGGAAATCTTATTAAAGAGCTTTTACGGTTTCTCCCACCAAATTACTTTAGCTTAATTTTCAACATGTCAGAAGATTGTCAGACAGAGAATGTCGGCTTCGTCTTTGGCATGGACTTAATATCCTAACTTTGTACAAGACCAACCAACATCCGCAAAAAGACTTACAATTTCTCCATGTAAGTAGTAAGCAGTTACTTTATTGCTTTTTTTATTATATGGCAGAATTAAGTAAATAAATATACTACAAGCAGACTCTAGATCCCATAGGACTTAGGAGCGTCTATTGATATACTCACTAGTCAGACAGGCTGTGTAATTATTATATTCTCCACGTAATTAAATATAATACATATAGTTTCTCTGTTCATTTTGTGTGGTATTAACGAGAGTCAAAGTGTAGTGCTATGTAATTCAATCAAATTAGGAAATTCTACATTCTATCCGTCCAAAGCTTCTCCCTTTATTTTAAGTTGTTTTCAACCATGTTGCTGGAGATATACGATGAAATTTATATGAGACCTGCGGCTTGTTTGTTTTTGTCCACGTTCTCTTAAGTGGTTTTGTTTTGCGGTAGCTTTAGTACTTATTACAGTGTATATGGTATTTTAACTAACATTTAAGTAGGTACTTTGTTTTATCAAATTTGCTACAACTCTACGTAATTAGAAATTTCTAAAATGCGGTAATATACATAAATGATTAAGTGATCATGTGAAATATTGTAAAATCTTGTAATGTTGAATGTGGCAGCCACTAGCGTAAATACATAACGTGAATACGTGAAGAATGTGAAGATTTAGCATAGTAAAAAAATTAAAATTATGTAGGTAGGTACATTATTTTGTTGAGACAAGAACTTGAGCAGGAAAACAAAGCACTTACGCGCCAACTAAAATAAAATAAAATTCGAGCCGGAGGGAAAGTATTTAAACATGTGACAGTTTTGGTTTGGTTAGGGGGCCAAGTAGACAACATGCTAAAATTAATAAGATTAAGACGTTAGTTTTAAGACGTAATTAACAATATTAGAAATAAACATTTACAGTACACTTTAGCTACCTACGTGTACAAGCTTATACTACCTAAAGCAGATCATAAAAATATTAAACATTAAAAAACAGTTTTATTAATACATAACTAATAACTAATCCGCCGCTTTACATTCTGTGTGATTGCCATATCATCTTGCTTAATATTTATCTGCAAAGTTTTATGGTACGTTTAAAACTCAAACGATCAATTAATTTGAGTTTTAGTGCTTTTTAGTGATGATCGAGATCTAAGAAAACGATATTCAATATTTAGTTCAAGAAGTTTAAATTACCGGTCACCGGTGCGGATGAATTAACTTATTACGTGATATAGTTACAATATAATTAGCAGATATGTCAAAATGTGTGGGATTTTATATATATTTTAAGTGTATACTTAGTTCTAGTGGCTGATTTTATCTCCACTATTATCCAAAGAGTTGTTGTGATATGTAATTATTATTCACGTTGAATGTGTGTCCATCTGTTTTAGTTGCGTGATTTTGTGAATTGTTCATGATGCAGTTAGCTGTATAGTAATCAGTTGCTGAAGTCGATATTCAGCTATTTTTTCAGTTCCAGTCTACTGATTGATGACTCCTTTTCGTTGTTCTTGAAACCTACAAGCTGAAAAATGGAGATAAAATTTACAATAAAATACTTTATATATTTGTTGATTGTTATTATTGTATTGTTATTTCTAGACCGATCGTGGAGATTATTGATGTTGAGGTAGGTATATTTCATAGATGTTGGATGTAAGTTTGAAGTTATGTATTATCGTAGATGATGTGTGGACATGCACTGATTGTGGCAGCTGTAGATTCTGAATTACATCTCTCCCTATAACATTTAATTTAATTATAGTGTTTTACTTGTAAACTTGTAGCTGATGTCAGTGTCAGATGCTCCTATTAAGCTGTAAGTACCTATCTTTTCAACAATAAGATTCAACATTATTACACGAACTACTCCAGTTTGAAGTTTCATTTTCAAATAATATAACTTTGCTATTTCACAGAACAACACAATTTTACAAAATTATATACCGCGCAGATTAAGTTCAAGTTAAATGATCAATGTGAAATGAAATAATCAGTAGTAATGATGGTTGATAGTTGAAATAAGAGTTCGAATACGAGAATTATTTTGTAATTGTTGGACATTAAGCAGCAAGAAATTTACCACTTATTAAGCAGTATTAACGTTAAGTAACACATCAACCAAACCTATTTTCCTAGTCATGTCACATGTTTGACTTTGACGCTTAACAGATTTCAGATTTTTTTTTCTAAAAGAGCTTAAAAGAGTTATAGTAGTTGATACGTAGGGCTGCGACAATAGCTATAACAAAATGCAACTTAACTTCTTTTACGTTTTAACTTTTTGTGGTAATTTTTTGTAGATACCCGTATATATACGACTCTAATTTTTTCAACCATAACCAAAACCAATGACAAATAACAAATAAGCGTGCGAGGATTAATCAAGAGATCAAGAAATCAAAGAAGCGTTAAGTAGATATTCAACAACATTAATCTATTATTCCAGTTTCTTTGCTCCAACGACATTAATAAAAGCGAGAAAACTCCTACAATTCCACAATTCACAATCACAATCGACCAATTCCAACAATCTGAGAGTACAATCTACTATACACTTCTTCAACAATATAATGTGTGCATAGTATTTAAACTACTTAATCTTGAAGCACTCAAACTTTAACAATAACATAACGTGAGTCCTCTTTTTCTTTCTTCATGAATTTGGATTTGTTCAGCATAGCTCTCTCGTCGTCGTTGTTGTTGTTTACGGCTAATTCTTTTCGTGTTCCTACACAAACATTATTTTATTTTATATTATTATTGTATTAGTCCTCCCCGTTGAGTTCTAATACATAATAAATACATAATAATTTATGAATACAAATACACACTCAATGTTGTTGAATAGTTGAAGTAGATTGTATAGTTAATTTTACAGTGTTCGGTTTTTACGATCTTCATTTTATTACTCAGCGAACAACCAAACCAAAACCAAGACACAAACGTATATATACTCAATAATGCATGCCATAGGGGAAAAAATGTGCGCTCTGTCAGACTGTTCAGAGTTTCTGTTTTCTCTGCAAATCAAATTCCAATATAATTTATTTTACGGCCTTGTTCTCTCCATGTACATGTATAGCTATATAAAATATAATATAATTTGTCTGTGCCTGATTATTATCATTTTCCATTTACCTTTTACGAGTCCGATTACGACGATATAGATGAGAGGTGCATTGGTTTGGTTTGGTTTGGTTGGTTTAGATTTATTTGGAAATACGACTAGGTACTAAAATGAAATGAGAGTATATGGGTATTATGAAGTTGTTGCGCAAAATATAATAATGATATATAAATATTACAAAAAAAAATTTGAGTTGTTTATATACCTATATCATGGCATAATACTCGAAGTATATGATGGGAGATGGAGGCTCTTTTTTGAATTACGAACATAATAAAATATTATATACACAACACAGAAATTTTGGGATTTAGAAGAGCTAAAAGTTGGAGATTCCTGAATTAAATCAGCGATGCAAAACATAACGACATGCTCCATGAATTCTCAATTCTCTGCTCTAGCTAAACTATTCAGGACGTCAAAGACTCAAGTAGTGAAGTAAAGTAGCCATGTCATGATCATGGATGGAGAATGGAAAGTGAAACTGAAACTAGGGATTTCCTTTAGTAGAGTGTCTGTAGCGGATTTACCGATGCGGAGAGGATGGCGATGGGGCTCCAGATCTGTGAGAGAGGATTCAGTCCAGAGTCCAGTCTGATTTCTGTATCTATAATATAGTGAGTTTAGCTATGGGCTCACTCTGCTGGTGCCGGTCTTTATCCTTTTCCTTTCCGTCTTGGTCTTTTGATTTTCGTTTTCCAGCCAGAGTTTTTGTGTGTTGTGGGTTCTCCTCTCCTGGTCCTGGTCTTCTATGCCTCGGCTCGGTAATCTGTGAGGCAGTTCATGAGGCTGTAAATTTCAAAAGCATTTATGATAATGTATGTTTGTATATATCGTATGTGAAGAACCAAAATGACCCATATCCATTTTTAGCTAAAAACAATATCAATTAACTATCTACAAAAATATTCAAATATGTTTTGAGAGCATTGAAATAGAACATTTTGCACTTTCAAAAATACGTAAATACAATATTTTACACTTTTAAAACACATGGAATTAAAACATTTTGCACCTTTCAAACACATGGAATTAGAACATTTTACACCTTTTTGAAAACATGTAAATAGAGCATTTTACACTTTTCAAAAATATGTAAATACAACATTTTAGACTTTTCAAACACATGGAATTAGAACATTTTGCACCTTTTCAAACACATGTAAATAGGACTTTTACATTGTTGAAAAACATGAAAATAGCACATATTACGTTTTTCAAAAACTCCTGATCAACATTTTACGCATGTTTTTAATTTTGTTTTTATGACATAGATCATTTCGATTCTAGCATAAATTGGATATGGGTCATTTTGGCTCTTCACAGACATTATATTTGACTCTGTACATATATTTGTACCCCCTTTTTTATGTGTACTCAGGTTTGAAGTCAAATGGTTTGCAGAAAATGAAAATCCTTTATGTGTTTTATATATGTAGAGAGAATCCCGAACAGTATGTAGGTGCAGGTGTAAACATGTCAAGTTTTCAAATGTTTGCAAATTATTAAGGGTCGTTTCGAGTTTCTGATTTGGCAAAACTACAACAAGCCAAAGCTATAAACCAAACCATAACCAAAACCATTACAATCGTAATTAGATTCCGAAGCACGGACGTATCCCGACCCAGAGCCCAGTACGTAAAATCTGGATTTTTTTTATGTTTGTCTGAAACGTACCTTATTCAGTGGTTTGGTTGCCGGATCGAAGTGATACCCTGGAAAGTGGAAAGGCGAAAAGCTCAAAATTTGTTCAGTTAGGGTCGCTTGAGTTGTGTTTTGTAGATATTTTGTGTGAATATAGTGGACGTTGATGGGGTTTTAAGGTGAATTCAGTTGTTGGAGTCGTGGTATAAGCCGAAAAGTCAATGGCAAAGTGAATGCGTTGATCCCCCTGTATTATATTATGCTTCTGGTTTCTGTTTCCGTTTCTTTTTAAATTCTCTGTTTGTTTGTGTAGGGATTTGTATAACGATAACGAAAAGGATGGTGCTGAGATGCTCATAGGTGGTAGTAGCATTAAATCCTATAGCGTTTTGTACCTACAGTAGTTCCTTTGACTGTTTCTACTTATATATAATTAGCCCTCTGTATTATACCAGTTAGCAGTAATACTGTCTTCAGATAGTTACCATTCTCGCCCTCCTGAAAGTGATAGTCTCTGAGTGAGTACACATACTTATTCAGATTTCTTTTCTTTTTTCCCCCATAAAACTGTTCCCAGTTTTCACAAGAAAAGACTAGGTAAATTTAAATAGTTGTAAAACTCTCTGGAACTGTGGTGTGTGTGCGGTTCATTGCTATTTCTATTTTACTATTGTGTTATGTGTGTACATTAAGTCTTAATTATATAAAGCTTTCCGAAAAATCCGAATTCGAATTGGTGGTGATGTTGGTGGTGGTACGTGTGTTGTGTGCAGGTCGCCTTGGCCTTCTTCATAGTTCGACTTCGAGGCCGAGGTCCGCGATGTATCTATAGAGTTTTAGCAGATTGCAGCAGACCTACGCGAGGTATCGATCTACCTACAACAGTCTGTATGTATATTGTAAGGGGGGAAAACACGTGGAAAAAAATACAATGCAGTGCTTCCTGCTCTGATGTTTCAGTTAAAGTTAGTATGTAAACAGGGGTGGATCATTTACGTAAATCTTGGCAATAAATTCTGTTTTTTTCCTCAGCTTTTTTGTCTGTCTATGCGGAGCACTCAACATCAGCTTTAGTTCTCAGACACATTCAACTTGAAGCATTAGAAAAAAATACACAAAAATACATACTGGTACTGGATACTGCTTCAAAAACTGTACACAAACCTATACAAGTTCTATAAAGCTAAAGTCAAATTCGAAATTCGAAATATATATGAGTATAAGTTTTGGAGAATTTTTTGTTACTAGTCTTCAAGTCTTGGAGTCTGAGTCTGAGGGGAGCTTCCTTCCAAGGTTTCTGTTGCTATATCATCATGGAACGGAAAAGAATTGAGAAGAAAAGCCCACCTTGGAGATTCATCTAGTTTGACGCTGTTTAGTGTGGAGATGTAGACTGTGAGGCTTTCATGCGTATCATATCATCATCATATCGGATCAGTGCCAGGCCAGTGCAAGTGCGAGTGCCAGACCAGGGTATTCCTATCGTATTTAGCATCGTAGTATCCTAGTATCTTCCTTTTCTGTACAGAGGACATAGTTATGTTGTAATATCTGTTTGAATCTTGTATCCTGTAACGAAATCTAAAAATCTACCTACTACTACAAATATACGGAATAATGTAAGAATAATACAAAAAACGACTAAAGAGAATGAAAAGGTTATTGGTCCACCAAAAGTCTCGGAGAGTTGAGAGTTGGAATACTTTCTGCTCCCTGCTGTCATCTCAATGTAATGCAGAGAGATCCACCAAACAATCCCATCTTCTGTATCAGTATCAGTATATGCGTACCATGGTGATGGCCTGGGCCCTCTTTTTCGTTCTGTCTTTCTTTTACCTGTCCTTTCCGCATGTTTCTCTTGTGTTTAGTCGGTGTGGTTTGGTTACTTTGGTTTGGTTTGGTGATGGTCGCTTAGTTATTCCCTGTTCCTGCTCCTGCTCCCTATTTCCCCTGTTGAGGAATTCAATTTCAATTTATATCTAATACGTGGCATTCCTACAGATCAGGATGAGATGATGGGAACATACCGCCCTTTGTTACTTCAACCTACAAGTACCACATACGTACTAAGTACATATTTTATTTTTGTATTCCAGCCGCGCGACTTCATATAAAATTAAAATTATTGTTTTCGTTTTATTTCTTGATTAAATTAATTCAAATTCCTTCAAGCCATTTTTTTTTCTTTTAAAACAATGAGCAATATCTTCCCGGTATTGCATTTCCTTATGGTTTCTTTTGAGTATTTTTTATTATTGTATAAGTACAGATTGCCCATTGGGTTTTTCTGGGTTTGGGTTTGGATTTTTTTGGGTGGGTGCTGTACTGATATTTAAATGTTTGGATTTTCAAGTTTGGTCACGCATGTGAATAATTAAAATTAAAATTACAAAAACTAAAACCAAGCCCTACAATTATTCTACTTGTAAAATCTGTACTGTAACATACCTAGTAATATATTGGACCCACGGTACAATGTTAGAAAAGGTAGATAATTGGTATGTAGGTTACATCACGGTTTTGTTTCAAAGCTTTGACTTTGAGAATTGAACTTTCTCGCCGCCGCCGCTCCACCGCCACTGGTGTTCTGTTTTAATTTTAATTTTATAATAATTATATCAGTACACAGATTATATATGTACAGTACTATAGGTGTGTGTTATGTAGAATAGGAAAAGTAGGAGATCAGTTAAATAGTTAAAGATCAAAGATCAAGATTGGATCGACATTGTATCTCTATATTTTATAGTTTTTGTAGGTTAGGTTGTTGAAGCACCTACCTTCTTTCTACCTACCTAGTTGTTGTTTTCACTTGTTCTTCTTCATGTTCTTTTAATAGAAAGTGTTATTGCTTCTGAATTGGAAGATCGAACCAAGACACACACAAAAAATTGAAAGTAACAACTTTGTGTAGGAACCAAAGGAGCGAGTACAGGTAGGTACTTTGAAGTAGAAGCGAAATAAGGATGCCTGTGGAGATGCTTACTTCTATTACAGAGTCAGATTCAGACTGAGAACCAGAGCCACCAAAACTCCAACTCCAAACTCCAACTCTGAACTTTCCTAGCATACAAATTTGATTTGGTGCAAAGAAAATGTTTCTGTATGTGAAAAAATAACTACTGACGGTGAAATATGTGTAAATAATTTTAGGTTTGGTTTTCCATTTGACACTGTAGTACTTACTGTGTGCCTGTATAGCTGGAACTTTACTTGTTAGTTGTTAATAGTGGATGTAGTGGAGTACTGCTGGAGCTGAAGTTGAAGTAAAATCACGTAAAAGTAGAACGTAGGTGGTTGGTGGGCAGAGTTGGATTTTGGAAATGTTAGAAGTTGAAGGTAGAGATGTAATTTATGTTCTTGGGACTGTACAGACATGTACATGTTATTATGTAGATGGGATGAGAGGAAGAAGTAGTTTGTCATCCGATTCGAATTTGAATGAAGCATGACTTTTAAATTGAGTCGACGGGAACGGGAGAGAAGGCAGGGCCAGGGCAATCGCAACAGTGGAAATAATGTAAAGTCAAAGTGAAGGAAAATTGAAAAAAATAATGATGAGTTTTTGTTGGTTGGTGGGAGATGCCGATGCCCAAGTCGAAATCGAAATGCCGACACACTGCCGCTGACACCAACTACCGACTACCGACTTGGGGATCGGCATCGTACACACACCAAAGTAAAAAGCAAAAACACATCTTTTATATGTAATAAGGTAGCCAAACTCAAAAATTGTAGAGTCACCGGATTATTTTTGTCTTTTAGCTGTCGATCAGTCGCTACGTGTCTTGTGACTTGCCGGCAGCAAAGAAATCAAAAATTTCAAATTTAACTATCAAATTATAGGTCCGTCTAACTATGCCACTGCCTAACCTGCCTAAGTAAAATTCAACTGCTGACTTCTGCCGTTTTTAACCCCGTAGCCCTAGAAATAATAATTTAGATTCAAAATCTGCCGTATAGTTTCAACCTTGGTTGACACTAACTAAAAACCTTGACATTGACGTTGTTATTGTGGCAATGGCACTGCCCTTGCCCTTGGTTTTGCTTTTGGCTTTGAGTTTATGCTCAAAACTTTTATGGAATAGCGGAACAGGTGAATAATATATGTAAATTTTGATGCATCTACTTTACTTGTCCACTTGCCCCTCAAACTCCAAACAAAGCTTCAATCTCAATAATATAGCGGACCTTAACCCGAACCCAAGAACCAGTCCAGTACCAACCAGTACCAGTAACCAGTTTCAGCTCAGCCTGTTTTTATTTTTTATTCTTTAAGGCCCAAGTACACATGTAATGATTTCAATGTCTAATGTCTCCCTTTATTATTGTCTCTGTCTATAGATTCAAATGGGAACGCAAATATAAAGCGGCTTATCCAGTTCCAGATCCAGATCCAGATCAAGCTCATGATTTTTTTCTGCAGACTGACTGTACAACTGTACATACAAGATTTGAATACACCAATTTCCAATGGTTAGTAATCTTAATACTCCCTCGAGTTTCGAGTCTCGACTAAATACTATGTGATAAGATAAAAAAACAAAGTTCACGTTGTGGTGGCAAGTGGAAATCCAATAAATATGTATATTCTGAATACCGCGTATACTATACAGTGACCGCCGGGTCCAGTGTCCAGAGTCCAGATCCAGGCGAAGTATAGAAGGGAGAAGGGAAGGGCAGGTTATTTATTTAGAATTGGATTTGATAATAGATTGTAGTGGATGTAGATGTGCGGTGCAGTAGCTACTCCCTATTAAATCTGTACACCTGGCCTGGCGTTAGTCAATATATTATTCAACGCACTCACTCACTCACTCGTAGTATCCTCAGCAGCCCTATGACTTTCGTGTTGGTCATACCTTCCTTCAACTTCAAAACTTCAAATGATGACGTCTCATTGGGACACTGGTTGATTTAGATTTTCTTCTATTATAATTTTTTTGTATCTATCAGTATTTGTGTGTATCATCCTTTTAGAGATAATCGGGGAGGTACATGGTGTATAAAGATAATTAGGGAGATATATTAATGCTCGCAGATATGCAGATTCAGCAGATTCTATAGCTATGGGTCTAGATGCTGGCTTCTCGTTGTGCGTATGTGTTTTGAAATGTGTAAAACAAAAGCCGACGGAGGTACTGTGTAGTATGTAGGTTCTTAAGATCCAATTGTAAGAAAGACGGACTTTGTATAGAGAGTGGGAATGAAAGGATTTTAAGACTGAAGCGAAGACGCGATGGTCCTTTCATCGTGATTACCACAGGCTGTGTCCATGTCTCTCCTTCTTTTCTTATGCTTCCTTCGAACATCTCTTGGATTTAGATTTAGAATTAGAATTAGATTCGAATTTGGGTTTTTAGTTTCAGTTCCAGCTCCACACATGGGCATGACCACGGTATGATGGCAATGCGATGCAATGAAATGGTGCGAGGGTTTTTACTCCTGTTGCCGCGGGAGGAAGTCTTGTTGAAAAAAAAATAATCAGGAATTAATGAGCTCCTTGCGTGGATTTTGGTAGTAAGCTGCTGGTCTGGTCCTGGGTCCTGGTCCTGGTTGCAGTTGCAAGTTGCTGGTGGTGATGTTTCAAAAACGGCAGAATATAGAATAGAACGTGAACGTCTACTTTATTATCAGTAACCTGTGTAATATTATTACACATTATTAGAGGCATTATTTATGTACCTACTTACCTACCTAGGTCCCTTGAATTTCGAATGTGCGTGTAGTTGGGATTTGGATTAAATACAAAAATACACATGTTCTTTAGTAGTTAGTCTTATTCTCCGGCCACGACGGACGGACCCATTTAAAATACATAATAAAAAGTAACAAAAACTTCTTTTATAAAAAAATCAAAAACACATTCAAAATTCAAGGTTTTTAAGGGAACGTAAGTGTATGTACATAAAAACGAGGGATGAGAGAAATAGACAGATGCACACAGAAGGAGAAGGAGAAGAAAAAGGAGTTTTTACTGTCTTAATTTTTGAAGTTGAATTTGAATTTTAGGGTTTCATGTAAGACATTAATAGGTCCATCTAACCTAGACCTGTGCATTTCCCTATATAGTTTTTTTTGGATATATTGTGATTCCATGGACGTATTTCCATGAAGCTGTAATTATGATTTGTGAACATGGTTATTATCTTATATAGATGATGTAATTGAAACTACAGGTGTACAGGTGTACTACGGCTACACAACTGGAACACATACATAATATGTGTAGGTACTTTACGTACTTCGATCCAGTATTTAATTGTGTCTATTTTTTGTTGTTTGTACAGTAATTTTATATTCACAGCCTATACAGGTGGGGTGTACTTAAGAGTGTAAATAGTCCTTGATTTTTATTTTAATAATTTCGGAAAATTCTGAGCAAACGGTTAGAATTTTAATCCTGGACTCCTTGTTTATTCGCTTCTGTTTATTTTATTCTGATTTACATATAAATGCTCCGTGTGTTGGTCTGCCTGTTCCTGTGTTCAACTGTGAGTGTTGGTAGTAGTAGACTTTCCATAAAATGCTCGAGAGAGCATTGTAATTATAATAAGTAAGTGGGGGTGCACTGGGATTCACTATACACATCTCACTATGGCTACGGTGGTAGTCACAGCCAGCATCTGCATGATGCAAAGTCTCGGATAGTAATAAATGCAAAATACAGGCTATAAAAACAATAGGGGGTTGCTCCGGCTTGGATTTCAGTTTAGTGTAGCCGTCGTTCTCATTTAGTAATTAATGGGATGCATCCTATAGTTTTAATAGCATTATATTTTCTCAGTAATGTTTACATTATACAGATAATCTGACTTGTGGGATATACATATTGTGGCAGTTGGCAGTTGACGGTGGTGTGGTGTGAGGTCTGGTCATGGTTTCATGGCTAGTGGTTGCCTCCATCCAGGGCCGGACGAAGGAATTGTTGTTAGGCAGCAGTTTGTTTCCATACAAAAATCACCATTTTGTTTTGCATTATTTGTTGATGGTTTTATTTGGTGAAGCAAAATGTTGTATTTACATGTTTTACAAAAGTGCAAAATGTTCTTTTTACTTGATTCAAAAAAGTGGAAAATGTTCTATTTACATGTTTTGAGAAAACTGGAAAATGCTTGATTTCCATGTTTTTTGAAATGTACAAAAACTTTAATTTGCAAGTTTTTTAAAAGTCAAAATTATATTTTTTACATATTTTTTAAAACTGCAAAATGTTCCATTTACATGCTTTGAGAAAATTGAAGCAGTGGGGACTGCGACTGCCTACGCTGGCCGCATTATCCGGCCATGGTTGCCTCCCGTTAACTGCCATAGTGCCATGCCCTGGCATATGGTTCAATGTAACACTATTATTATATGGTTTACATATCTGAAAAATTGACAATGTGTTCCCAATCAAAATCAAATCAAATCAAGCGCAACCAAAGCATAAACAAATTTCGTTTTATTACCCTCAGACAGATAGAGACAGACGTGAGAACATAGACGTAGGTAATGTACATAATTCAATATGCCAATGCATTGCAATGTAATGTTAGTTTCGTTGGTGTTGGTCTGGTCCTGGTCGAGTCGTGAGTGAGTGTGTGTGTGTAGTTTGGATTGGATATCCTAATTTTTAAAAAAGTGTGGTTCCTCTCAGTCTTGTCTCTTGTCTGTGGCCAGTGCCGGTACCGGTGTCGGTTCCGGTTCCAGTTCCAGTGTTTACGCTTTTGTATATCGACAGACCAATTGCCTATATTTATTGTGTACATACCTATAGTCTCATTGTTTTGAATTAAGGTCCAGAATTTGTTGGGATAGACGCACTGGGAAAAAAGAAGCTGTCGGGAGTGAGTAAAATTTTCCCGTGAGAACATTTTCGTTCGGGCCAAAAAGCTAAAACCTCAGAGCCTCAGCTGAAGTTGAAGGGAGAGAAATAATAATAAATAAATACACACTTGATTCTCATCTGCTTCTTCGTCTTCGTCTTCTTCGTCTTCTTCGTCTTCTTCGTCTTTCTCATCTTTTCTGCTGTCGGCAACGTAAATACCAGGCCAACCAGAACCAGACCAGCACCATGCAGGTCCACTATAAAACAACCCAACCAATCCTCCAATGCAATATTATTTAGGTAGCTGTAATATGCGTACCCTCGCATCCTCATCTCCGTCTCTGTTTAGAATCTACCGGGTGAGCTACATCCATATAAATGTGCGTATTACCACATATTAGGAAAACTATTAAGATAGGATAATATCTCTGTTGTAGGAGCTAGGAAAAAAAGGAGCCCGAAACAGAATGAGACCCTGTTCCTGTTTCCCAGTCCCAGTCCTTCTTTCGTTTTCTTTAAAAATTTAAAAACTGTATCCCTCATTGAATGTGGCCATGCTATACATAGTGTAAATATTACATTGGTTTTGGTTTTGTATTGGGAGTACATAAGGTGTACGCAGTTAATAGTTTAGACGGTGACGGGATGAAGACGGAGATGAAAACAAAATAAGTACCTACGAGCAGTAAATGGGGAGGTGGAAGGGAAATGAGTTTTCAGTTCAGGTTTCTTAACATACAATACAATGCAATATGGTGGGGCTTACATCTCTGTATATACATATAGCAGTATTATTAGGTTCGTAAATATAGCGTAGTAGTAAGTTGTGGCCTGATGAAGTAGCCCCTATAACTTTGCATGCCATGTCATGGTGGCCTACGACTATCTCAGCCTTACATAATTATAGCGTGGAGACTTTATGTATAGGAATATCTGAAGGATGAAAGATATTTTGGTCCTATTAATTTTTAATACTTTGGAAAATACAAGAAAGACGAAGAAGACGAGGCGAAGAAAATGCTGGAAGATCCCTTGAGACTGGAAGAATATATCTGTATTAAATTATCTGAGGTGGTTGTATAGTAGTGCTATATAGTAAGGGAGGCAGTATAGGCACTATGCTAATAGGCAGTAAGGTGATGTACGAAAAGATATATCAGATCAAAATATGTAGTGAGATGATAGCTGTGTGGCTTTGGCCGTGGCCGGGCCGTGCCATGTCATGTCATGGCGACGTTGACGGCCACCATGGGAAAATCCTCAAATTACCTCCAACTATCCGACACTATTAACTACTCCGCAGCATCTCCACAACTTAACCCTTCCAAACAGTGCAGTGTGTACATATCTCTCTACGCACAGACTCCAGACAGGATTTATTAGGCTCTGAATTTAAAACGGAGAACCCGGAGATAAACTTGCATACAAATAATTATAGAATATCTTCACCGTTTTTCATGACACCGGTACCGGCACCGGCACTGCACTGACAGTGCACTGTATATGAAAATAGGTATAGTTTAACAAGGACTGATAGGCTATAATAGACTCAATTTAAAATAGGCAAATAGAAATACACAGGTCCTATGTGGCCGTGGCCCTGGTTGGTGTTGGTGTTGGTTTGGTTGAATGTGTGATGATGTTCCAGTTTTAGTTTTAGCTTCGGTTTCAAATGCAGAATGATTGCTTGGACGTAGTTACCCAAGGCAGAGTGTATATTTACTCCATTATCTCATGTTTAAAATGTAAAACTGTGAACGTGTAAAAGGTGAATCTGTATTAAATGGTGGGTTCCTGTTCTTGGGGACTGGGACTGGGGCTGCAAAGTGCTTGGTTAATATTAGGCATTAGATACAATATAAATTCAAAAAGACTATGCACTACTTACAGGTATAGGGACCTACCTACGTAATATCTATATTCGGTGATAGGCATATTATTACGTACTACACACCGAAATGCACCAAATGAAACAGCGGCGTCTTGTATTTCTTAATGTAATAAAAAAGTCCCTTTTTAACGCTTTTTAAAATTTTAAAAATGTGTTTTAATTGAGATGTTAAAACACAAACTCGAATGTGTGGAATAATTACTGGGGATTATGCTGCTGCTGACATTGTTTATGATTTTAAGTAATCGAAATTCCCATTAAAAATGCATACATTACTTTATTTGTTTATTGTTTATTATTCAGTAGCTGACGCTGACGCAGTTAGACTCTGAATGCGCTTTAAAAAAAACGCTTTCAAAAACAAGTATGTGATTATTCAACCTTTTTTAAAAAAAACGTAGTATACACATAATTAAAATGTTTTATTTTTAAAGACTTAAATGGTAAATCTGGGTACTTTTAAGACTTGTAAATGCACATATATGTAAAATGTTCCAATTTAAAAAAAATACTTTCATATAAAATTTTGGTTTCTTTTAAATGTCCAAATTTAAAAAAAAAAATGTTTTTTTTCAAACTTTTGTAAGTACAAAACTTTGAGCAGTTTAAAAACGTATTTACAATTTTGGTCACTTCCTTAAATCATTTAACTAATTTTATTATTAGTTTTCATTAATTTTGGTTTATTTTTTAGTAATATAGCATTTTCAATAAAAACATAAGATTAAAAGTTGTAAAAAAAATTCTTAAACTCCCGTTTTGTAATTTGTAACGTTTAAAATTTCATAACATTATAACCTTAATTGTTTTTGTGACTTTATTTGATTAACATTATTCTAAATACATATTTACATATACACCACGTAGTAATTAAGGGAGAAAATTCACAAACTTTGTAACGCACTAAAAGAAAACGCTGGGTCTTCTTTTAGATGTTTGACGGTACTGTGTCTGTAATTCTATAGTGATAATGCATGATAATAATACTGTATAAGCATAGATAGAATGTGATAAAACACATGTAGGTAGGTACCCACCCTTATATATACACAGAGTGTTAGGTTAATAGGATTCGTTAGGGATGTAGATTCCCATCTGAATCTGATTTGTATTCCCTCTCCACTTCTTTTTCCCAGACAAATCGACCCAATTTCCAACAAATTGACTCATTCATTAGGACTTTTTGCTATAGGCGCATGAGAAAAATAACATGAAACACGGACGCTCCCGTCTCCGTCTCCGGTTCCAGTTCTACCAGCCTTCCAGACTTTTCCACATCCCGACAACCCGATCCTCCGCATAGCCTTTCAGACTTTCACAGCCCTCATTTACTCATTTCTATATTCCCAATTCTCCAACTTTATTTGGTTTTACTTTTCACGGTTTTACGGCTTCTCGCCTCCACATTGTTCCCATATGTATACATTGTTCAATATTTACATAACCTTGGCCTGTGTTAGTGTGTTGGTCCTCCTTGAATTAGAATTAGGTACTTCTATATATGATATGGCCTTACGAACTACAAACTACGAGCTACTGGCAAGTCAAGCCAAGCGAGCAAACACGAAAACGAAAAGATGTTCTTTTTGTTTTTGAAAAAAAAAGTGAACATTTAATATTCAAGTCACTTGATACACCCAAAAAAGCTCAAAAGCCAATGTCAATGCCAATGCCAACAAAACGGAACGCCATATCGTGTGTGAAGAACCAAAATGACCCATTTCAATTTTTAGCTAAAAACAATATCCTCTATCCACAAAAATATTGAAGCATGTCTTGTAAGCATTTAAATAGAATATTTTGCACTTTTAAAAAATAGGTAAATTGAACATTTTGCACTTTTTTAAAAGCATGTAAATAGAGCATTTTGCACTTTTTAACAACATATAGGTAGAACATTTTACAATTCTCTAAAACATATAAATAGAAAATTTTACACTTTTCAAAAACATGTAAGTAAAACATTTTACACTTTTCAAAAACATATAAATAGAACATTTTACACTTTTCAAAAACATGTAAATAAATAGAACATTTTACACTTTTCAAAAACAGTTAAATTGAACATTTTACACTTTTCAAAAACACCTAAATAGGACATTTTGCACTCTTTTCAAAACAATAAAAATAGAACGTTTTACACTTTTCAAAAACATGTAAATAGAACATTTTACACTTTTTGAAAACACCTTGTTAACATTTTACGTATGTTTCTCATTTTGCTTTTGTGACATAGCTCGGTTTGATTGTGGCTTAAATTGGAAATGGGTCATTTTGGTTCTTCACACACGATATTATAGAAAATGCCACGCACTTTTAACTTTTCACTCGCGTCTCCGTGTCCTTTTCTGTTTACAAGGTATTTTTTTTCTCTTCTCTTTGGTTTTGGTTCCAGTCTCTTATTTTTTATGGGAGCAAAAGCTTTATTAACGAAGACGAGTCCAGGACCAGAAAGAAGTAATATACATAATTGTATAGGTATGTAGCCAAGTGCATAGGTGTGTATTTAATAGGTTGTAATATAATAAGTGGAAAGTGCGGAGCAGACCAGAACCAGAACGAGACCAGACCAGGCAGATGTAGCAGTTGGTCTTGGCAGTATAGTAAACAGTTCTGAGGGGCAGAGAAGTAAATTTTACTGATAGGCCTCTCCGCGTTTTTCCTTTTTTCGTGTGTCTGTCTGTGTGTTTTCTGTTTGGTTTTTTCATTTTTTTATATTTTTTTCCCTGCGTGCGTACAACGAAACGACGTAGGATTATTACGGGAGTGTAGTTGCAAATAAAAGTTAATGACTGGCAATTTTTCTGGGTGTTCAGTAAACCATTAAATGCTCGGCTCACGTCCACTGAGCTCAGCGTTCACGTTTCGTTTCGTCTTTTCAAACCATAATATGTATGCCATCCAATGCTCTTAATGTAATGCTGTAATGCAATATGCAGTCCAATTGGTCTCTCTTTTCGTTTTTTTTTTATTTTTATTAGTATTCCATTGACAAGCTTGGAGTGCATGAGTGTGTATGAGTATGTACTTAGTATAGTTAGTCTTGTTTTCTTGTAGTAGTGATATTAAACTGGGCTTCCAGTGTGTATGTGAGTCAGTAAGCTCGAGTCTTTCTTCCTTTCGTCTCTTTTTGTAGGCACTTAGTTAGAGGAAATGATGACCAAATGAAATGAAATGAAATGATACGATGACAGAACAGGAGTCAGCAATCCTCTTTAAAAATCAACTTATCCTCCAAAATGCAAAATGTAGTATCTAATAACTGCTTGCTACGATCATGTTATGTATGTTTACTATTACTCTATTACTCTACGGCTACGGCTTACGGGAGACTAACACTGTGGTAAAACAAACATTAAAAGAGATCAGCGTCGCTAGTGTACCATTTAAATAATTTGTAAACCCGTTTTGCTTTATTCCTTAACCATTAAAATAAATTTTTTAACCTTTTAGAATTGTTTTAATTCCTTAAAATTCAATCTTTTAAAAAGTGTTCAAATATGCTATTTTGCTTGTTTTGAAATCTTTAAACGTAATACATTTTATTAGGCATTTTTAAAAACGTGTAAAACTTTGTTAACCTTTTTCAAAATGTTCAAAAATTTTTAAATTCAATATTTTAAAAAACGTGTAAATGCGCTTGTAACCTTTCTCAAAATGTGTGTAAACATTTTAAATTTAGTATTTAGTAAAGCATTAAAAAACATCAGATTTGTAGTTTTTAAATCTTGAAACAGAACACTTTATAGCCATTTTTAGAAATATATAAATTCAAGTTTTCGTTTGTTTTGAAATGTATGTTGGTGCCTACAGCATATTTCATATTTTGAACTTGAACTTGGACAAAATGCACATACAACATTTTGCGCCTTAAGTCTATAATCGTACGAATACATGGAATCACGTACTACATAATGTACATACTGCACTTTGTTCATGACCATCATCATGCCTGTAAACAACACGTGTACGTGTGCATTACAATTAGGCGGACGATAATAGAACTCGGGATTATTAATACTACACGAGTTTTTTAAATAATTCAGGTGAAATGACATATATAAAAGGAGTCCTGTAGTGCAGCGCAGTGTAGTCGCAATGGGAATTAAGGAAAATATGAAATGGGACTGCGCTCCTGCTCAATAAGCCGAGCTTTATAATAAGCAGCTTGTTTTCAATGTCGTCTCCTCGTTTTCTGTCGTCTTGTTTGTCCATTTGTTTGTGTGTGTATGTTTTGGTCGTGGGAAATGTGACTCATAAAAATTGGAGGGGATTCAATATTCAAAAGGACCAAGATTATGATTATGATGAGGATCAGCTGTTATTGTTCGAGTGTAGAGTTGTAGGAGTAAAAATGTTAAAAAATGTGGATGTGAAAAGGAGTAACGAAGCTTATAATTATGAATAGCTAAACTATATAGGTACTCCTACTGCCAAGCTAAACAACATATGGATTACGGATATATCATGCATCATTATATTTAAGTGGGCAGTAGGCACCTCTCTTGGTCCCTACTGAATTTGTACTACTGAAGCTACTGTGTTGACAGTGGACAAGTGATATTATATTTATTACCAATCAAAATCGTGGTTCGTGACGGTGCGGTGGTTGACATGGCAGTGGGTGCAGTAGCCAAGTGCATATCGTCTGTGAAGAATCAAAATGACCCATATCTAATTTAAGCTAGAATTAGAATGAGCTACTTATGTCATGAAAAACTCTAAATTAGATGGAGGTGTAAAATGTAAATTACGAGTTTAGAAATATTGCAACATATAACATATTTACACATTTTTAAAAATTGTAAAATTGTCTATTTGCACGATTTTGAAAAGTACAAAAAATTCAATTTACACATTTTTGAAACGTGCAAAATGTTGTGGAAAAACGTTTTTGAAAATTGTTAAACGTCCTGTATCCTGTTTACACGTTTTTGAAAAGCGTGAAATTTTCTATTCAAACGTTTTTAAAAGTGCAAAAGGTTCTATTTACACGTTTTTGAAAACTGTAAAATGTTGCATTAACACATTTTCGAAAAGCGCGAAACGTTCTATTTATACGTTTTTGAAACCTGCAAAATGTTGTATTAACACATTTTAGAAAATTGTAAAACGTTCTATTTACACGTTTTTGAAACCTGCAAAATGTTGTATTAACACATTTTAGAAAATTGTAAAATGTTGTATTTACACGTTTTTGAACATTGCTATATGCTGTATTTACAAAGTTTTGAAAAGCGTGAAGTTTTCTATTTACGCGTTTTTAAAAAGTGCTAAATATTGAACTTGCCTATTTTTAAAAGGATCATAGTATTTTACTTTTGTGTAAACACTGCGTCTTGGTTTTAGCAAAAAATAAAAATGAGTCATTTTGATTCTTCACAGACGATAAACTACTGTAAACAGTGTAAACATGTAAAATCTAATGTGGGTTTTGGGTTTGTTGTTAATATTGTGAGTGTCATCGCCATATCATATCCCTTTTAGTAGATGCCATCAGTTCTCTAAAGAAGCCCCAAAAAATACAGTGGAGATAGTTGTTAAATAGTCAGAGGGGGACAGATGACATGACGGAAATATAATCTTGTATTCCAACCAAACGTATCACAAACTGGTTTCCTTTCCTGGCGAGTACAACGACGACACAGTTCGTGTTCATGCTCATTCAGTACGACGAACGGTTGAGATATGAATTAAAAACTATCAGTTTGTATTATTATGAGTAATAATTATATATAGACAGTATTATCCACGCACGAGAGAAGGCTATGTATATGCAGCTGACTTAAGACGTTGGTCTTGGTCCTCGTTCTTGGTGTTTGAAATAAAATTCATTCCGTATTTTTTTTTTGTAATTATGTCAAGTTTAAAATGGTCTCTGTGTGAGTGTGTGAATTGGTAGTAATTATCAGTAAATGACGTGTCATATGATATGAAGATGTCTTTATTCCAAAACTTGTAGTTCTCTCCTATTTTAAAGTGGAGATATTTTATTTTACATGGAGGAAGTACATGTTTGATGGATTTTTCAAGTTTGTTTCGTTTTTTTTTAGTTTAGGTCGTTTCTGGTTTCACTTCCTGTCCCAC
Source organism: Dicyrtomina minuta (assembly GCA_949802685.1). Lineage (NCBI taxonomy): Eukaryota > Metazoa > Arthropoda > Collembola > Symphypleona > Dicyrtomidae > Dicyrtomina > Dicyrtomina minuta. The sequence goes on along the minus strand of OX461810.1, from coordinate 79,831,906 downwards.
TGCCACTCGCACTGCGGACTGTCAACGTCAACTAGTCAACTGTCCACTCTTGTTTCAACTCTAATTTTCAATTTGGGTGAAGTAGGAAAAGGGACCACAGTTTTAATAGCTTCCTTTAAAGTTTGCGGTGGTTTGGTTTGTGCTGTTGACTTTTAACTTTTCAGTTGGTATTACGTGGGTTGTAAACGTTAAAGGAGTCTCTTGCGTAATTCCGATGATTGTGACGGAAAGATACGGACCCTTAAGTGGATATGTCAAAGTCAAGAAGTTGATAGTTTTAAGTAGTTTTAAGTGAAAAGATTAAACAGTTAAAATATGGTTGGTTTTTCGAGGAATAATCTTAAATTTAATTATCTCCGTAGTACTTCACAGGGTGTGAAAGCAATAAGGAAGATAATAAAGTGAACGGTTGCATTTTGTTATCGTTGCATCGTCGTATGTATATTATTTTGTATATAATTATTGTGCACTGCGGTCTCTCTGTTTTGTCGTTGAGTTGAGTTGAGTTGGTAGTTGTTATCTGATAAAGTCAAATTTGGGTGACTAACTTTTAAGACTGTGACATGATGGGGATGGCAGCAGTGCCTTCATTCACATTGTTATGCGTTTGTTTTGTAGACTTTTTGGAAACTAACAAGCCGTTACTTAAGATTGTGAAGTTTGTTCCGACTAGTATAGTAGTGAGTTGAACTACACAGTTGAAGGTCACATCGCATCGGAAAGCAGGGGAAAAATATACAATTTAAATGTTTTTAAACTTTTCAGTGTGTTTAAACTGGGGCTATAATAATTATTGTATTAAACAGAAAGTAAGAGGCACTATCAAAAGCAGTGTATTATAAATCTACATACCAAGATATGTATATTCAGGTACTGCACTGACTGTATTGTTGGCTGTGGGTTTATAAGCATATCTGTCTAATCTTACAAAAGGTTTAGGTTTAGCATATCATGCTTCTTGTATTTTTACATATAATTTATAACAAACATATTATAAGTACAGGCGCTAGTTCAGTACAGTCAGTCACTGTATCTTTTCTTGTCAAACGATTTTTACTATTTATAATGTTAAACTCTCCACCATATACTTCTATGATCGTCGATAATGACTAGTGAGTAAGTAGGTCTGCTTCATTTTCAGTTACTTTTTTTTGGACACTTGAAACTTTAAAAGTTAAAGGAAGTTCGTTTGGAGTTTTGTAGTGAATAGGCAATAGGCTTTTATCAGCAAGGGCCACATCGGCAATCGCTATTTTAATCTTTAACAAAACTCACTGACCGCAAGATAAGACGCGCTCGGCTTCGGTTGGTGTTGATGACACAGCCAGTGCCAGTACCAGACAGGCTACATTGAATGACGGTTTACCATTTCTGCATTTTAGAATACAAACTGAAAGTAGGGGTGATACGTTTTGTATTTAAAGTTGAGAAATGAGTGCAGTAACATTATTACGTATTCATTAATTTAAATTCTCTAATTGAAACTTTTAAAATATTTTACTACTACCGTTGCCGGCGCAATTACAATAAAGATACAGTTTGAGACATCTGATAAGTAGTGATAAGGTTTTACCCATCCGTAAAATGTAATTCAATAGTTCAGTTGTTTAGTATGTAAAAACAGCAGTTGCAGTTGCAGTTTGCAGTAGCGCCAACACTGAAAATTTTAGTATGTCCAAATACAGAAGAAAATGAAAATAGAAACATAAGGTGTAAAGTGTTAACCATTATTTAGATGGTAGTTACTTATTTCGAGTGTTGACTTTGCTTCTGGATTCTGTATGTATGTGTATGTGTTGTGTAATATGTGTTCTCTTCTGTGTGAGGATCTTAAGTACTTTGAAAGAAAGGATAAGGACATATAGGAAGTAAGTGCGAGCGAACAACCAAGAGAAGACGTCAGTCAGCTGATGGTAACAAATTGTAAGTTTGTATTTTATTAACGAACGACGCGGGGTCTTTCTACTTGTAGTAAAGTAATTTGAAACATGCGGTTTTTTACTTTCAACTTTTCTGGGTTTCCTCCTCCTCCTCCTCGTCCTCTTTACCGGTTTTTTTCCTCTCCGCCTCGGTTTCCTCTTGCGTAAGTTGTAAATTTGTAAGCTAAGTGGCCCGAGAAATAATTTATGTGCGAGACAAGTCAAGATAAGAGTCAACAGTTGAAACATTTCACAGGCACCGGTCCAGCGCAGCGCCAGCTCCAGTCCACATACTCATGGTTCTACTAATAATTGTAACGGACTGAACTACAAAAATAGTTGAAGGTTACTTGGGTTATAGTTGTTGAGTTTTCACTTCGGTTACTTTGGTCGTCGGTCATCCGCATCGACATCGACATCGACGTTGACGTCGACATCGGTTGTTTGCAATAATTTTAGTGGAACATCCGAAAACAAAGTAGCTATACCTAGACAAACAAAGTGTTGAAAGTTGTAAGAAAAGTAATAAGTTAAGTTTGTGGTCTTGGTTTTTGTTGGCGAATAGTGAGATTGTTTGATTGATAAAAATAGAAGGATTTGTCAGAACTCTTGTATGGTAGGAAAACTCTTGAAACATGGTTTTTAAATTACTCTCATTCATCTCCGCCTCTACTTTTATTACATTTTTTTTACATCTTAGACTTTTAGTTCCTGTGTATACATATATGTCTTCATTCTTTCAGTTTCTTGAGTTTTCTCTTGCTTGTGTGCGGATTCGGATGTGGATAAATGATAAAATGAAAAGGGAAACAAATGGAGAAAAGAAAAGTAGTTTTCCATCTTCAATCTTCGTTCGTCCTCTTGTTATTAGTTTGTTCGCTTAGTTTTTGATCCGGACTTTTTTTTATACTGTGAAATTATTTTTGTTCTTATCAACGAGGAATATCAGGAAGAGTCTCAAGAAAGAACACGAGTGAAGATTGAAGATCAAGAATCAAAATCATTTTTTTCCCTATTATTTGGACGTTTTTATTTAATGTTCATACTCTCATTGTTTTTTTTTGTCGACGTTTGATCAGTTCGATGCTCGATCTCGATCTTCGTCCGGCCACTATCAACATCAACTATCAACAAGAGGACAACGACGAACTTTTGAACTTTTTTGACTGAAGCATTATTAATCCAACTCCGGCTCCGGCTCCGATCGCCGATGGGATTATAGTGTATGTGCAATGATCCGATTCCGATTCCGATGCGAAGAGCTATTATATCCGAATTTCCGATGTGGGATAAAAATTACTCTGTATGTAGTCTATAGTTAATAGTTTATGAGATCAGTGGGGATCTGAGTAAAAGGCTGTGTTTGATGTTCAGTTTAGTTTTCAACTTCCTTCCTATACTTCCTTCCTGTCTGACTGTTGACTGTAGTGAGAGTTTGACTATAAATAAGTATCAAGCTGTATGAAGTAATACGGGAAAGTTAAAAAAAAGCAACATACAACAATTTATGTACATTCGTAGGTACTTTACAGTCAAACTATAGAACGACATACCGTCTGTGAAGCACCAAAATTACCCATATCCATTTTAGCTAAAACCAATGTCCGCTATCTCCAAAAGTTTTGAAATATGTCTTGAAAGCATTTAAATCTATAGAATATTTTGCAATTTAAAAAAATATGTAAATAGAACTTTTTGGACATTTCAAAAACGTGTGAACAGAACATTTTACACTTTTTAAAAACGTGTAAATAGAATATATTGCACATTTCAAAAACGTGTAAATAGAACATTTTACACTTTTCAAAAAAGTGTAAATAGAATGTTTTACGCTTTTCAAAAACATGTAAACAGAACATTTTACGTTTTTTAAAAACGTGTAAATAGAATATTTTGCAAATTTCAAAAACGTGTAAATAGAACATTTTACACTTTTCAAAAACGTGTAAATAGAATGTTTTACGCTTTTCAAAAATATGTAAACAGAACATTTTACGTTTTTCAAAAGCGTGTAATTAGAACATATTACGCTTTTCAAAAACGTGTAAATAGAACATTTTGAGCTTTTTAAAAACGTGTAAACAAATGAAATATTTTGCACTTTATAAAAACGTGTAAACAGAGCATTTTACGCTTTTCAAAAGCACTTAATTAACATTTTACGCAATATGTTCCTCATTTTGTTTTATTACATAGCTCATTTTGATCCTAGCTTAAGCTGGATGTGGGTCATTTTGTTTCTTCACAGACGATATTAGTGATAAACACTGATAAAACCCGAAAGCAGAAAGATATGCTTCCAATTATGAATGAACGTGTAAGTTATACCGTAAAAGAAAATACAAACTATACAGTAAAGAGTAAATAGTAGGTAAATAGTTGATACTAAAGAAGCAAGTTCATAGCCATAATGTTTGTTAGTTCAGCAGAGGGTTGTTGGTGGTAAAAAAGTAATGCTATAAAATCATAGTCTATAATACTAAAAAAAAACTTTCCGGTTGCTGGAACGGGTATATGCAGTACAAAAATGCGGAAGGCCCGGAGTTGTTTTTGTTTTATACTATACATAGTAATCGTCATAAAAATAAGACAAGTTTTTTTTCGGTTTCTTTTTAAAAAGATTTTTGGTAGGAAGTTGCCACGTGCCATTCTTATTCAGATAAACTCTCGCTATCACATGGCTAGAATCTCACTAAAGCCAGGTTTCGTATATAATCGTATGTAGTAAGTCAGTTGTCAGTTGAAGTCAGTAGTGTATTTGTATATTCTGTTGGAGCAGTAGTTTGCAGTAGTAGTGAGTGCCCGGCGCTCGGTGGGTGTGATAGTGGTTCGTTCGGTGTAGTCACATCAGATCTGATAAAGTTAAAGTAGACGGAATATTTTATTCTCGAGACAAGGAGACCGCAACCAGGAAGGCAAGTGCGGATGTCAGTTAGAAAAATGACTTTTGATGATCAAGTTTTGCGATAGGGTGGGACTCACCATTAAAATTAAACTTGTTGGGAAACTATGAAATATATGGAATGGAATGAGATGTCATAGTGAGCTCCGAAAATTTAAAACTTTATCATCCCGTCAATCCTAATCCCAATCCCCCAAACCCATAACACTCAACCAAACAACAGAGTCAAACGAATTTACCGGACCTACCTACCTACTCATTCTGTAAGCTAATGTAATGTACCTACCTAATCCTATAGATCTCAATGAATCTCCATCGGCATTCGGCAGCCTTCTGCCACACCACAGTTCACAGACATAATTATACATTAAATCATCATTTGCACGTAAACTTCAGAGTAGGATATCTACGTTTTTTGCAGTTGCAGTATTTCCTTATTGGAATTTGTTTTTAACTAAAAACATGCTATATAAAAAAGTACAACATCTTTGTAATTTAAGCTTTTTAGAAACTTGCAGATATCAATGTTTTACGTTTTAAAAAAACTTAAAATACCGAGAAATTGAACTTACGGAATTTGGAAAACACACTTTTTAAAAAGTTTTGCTTCTATTCGCATTCAAAAAGTTCAATGAAATATATTAATTAAGATATCGAAATCCAAGCAGTTTTTTTAGTTTGGCTTTTAAAACCCAAGATGCAAAAGTGTTTAAAGTAAGAAGTCAAAGTAGATAGGTTATTTTGCAGTATAAAGGACAAGGACGAAATATGGGAGGGGAATTTGTATGCAGAATGCCGAGGTGGTACGTAGTATACAATTATTATGGATTAGGGATTAGAATTAATGCATTGGATAGGCTCTGGCACTGTGACTGTAATAACTGAGCAGCTCACTTTTATATATTGAACGCGTTATATTAGCATATGCCCATAACGATATAACGATCTAACGATTACGATGAACCAACGAACACGATGATCATCCTCACGTATAGACACTAATTAATATGCATCGTACACCTCCGTTTTTTTACATTTTTTTGTTCATAATTACATGGACTCCTGCTCTTGCACACCACACAGCACACTCCTTCAACATATTATCCTCTGCCTGGGCCTGAGCAGAAGAAGAACATTTTATCAAAGAACGAAAAACGAACTTCTTGAACAAACTACGTACATCGGTTTAGGTCTATAGGTACTCACGTAGGTACAAAAGACGACAAACTGCGAGACACATCCAAGCACTTAATAATCAATTAATATGTACATATTTACGTGCATAAATAATTCTTTATGTTTCGCATGGACATCCATTGCAATCTGTCCACTAGACAATCAACATCTTCTTACTAGTTAGATTTTTCCACTCTGCAAAATTCCCATCTCTCGCATCTTTCCACGAATGCCGAATGCTTTGTTCTCTACCTACCTACATAATGTATTAAAGCCTCCCGCCTCCCAGCCTTCTCCTCACCTCGTAGCTATACTCTTTAAAACTCTTTTTAACGATGAACGACAATTAGAAGTAACGAGTTAACAGTATCTGACGGATATCGGCCCAATTTTTGTGTACAATTTTCAAAGCAAATAATTATATGATAATAATTATTTTATGAATATTCAGTTTATTGGAGAGAGACGTGGTAACACGTTCTTGGGACGCGTACAACTTGTTACTTACCTACTTGTTTGCACGTTGTACAAAAAAATACGGTGTGCCTCATCTCTATACTTTTTGTGTAGCTTGACGATTAGATCGCGATCTTCTTCGTTCATTCGTTTATTGTTGTTGTTATTGTTGTTGATGTTCATGGCTTTGACTTTCTGCCTCGGCTCCGTCCGACAATTTCCAATTTGCTGTCGGTGATTTGATTTTATTATTGCAGGGCAGTTTATAATGTTTAATAGTTAATAGTTGTTTAGAGGTTCTCTTCTGTTCTTGTGTTATAATCCAATATTACAGGAGATCCTTTATTTCTGTAGCCGGCGTCGTCAGTATAGTGTGTCTTAAATTATAGGTTATGGTGATATTTTTTTTCTTTTCAAATTTAAATAGAGTGCAATTTTAACTATACATTTTTTTCCATGTATATGTTTCTAGTGCAAACATCTATAATATCTCTGGCAATCTGCACAAGGTATTAATATGATGAAAATGTATAGGTATGTACTTGACTAGAAAATACAAAGGTATTAACTATTAACTGGGGTAATGGTATGCATACACACATGGTACTGGTACTATAGTGTGTAACATATCACAGTCACAGCCACAGCCACAGAATATGGTGATGCCTTTCTTTAATTATAGATATAACCTGCACGTACCTACCTACTTACTTTCAACGTTGCTTGGTAGGTTTGGTTTTGGTAGCTATACTTCCACACACATTAATTTTAATTTTAATAGGCATAATCGCAAAATTTGCTATGCTTTCTAGAACGTGAACATATTAAATGTCGTGTTGACTTGAACGCTGTAGTTTTTTGATTTTTTATACACTATCAACTATCATCAAGTGTGTACTATGAAGAACTAAATAACTAATGAAATTTTTGCCATTCAAAATCTGATATATGTTCCAAGTTTTAAAATATGTGTATATTATTTCTTATATTTATAAAAAAAACGAGAACTATAACAACTAATGATAATAGTAAACGACAACGAGTTCAGTGAGTGGAGATAAATTGCAAAATTGCTAAATAAATTGCAAATTAAGATGAGTGTGTAGCCAGTCATGCACCAAAGCCAGCTAAAGGTATGCTGACGATGCTCTCATGCCAACAGTCTAATGGTGATTACTGAGTTGATATGTTTCTTTAATGAAATTAGTTGTTGAAAGTCTTGAATGTTTTCATTTTGAATGTCGATCTTGACTCGATTGTTGTGGATCTTGAATGACTGGACGCCTTTACTGTGTCGTGGTCGTAGTGGTTGTCGCCGTCGCAGTCGCAGTCGCAGGTCATTTAGGAAATTGAGAATTTTTGAGATGTTTAATTTCCCTCGCGCTTATTGCTTACACACAGATATTGCTCTGCGGATCTGCTACATAGGTACGTGGGGCTGTGGATTGTGGATTTGGATGTAGAATTCGATTTGGGTTTTGATTTTAATAGCGTATATAGTCTGATTCTCTGATCTGGTCCGATCTCGTAATCGTAATGGATTAAATTAGTGATAACGTTTAACGATACTGATGTCGATGTCGAAGTCGATGTCGATGCGGATACCGATCCCCATTGATGATAAGGATAGTGATTAGTGATTAACTTGGTTAACTAGCCAAGACTGCGCAGGCAGAGTGTAGTAAGTCTGTCTCTGTAAGAGTTTGTGTGTCATGGGAGGCTAATGTCTAAAGTTTAAATTCTTTTAATCTTAAATTGTTAAATTCTTGAGCTGTTCTGTTAAGGCTCTTGAGTCTTGAGTTTGCTAGATGCTTTTATGCTACAGATGATGCGGTTCTATATTCTTTTGTTGTAGTAGTTGTTGGCCGAATTACTGAGTTATTACGAGAGGATCTTATCTGATTTTCTGTTCGTTCTGATCTTGGAAGCAACAGGGTTGTTGTTGTTGTGGGGTGGGCCGCCGTGTGATCACTCGTCGTCGTCGTCGGTTTTTGTTGTTGTTGTTATTGTTCCAAGTTTCCAAGTTGAAGTGGAAGAATTTTTTCAAATTAAAATTAAAATTTGAGGGGCAAATACAATGCGTAATATGTATCAGTTGTTTAAAACTTTGGTGGATGTTGTAGTTCCTAATGGATATTATGTTTTTTGTAGAAGTTTGCTGCTTTTGGTTTTGGGTGAATAAACTTGGACATTGCATATTGCATTCGCGTCGACTATCAACATCGACATCGACAAGTGGAAAAACACTAAACACTGTAGCACCTGAGCTCACACTATTGCCCTAGAAAATGCTCCAATAATTGCCATTAGGATTTTGATGAGGTCTTGTAACCAGCACCAGCCCTAGTCCCATCACAAAACAAAAGGGCTGTGTTTGCATCTATCTTTCTGTGTAGAATTTCTGTAATAATGCGACGATGGGATGCGATGCGAATGATGCGATGGTTCTTGTTATTGCTATTATCAGTGTGGCGATCTGCTCTGTGCCGGTTCTCGAATCATTCGAATTTGTTTCGTTATTTAATTCCTTCGTTGGGTTTTTGGTTCTATATTGAGTGAGTACTGGTCTCTGTCTCTCTCCCTTCCTCCACAATATCTACACAGTACACAGCACAAATATGAAATATCCTCATCATCAATATCAACCAAGCATTAAAAAGCACATAATATCATTTCATATCAACCTACGTGGAAACACTTATTTGAGCATTGCAGTAAATACCTTGTGGACCCATATTCCATATTATTCTTTTATCTTGATCAATAATCTTTCTCCCTCAACATAATTTATTGTACCTATCAAAATTGAAGCCCCAGCAGAATATGTAGGTAGGTACGGTACATTACAGTGCCATGTCAAAGCTAAACTGAAGTCAATGTTGTGGTGGGGGGAAATATACATAATATGTAATTATATGTAGGTAGGTAGTATAGGTACATAGAAACTTGCTGTAATATCGGGATGAAAGTAGGCAGGTAGTAGCAATAGCAAGTAGCAGTAGGTAGTTAATTTCAAAAGTCAAATTGTTCTATCTGAATATGCATTAATACAGAAGACCCACACACCACGACTTTCTATATAGCCTATAATTATTTCCGCATATATTTTTTTTTCGTTTTTTTATTTGTACACAGAACAACATAATTTATATGCGGACTGGTCGTTATTCGTTTAGTTGAATCCATTCGTTATATCCTCAAATTAATACAGTGAACTAAATTCAAATTTTAAATTATTCTTATAATTCGGTATATGTCATATGGATGTATCTACCTTAGATATGAATATACCTATGCAACTACCAGTCCTGTAGTTATATTGCTGTCAATGTTGTAGTTGTCCTTTTAATCTTTTATATACCTCCTTCAATGTACACTCAACACTGCACGTAATAACCATTGCTCAACATACATACTACATTCACTCAGTTTTTTAACGATACAAACTATAACATTATCATATAAGCGTAACGATCTATATGAATATTAAAATAAAAAAACATTGAAAAGTTCAATTTAAAAAAGTGTAATTATCGAGCAGGGACAATAGTCAAAATTTCAAAAGTATTCTGTAGTATAATGTGGTAAGATGTGTATGTAGAATTTATATGGGTCTACATAGGCATATAAAATGGTAATTACTGACCGATACGCCTCGTCTATTCCTTCTGACCCCACTATAAGTCACTAGTCACCTCTCATTTTATTAGCTAATTTAAACGTTAAAGGTGAGAGCTTCTAATATTCTAATATACGATGCAGGCCTATCCAGACTGCAGATACTGCAGAAGTAGAAGTAATTAAGGCGAGCAGAGCATTAAATATTAAATGAAAGCAACAACATCAACCAAAAACCAACGACGCGCGATGTCAGTCAGATGTGGAAACTGTATAATAATAAACGAAATGTCAGTTTAATTCATATTCAAAGTATCAACATCAACTATCAACTGACTCTTTAGTGTCTTTAAAGTGTCATATCATAATATAGGTTTCTGGTCCTGGCGGCAAGTTCTATTACCTGTACCATACCTGTGTGTGATACAGATACTGACACATTCTGTGTGTAACATTCACCTAATGTAAATGTGTACAGGTATTTTTATACAACATTATTGTGCACATTTCTACTTTATTAAAGTGTATGCTTTATACTTGATATAGGTATACGTAGGTACCTGGCAATGGGCAATGGTAATAAATGGTGAGGTCGGTTTTGGTTGGGTGCAGTGCAGGGCAGACAGATAAATATTCCGATCCTCATCTCGCTTATGATCTCTGAGGTCTGTGTCTGTTCTGTAGTTGTAGTTCTGTTGGTCTACTATCACTCAACATAAGTATACAGAGAAACAGAGAGCTTCACCTCTACCCCTTCCGCTTGGTTTTTTTATTTTAGTTTTTTATAAATTGAATGTACCTAGATATAGAGTACATTTGACCGTACCGTGGAAAAACACAAGGGATGAGATATACATATTATGTAGGGAACCGGACCGAAGCCGATGAAGCTACCTTTACCTTTTGCCTTTTAGCTTTTTTGTCAGTCAGTCAGTAGTCAGAATTTTAGTGTGTTTTAGTCTTGGGACTTGGGATTTTGTGATGTTTATGTAGTTTGCACTCTACTCATCGAGACTCACTCACATTTGGTTTTTGTAGATGAACGGTGGGCCGTGCTTTTGGGTCTGGTCTGTTTTGTTGTGCTCGGTGGTCCCTTGGTGTATGTCAGTCTGTCGTTTTAAAGGTACACTATAGGGTTGATTGTTCTTGGTGTGTAAAGTGTGTAATTGACGAAAAACGTGTTTAAAGCACTGCTCAAACTTCTGCCTTTGACTCTGACTCTGCTACTGCTGTAGCCGGTGGCCTTTGCTTTAAGTTGTTGTGTTGGTGGTATAGTGGTGGTTTATTCAGTTTTGTTTTCCACTACATATTTTGTTGTGCATTCGTTAATACTGTTTAAAAAACTGTTCAGCTCAGTCATTTACGTTTTCACGCCCCATTCAATATTACGGATATTATTATACTGTGAGTGCCTGACTACTGACGATCGTGAGTGTTAATTTCATACTAATCAGGTTTGAAAAATTCAAAATTGAAATTGAGGAAGGAAAAAATCGGCTGACTCGGAACTTTGCACTACTGCTGACTGGCAACTGGCTGGTGACTTGTTTGAAGTTTGCGTTCGTGTCTTGGATCTTGTAGATCTTGATTGTTGCTGCTGTTTTTTTTTTATTTGTTGATTTGATAAATCGTGAAACTAAAGTCTTGCATTACCACACTCACATTCTCACATCCGACATCGACATCACGTCCAATATCATCAGTGATCAAACGGCAATATGGCTGTGTCAATAATAATTCGAGTTGATTTCAGTCATGAGTACTGCTCGTTTTGGCAGTATCAGTATCAAATCAGTGCAGTGGAGTGTTAGGCAGAGGAATTTAATAGTTGAATAAATAAGTAAAAACAGCACACTAATACAGTAACCTATTATTATGTGTTGATCACATCACACATCATCACAACTGTTGACTATCTTGCAAACTGTATAATTTCCTGTGGCTTGACCATAGTAGTTGTACTTGTACTGGTACTGGTACTGGTGATCAGTCAGTGCAGTGTGTTTTGTTTGTGATAGTACTGATAGTGCAGTTGCAGTATCTGTTCGTAGCACGTCGTCTTTCATCGAGACAAGACGTCAATGTCACTTTTATTGAGTTGTGTCTTCGAGTTGATTACTCCTTGATTGATCTGGATGTGGAAGGTGTGTTCTCTGTTTGCATTGTGATTCATCCGTATCTCCATCAGCAGCACTATCAGCAGCTCAGCATCATGTAAATAAACAGTCAGTCAGTTGATAACTACTACTCATGGCCCGTGGTGAATACAATGTTGAATCTGTCTATGTACTTACTAGTTAGACTTTATTGAAAAACAATATTGAATATTTTATTATTGTAGCAGATCATCGATAGAAATGCAGTCCACGTTTACGACTTAGGACCTCAACCATACTGATTACTGATAATAATTATTTGAGTTGAATTAATTCATTGCGTGTGATATAGGCGCATATGGAGCTTCATTGACTGTCAACTGTCAGTTATTGACTGACTGTTGGGTAAATAAACCTTGAGAGTGTAGACTTTTGTAGATGAATAAATATTAAAAATGCATCTGTGTGAAGACTTTTACAAGTTGTCAGCTCACTAAATATCAGTTGTCAGTAAAAATTGATTATTTATATTGAGGTTTGAATTTCACATTATTACATTTCCGTTCAGGACGATTGCAATATTCCGTTATTGAAGTTTTATTGGTTAAATTCCAAGTTGAAAATTTGAAGTTGAGATTCTTGCTTGTTTTGTGTAGCTTTCGCTTAGTTTTGGTTTCTGCAGAATTGGAATAAGAACAGTGACCGTGTAATAATTGTAATTATTATCAGGGTAGGCAACACATTTGAATTTAAATTACTCTACGATATAGTGAGTATTGGGTATATAGCAATAATACGGTAATAATTGTGCGGTAGTAGTAGTAGTAGTTGATAGTTTGATAGGGATCGCTTGCGGGTAGGAAAGTGTGAATGTGAGGAAGGAAGTTGAAATGGTGGAAGGTTGTGTATGTGATTACGCTCTTGATTTCTGTCTAAATGTTCCTATATAATAATATTATCAACTTGCTTTATAGAATTGAAATTTAGATTCAGTGTGTTAATTCCCTATATCTAGAGAGCTCCTTCCTATGCTATGCAATAGTTCAATTTCAAAGTCAAAGGGGGAAATTTCAACGAACTTGCTCGAACGAAAGTACGACTCACGATTTTACAGCTGCACTTCAACTACAGACTCGAAGTAGCAAAGGAGTATAATATCAGTAGCAGTATGCTGAGAGAGAAGCCTTTCTCACGTAAATATTTGTTAAGCCCTAATTGATATTTAATTGGCCCTAATTTTTGAATAAATCAACGGTGGACTGTGAAGCTGAAAAACAGAGGGGGGATTATTGTAATTGTAAAATAGTTTGGCGTATACAGAAAAGGGCTTATATCATTATTCATTATTTATTTGGGTTTGGATTTATGTGTCACGTCACGCACGCATAGTTGTATACTTGATCAAAAACTTTCAAATTAGTCAAATCAAAACAAACGATGGTGACGGAAGTACAAAATTAGTGTTCATGGCAGTGCAGTGCAGTGCAGCGTGCAGGAGTCATTTTCCTGTCGTTTTTCTAAATTCCAATAAAATTGTTTTAGTGTGTATTTTAGTGGTGGGCTTTTAGGTAATTAGTTGTAATTTGTTTTCCTTTCGTTGGTAGTTAGCAAAATAAATTCGTAGGTAATAGGCACTAAAGGTGGTTATTGAAAGTGTGAAAAGTGAAATACATTTTATGTGTGGAAATTTAAAAAATCGTATTTGGAATTGTAATGTGTAAAAGTGTAGGATTGCTATATGTGCATTAATTTGATGCTCGGGCTGGGATTACTGAGATAGAATTTAGTGTTCGTATCGTACAAGTGGTATAGTAGCAGTTATTGTGGAGTGTGACAGCCATTGTAGGTGATTGTTGATTGTGATCTTGAAGTATTAATTAAGATTCCTTTATTGTGTTCAATTGCAGATACTGATAAGCTAATTGTGTGATCTGTATCCCCGAAGGTGATATAAGAAGATTGCCTATGTGTACTAATTAACTGGAGTGAAGAGGTGAAAAGTTTCAAGATAAGATGAGACTGTTTCGCCGGAAATCGGATCGTGCCGCGGCGGCAGCCCCATGTTTAGTGAGTCTCGGCCCGATTCAACATTCAGAAAGTGCTCCCATGGCACTCTCCTCCACTGTCGCCTCCACCGCCGCCTCCTCATCCTCTGCCTCGTCTTCATCGCAACCACAGCAACAGCAAAATATTGGAAAATCAAATAATGAAGAGCCCATCTCAACCTCAGTCGTCCCAATGGTTCTGTCACAAGATCCAACTTTAAATCCCAATTCTCTCCCGACGACGACCCACACAAACCGTCCCAACCATCTTCACCTCAAGGGATCTAATAATAACCGGACGGCCGAGAGCAGTCCCAAAACACCCATTAAGAAAGGTATGTACATCTCCATCCATAATTCTATCTCTACCCCATTATCTAACTTTATCTCTATTCTATGTAATTCTAAGATTTTCTTGTTGTGTTATTACTATTACCCTAATTGCTTTCAAATTTAAATTGGTCGGCCCTAAATTTAAGCAAGGGTCAAAAGCCAGAGGAGGGAAAGATCTGTATTTTAAAAAATGAGAAGTTATTACGTTTTGTACTCTTGTTTTGGGATAATAATTAGGGTTCCAGGTAGGTATGTAGTTACATGTATTATAGGTTAGTGTGTAGGTAGACCTTTTGTTGACGTAGCAAAACAAAGCATATATGCTATTCTATAACTGATAAAATCTGGGATTGAAACCATGTTATCTGAGTTTGTTTCTACATTTTACAAAGAAGCTTTCACATGAAATACACTTTTTTAAAGGGCAAATAATTTACAGATACGTTATTTTAAAACTACGAATAATGAAATTTTCAACTTTTAAAAATTACTAAACACGATATTTAATATTTTTAGAGCTGCAAAACACACTATTTATGTTTAGGTGGTTTTTTGAAATTCAAAATTGTAATATTTACCGTTGCTAAAATAGTTGCAAAATACTTTTTTTACGCTTTTGAAAAACTCTTTTACTGTATGACTCTTGACTAGTTTTACAAAATTATGGAATAACTACTAATTTGTATTTAAACAATAACATTCGTAGGTACTGCGCGTATGGCGTATATTTTATAATAGTGCGCGGATCTTTTATATTTAGTGCACGGGTATACGAATGGCTTGTTTTTACCCTTCAACAGCGATACACACATTATTTACATCACAATATAGGTCAGCAAAGGTTATTGTGTAAGGAAGTTGTTGTTGTATTCCTCTTATATAATAGCAGCTAATTACAACCACGCATTTCAAGGTGAAATCCTCGTACGCTTAGATCTTACAGGTGTACAGATATACACGCAGCGACAGCTTATAAACAATTAATTATATAATTATAGAAAGGGCAATGGACATTGGACATGACAGTACTCTATAGTCTGGGGTCCTGGTACTGGTACTGGTCCTGGTAGTGTTATGAATTTACAAGGAGAAAGGTCTGCTGTTCTTGTCCGCTTACAGAATTTTTCAACAGCCATAAAATGGGATTACTACGATGCCACCACGCCTCTTCACGGTTACCGACCTGGTAATTAGGTTTTATGCAAACCACCGATCCGGTGAATAACCGATAGCTAAACCGACGGTATTTCGCCGTCGGCATGAATAGCTGACTCTATTGTAGCACAACCTTATTCCTGCATTTAATGTTCTGTTTACATGTTTTCGAAAAGTGTAAAATGTTCTATCTACATGTTTTTGAAAAGTGTAAATTGTTCTATCTACATGTTTTTAGAAAGTCTAAAATGTTCTATCTAGATGTTTTTGAAAAGTGTAAATTGTTCTATCTACATGTTTTTAGAAAGTCTAAAATGTTCTATCTAGATGTTTTTGAAAAGTGTAAAATGTTCTATCTACATGTTTTTGGAAAGTCTAAAATGTTCTATTTACATGTTTTTAAAAATTGTAAAATGTTCTATCTACATGTTTTTAAAAGGTCTAAAATGTTGTATCTACATGTTTCCCAAAAAAGTAAAATGTTCAATTTACATATTTTTGAAGTGTAAAATGTTCTACCTGCATGTTTTGAAAAAGTGTAAAATGTTCTATCTGCATGTTTGGAAAAAGTGTAAAATGTTCTATCTACATGTTTTTGAAGTGTGAAATGTTCTATCTACATGTTTCTCAAAAGTTTAAAATGTTCTATCTACATGTTTTTGAAGTGTAAAATGTTCTATCTACATGTTTCTCAAAAGTGTAGAATGTTCTATTTACATGTTTTCGAAAAGTGTAAAATGTTGTATTTAAAATACAGCCACAAACAAGCCGGTGGTTGGAGCGGTGCTTCGGTTTGTATCGGCATGCCGGTGGAACGTCGGTTTCTACATGTTCGTTCGGTGACCGCTTCACCGATGAAGAGGCGTGGATGCCACGCATCAGATTAAAACTATATAATAATATTATGTATCTACAAACTAAGTAAGTATTTAAGATCATAGTTAGTAGTGGTGAATACCATAGCAAAGAATTCAGAATTCAGAACTGTAAATTTGTAATCTTTTATTTATGAAGTGATTATGTTGTTGAGCATTAAATTATAATTATAAGTAATGCTTGATTGTTGTTAGTCATGAGAGTGGTCTGTTCTGTTGGTGTGACAGTCATAATTATTCTCAAGATAAGTCCCTTTTATATTCTGTTACCTATGTTACTGTTCTTTTGAGCGTTCAGTTAGAATTACCACGATATGTATTAGATTAGAAGTGAGAGGGGAAGATGAACGTGGACGTTGTTGTGTTTTTGTGGCGTGTAGTACACAAATTCAGATATTACATCTGATTATGCATGGAATGGATTGGAGGTTGAGATTGAATGGACTGGGGTGATGGATGGATCATGAAAAATGAAAGGAAAGGTATGCGAGGCAGGCATTGCGAGAGAGAGATTCGTTGCTTCTTCTTGAAATTCTATCCGTGGAAAGTACAAGTGTAATGTAATATTAATGTATGATGTGTCTGTCTGTTGTCTGTTTTGCTCTCTCTCTCTCCCCGTCTCATTCTGACCGCGAGATTTTAGACAAGACCGAGACTAAGAATCCAGAGATAAGATTTATAAATTCTAGAAATACCTTTTGGATTTGGTTGAGGCCTTTGGCGTATCAGTCAGTGCAGTGGAAGTGGAAGAGGCAATAATTGTAATTGTTAGGCAGAATTTGAATTAGAGATCTGGAGAGAGATTCACTAGTCAGTCAGATGAAAGACGAAGAGAAAAGGATGCAGTTGTCCAGATCAAAAAGTTTAGAAATAGAAATTCTGCTCCATGATGTATGATTATGAAAGGATTGAAGGATGAAGGTAAAAAATACAGGAATTCAATACTAATATGTAAATATGTATTTATTGAAAGCACATAAAGATAAAGCATAGCCTATAGTAATTATTCCTTGTGGTATATAGGTTATGTAACGTGTATGCAATTAGTCGGATATTCTTTACAGTAGAGGTATGCACTTGCCCGTAACATCTGAGCCTGCCTACTTAAGACATAATGTCTAACTTGGAGGGATGTCCATGACTAAACTCATAGGAGCAAAATATTGTATCTGTGATAATTTAAAAAATTTGTCAAATCAAATGTATAGGGCTGGATTCTGGATAATGTGGCCAGCGCAGAGGCATCCCCCAATGCTTGAATTTTCTCAAAACATGTAAATGGAATATTTTGAAGTTTTCAAAAAATATGTAAAAAGATTATTTTGACTTTTCAAAAACATTGCAAAATAAAGTTTTTGTACATTTTAAAAACATGCAAATAAAACATTTTCCACTTTTCTCAAAACATGTAAATAGAACATTTTGCACTTTTCGGAATCAAGTAAAAAGAACATTTTTCACTTTTCTAAAACATGCAACTACAAAATTTTGCTTTACCAAAGCAAACTATCAATCAAATTAAAATGGTGGTTTTTGTGTGGAAACAAATTAATGTCTAACAACATTTCCTTCGTCCGGCTCTCGTCAAAAGCGTGCTGGGACTATTTTCAAAAGTTTCTGGAACATGTCTGAACGTTACCTTAGCATTTAGCTATAAAAAAATCTAAAAAATAAGGCATTTTGCATTTTATTAAAATTGTGCTACAATTAAAACAGCCATTACCAGTACCACTTCAGTAAAATGAAAATGTCTTGTTACTTAAGGGTCCCTATTTGAAAGCAGGTTTTCCTTCAAGCTTTCATGCATTCATCGACTTCGAAGATCGAAGTCGAAACTGAAGATCATGTACTAAGATCGAGGTGAAAAAAAAATAAAGGAAGAGAATACAAAAAAAAAATTGTAGGGAATTCATGAAATGTTTGGAATTCGGAATGTTGTTGTTGTGGTAATGGCTATTTAATAAATTTCAATTTCGTACAATAAGGAGTATGAAGATGAAGTATGTATAGGGCACATGGAAGCACAAGCCATGCAGACGCCTAACATGGGTTTCTGTATGTTTAATATTTTTAATAGTTTCTCTCTCTGACTGAAATTGTCCAAAAAGGAAATATATTGTAGCTTGTGGGCTCCGGCACCACTAACTATTTCTTGTATCCCTCTTTTTTTATATCTACTATATAGATAGATAGGAACTAAAATTTATTTGGTTATTTTTCATTCTGTTCTGTAGTAGGCCGGGGCCGGGAGTCTCAAGTACATGTGTAGAGTTAGAAAATGAAATACCAAGGAGACGTTTAGATGGAAATATGAGTCATTACACCTCCGTAATTTAATTACGTTAGGTATACTTTACCCTACCTGCCTACGTGTGGCTGTGGCTTAACTTCTTGTTCTTACAATACAACAGTCCCAACAGTATTGGATTGTAGAACTGCATTATATCTACTGACACCGACTTCGAGACCGACTATACCGATATATCTAACAACTAGAGGTAGGCAGGTACCTATTTAAAACTACTGTGCGTACATGCATATACCCCGTACCCTTTAATTTCTCCAGGACCGGAACAAGAAATTACTTTTAGCCAGCAATTTGTTTCCATACAAAAACAACCATTTTGATTTTGATTTTGTTGAAGGTTTTCTTTGGTAAAGCAAAATGTTGTATTTACATGTTTTAGAAAAGTGCAAAATGTTCGATTTACTTGATTCAGAAATGTACAAAATATCCTATTTAATTGTTTTGAGAAAAGTGGAAAATGTTGGATTCCTATGTTTTTTTAAATGTACAAAAGATTTTATTTCCATGTTTTTGAAAAGTCAAAATATTCTTTTTTACATAGGTATCTTTGAAAACTGCAAAATGTTCTATCTATTTACATGTTTTTTGAAAATTCAAGCAGCGGGGCTGCCTACTCTGCCCGCATTATTCGCTCCTGAATTCCTCTAGCTCCGTCTTCGTCTAACTTTGTTGCTAGATACCGTGTTTTGATATTAACACTATTACTACAGAATATTCAGTTTTTATTCTTCAATCTACAATTTTACAATATACTTTAATGCGTATACTTACGTGTAGTACGTTGGATTAGGTCCTTTAGTTTAGAATTACAATGCAACCGCAGGACCTACTGGCACAACTACCTTATGGCTTTGGTTTGGTTGAATTCATGTGGGAAGGTTAATCCTCGTTTAGCTCTGTACCTGTTTCATGCTTTTTTTTTCGTGTATACGAAAAGAAGTGCAGTACCGACACTCACTCGGCGTTCGCATCCGTTCCGTACTACTGATATAGTTGCACTGCACTGGAAGAAATATTTTTAGTTTTTTTTTGTTGGAGTTGTGGGCTGCGTATGACTCACGTGGAAGAAGTCATTGAACACAAGTATAGCGATGAAATTGTAATATAAAACATCCTTTGAACATTACGCGTTTGGTTCTGCTTTCTACTATTCCACTCGTTAGTTTAGTGCGTTCCAGTTCCAGCTCCAGTTCCAGGAAAAGTATAATGTCTTGATAATAAAAAAGATGGACAATGCAATGAACAGTGTCAGCTTTCATTACTTACGATACGATTATTTACTTATTTAGACTGGTGTTTGTTAGTTTTTTCTATGACTTGGTTTGGGTCTGTTAGTTTTTACTTAAAGCTTATAAACTGAAGTTTTGTAGAAAAACGAGGAAAAAAAGTATTATATGAAAGAAATGAAAAATGTCAAGTGTAATAACGTTAAGAGGTTTTTTTGTAATTTTGTGTGTGAAGTGTGATATGATATTATATGTCTATGTCCTATGGTCGTTATCGGTCTCGGTCTCGTTCTCGTTTCCATTAGTGTCACAGTTAATGTCACACTGACTCTACGTTTACTTTTTATTTAACTGAAGTTTCGGCTTTGACTTCTCCTTCGGACCTGCTGCAGTGTCTCTTCATTTCCCCATTACTTCTATTAGCAGTGTTTTTTATTGACATTTTCCGCCATTTTTATTAGTATTAAGTATCTGTATTTCAACTATGTGTGTGCCTGATGCCGATTCAAGATGCCGTTAAAGGCTATATACTATAAGGTGCAAAAAAGTAAACGATCTCCAGCTACAATAATTCTTCGACTAAATTCTTTATGACGTATATTATGCGTTTTTTAAATCATAAATGGACCAAGAATTGCCAATGAATGCTAAAAAAGGTTGAAAAAAAATACGCAACTTTCCAAAATGTGTTGTAAAAAAATTATTGTTAAAGGATTTTTCAAGTAAGGAGAGAGAGACAGAATATTATGCTAATTAAATTACATACACTGAATAAATATTTATTTTTTGTGGTAAGTGTAATTGTTTGAGAGTGTAGGTACTTTTGACAATACAAAAAAATGAATAAAAAGAAAGGTAGCTACGTGAATAAAATTCATACTACGGATACTGAATAAATCATAAATGCAAATAGGTGTGTGGTAAACCATGTAGGAATGGAAGTGTTTATTTATGAAAAGTTTGTTTTCAAAGAACGTTAAGTCCACGCTTTAATTTTGCCACTGGACTTACCGCGTTTTGCTAACAAACTTGGAAACTTCGTGAAGTACTTCGCCTGTTTAACATTTAGCTAGCAGTTTCCATGGGGAAGCTTGAAAATTAGTATTGCAGTATGTTATAGCATTACTAGATTCTCAATATTGTAGCCCATTTTTAAAAGAAAATCAAATTAGCTTAATTGCACGTTTATGAAATGTGTAAAATATTGTATTTACATGTTTTTGAAAATTGCAAAATATTGTATTGACATGTTTTTGAAAATTTCAAAATGTTGTATTTACATATTTTAAAACAGCTTAATGCTTTTAAAAATTTTAAAGCTTGATATTTATTTAGACATCCTTAAAGGGCCAATCACACTATTTACATTACTTTTTTAAATCATTAAACTCGATATTTACACTTTTTAAAGATAGCGTTGTGTGTTCTGGTTTTAAAAGGTTAAAAATTCGATATTTGCACCTCTTCAAAAAGTAAAACACACGGAGTTTGTATTTGTTTTTCTTAATAAAATGTCAAACTAATTATCTACCTAATATTTTGTACAAGGCTTCTAACCACAATATTTACCTACACATTTATTTGCTGTGTACAATTGTTACATTTACTTTTTTTTGCAATGAATTAAAGCAGCAGTCTTTTTGTACGAAGGGTAATGTTAATGTATTGTACAAATTAAACTTTATTTCCATCTCTATGAGGTCTGCGCTGGAATAATAATAGATATAATTTATTGTTGACGCATTTCTAAGCGTACAGATAATTTATGGATGATCCCTGGAACTTTATTTCGGACGTGGGCGGACCTGTACGAGTATTCGTAAAATAATTGCAAAAATACTTGAAAACAAAGGAAAATAAATTACTGCTATTTTAAGCAAGACAGAGTTCCACGCGGATTTTGAGAGTATTTCGAGTACGATTTACGTATGTAAGTAGGTGGGTAGGTAGGTAGGTACGTTAATGGCAAAAGTTTCAATTTAAAAGTTTCTGCTTGATCTTCCTGGTCCAGCCAAGGCTCCAGTCCCAGACACCCAGTCTACTAGTGAAGTGCTCTAGCGCATAATATGTGGGGCTGAAAGTGGATTGCAATAAAATTGCGATTGTATAAAATATTCATCTGGATCTGGGGCTGAGTCTGTCAGGGCCGGATAATGGGGCCAGCGCAAGCAGCCCCCGCAGCTTGAATTTTCAAAAAACGTGTTAAATGGAACATTTTGCAGTTTTCAAAAATATGTAAAAACCATATTTTGACTTTTCAAAAACTTGCAAAATAAAAAATGGTGTACATTTTAAAAACATGCAAATAAGAGATTTTCCACTTTTCTCAAAACATGTAAATAAACCATTTTGCACTTTTCTGAATCAAGTAAAAAGAACATTTTGTACTTTTCTGAAACATTTAAATAAAACATTTTGCTTTATCAAAGAAAACCATCAATAAAATCAAAATGTTGGTTTTTGTATGGAAACAAATTACTGCCTAAGCCTAAAAGTAATTCCTCCGTCCGGCCCTGGTGTCTGTGGCTCGCTGTCTGGTTCTGGTTCTCGTCTTCTGCTCCACATTTCTGCATTATCTTTCAAAAGATGCGAAGGAAAACGCGGAAGCTTCTGCTTATCGAGTAGCCTTTATTTTATTCCATTTGATTTTCCTATATATTTTTCTTTGTTTACTAATTCACTTTAGCACAAAATTATTTGGGAAGCTGTATAGACTGTGTTAGAAGTAGAATCGAATGTAGAACTTTAGGTTACGCAGTTGGATTCGGATTCGTATCAAACTGTCGGATTTGGGATTTGCACAAGAAAAGAAACGCAGGACAAAATTGAATTTAGTTTACTACTCGTTTTAGCTTAGAGTGAGAAGGAATAAAAGAAGAAAGAAATGAAAAGTACAATTGGTTCAATCTATCAATGCTAGAATTGATAAATGTTTTAATTTAAAACTTGGATGAAATTTCATGGGAAGTCACTTTTAATCTCTTTCTACTTTGGCTTCAGCTTTCTTATGTCCGTTCCTCTTCCCAGACACACACACACGCAGTATTTCCAGTCTTCGTAACTTGTTGTAACTTTCATTTGTAATTACACTCACTCTCACAATCAGAGTCTCTCAGACCATTTCCCACTATTCTGACTCCTCTCGTACATCCACATTCACGTGTATAGGGAAAATATACTCAAAATTTTCAGATTTGGACGATGCGAATGCAAACGGATTTATTTATCGTCTGTGAAGAATTAAAATGACCCATATCGATTTTAAGCTGAAAACAAAACGAGCTATCTACACAAAAAATATTGTGATCATATAAGTATGTACCTACCTAGCTAGGTAAATACTCGGAATATTTTGCACGTTTTAAAAACATGCAAATTGAATAATTTGCACCTTTCAAAAGCATGTAATTGGAATAATTTACACTATTCAAAAAATATACATATAGAATATTTTGCACTGTTCACAAAATATGCCAATTGAATATTTTTCACTTTCAAAAAACATACCAATTGAATATGTTACACTTTTTAAAAACATGCAAATATAATATTTTGCACTATTCAAAAAACATGCCAATGGAATATTTTTAACTTTTCAAAAAACATACCAATTGAATATGTTAAACTTTTCAAAAACATGCAAATAGAACATTTTACACTTTTTTAAAACATGCAAATATAATATTTCGCACTTTTCACAAACGTGCAAATAGAATTTATTACACTTTTTAAAAACATGCAAATAGAATATTTTACACTTTAAAAAATACATGCAAATGATACAATTTACACCTTTTAAAAACATCTAAAATTACTATTACTATTCTACGAATATAACTCATCCAGTGTTTTTTTGTCATAGCTTATTTTAATTCTAGCTTTAAAAATTTAGGATGGGTCATTTTGACTCTTCATAGACGATATAACTCTGTAGTGGCTAAGTATGCCCCTTGATCCTGATATACGTAATTACATATAGCTATATACGCGTACGAACTATAGATGTAGATGATTTAATCAAATTACGGAGAGGCACAGGTCAAAGTAAGAACAGTGTAAGAAATCTTAAGTAAAATTAAAGCTGAAAAGTGCGAGGAACTTCTTTCTATAATACAGAAAGAAAGTGCAGTGGTGAGAAGTCAAGAAAAGCTGAAGTGCGTAGCTGAGATCGGTACCGGTACCGGTACTGGTTCCGGTGTCTCTAAGAGTTTTACTTTGACTTTCTACGTAGAGTGGAGGCACTTTGGCTTTGGCCATTCTTTGAAATGGGGAGCAAAGCGTCTGAATGTGTGTGTGTGCAGTGCGTACAAAGAAAGAGTAAATGTGTCAGAAGGGAGAGAAGGAATTGGCTAATATATGTCATTCTTATCACTGTGCAGAAAAGTGTGCGAAAGCTAATTAAAAGTACGTTCGTCCCTTGTGGATGAAAGGAAGCAATGCTCTCCAATCTCGAACCAGAAGAAACCAGACAAAAACAAAAAGTCTGGAGCACTCTACGTATAATGACAGTGGAAAAGTGCGTAGGAGTTTGTAGTAAGAAAAAGAAAAAAAATTGTAAATCAAATTAATGTCAAATGTTTTTGTACAAGTTTCTTTCTAGAATTTTTTTCTTCTTCTTTTTTATTCTTTCATTATTTAATGTTCCTCTTCGTACCTGGGCTGTGGCGGTTCCGGTGTCTGTTTTATTTTTTGTGAGTAGTACATAATATAATAGTAAAAGCTGATACCGTGTTTTTTAATAGCTTATTATTATGAAACTTGGCTGGAATCACAAGGGTTGCACGTAATCATTAAGCAGGTAGGCACGTGTGTAGGCTTTATGCCACATCCAGATAATGTAAAAGGAAGTAAAATGTAATTATGTAATATATTCATAAGCTTTACAAACAAAACTTGCGACATTTAATTTTGTTTTCTAAAAACTTGAAAAATTGTATCTTTCTGATACTGAGCTGCGCGTGTTTCAATTGTTTGTAAAATGTTTGAAAAGTTGACAGTATGTGCAGTGCTGTTAGCAGTAAAAAGTTTCATGCAGGTAGGTATTTGTATATAGGCAGGTAGATGCGTAATTGATATTGAGAAATGGAACGCTGTGCTTGTGTAATAAGCAACTTTATATGGAATTATTTTTAAAAGATTCAAATAATCTAAATCGTCTGTGAAGAACCAAAATGACCCATTTCCATTTGTAGCTAAAAACAGTATCCACTATCTAAAAAAATATTAAAACATGTATTGGATGCATTTAAATAGAATATTTTGCACTTTTCAAAAATATTTTAATAGAAAATAGACCATTTCACACTTTTCAAAAAAATGTAAATAGAACATTTTACACATGTAAATAGAACATTTCACACTTTTCAAAAACATGTAAATAGAACATTTTACACTTTTTGAAAACATGTAAATAGAACATTTTGCGCATTTTCAAAAACATGTAAATAGAACATTTTGCGCCTTTTTAAAAACTTGTAAATTGAACATTTTAGACTTTTCCAAAACTCTAAATTAACGTTTTACTCATGTTTCTCATTTTGTTGTTATGACATGGTTCATTTTGATTGTAGCTTAAATTGGGTATAGGTAGGTCATTTTGGTTCTTCACAGACGACATGGGGCTTTTTGAAAATATTCTCAAGTTGTTATTGGCAAAATGTAAAGTGAGCGTTTCAAATTTGAATATCATTTTAAATTATACGGAGCTGACGTTACCTTTATTTCTGTGTATAATGACTCATTCTCTCTTGTTCTTGTTTTGTTCCAGCTTGTGGACATAGAAATGCATAAATAAATATTCTCGTGTCAAACAGTTTTGTATTTTTTTTTAATGGAAAGATAATGTCGCGTGTTCGTTGAATTTGAATATAATAATTATTGTGATGAAATATTCTTCTCTTTGGCCCTATATGATTATATTATGATTTTGATTCTGATACGAAAATATTATAAGTTTTGGGTGGGACGTTTACCTTTGTTTGCCTCTTATGCTGTGCTGCATTGTTATTGTTGTTGTTGTTGTTAATGTTGTTGCTGTTTTTATTGAATATAAAATTATTTTGTTTCGCCACTCGCTCTACTAAGCATTTAGTTTAGCCTTTATAGCGTGTGTACTGTACACACAAAAATGCATGTTTTTGCGTGTGGACTTAAAAAATGCGTTGAACATTATGTCCGTCTCGGTCTCGGTGTTATGGTTCGTATTATTTTTATACATATTTAAATTCCATATAAAGTCACGTTGTTTTATATTTGGCTATATTATAATATGCGCAACATGCGTTTTTGTTTGTGCTTTGCCGATGACCGATGAAGCTCCATGTCATAAATACAAAATAATTTCCAATCCATAATCGAAACCCAAAATCGAACTGGGAAATGCTTTTTAAAGTGAAGGGGGTTCTTTCGTCGTTATTCGTGGCTTCGTGGCAACGTGGCTAGCTTTTAAATAGGATTTTGTATTACCGTTTAGTCAATTTAAATAATGCACCGACAATCATGATGTTCTTCTGATGGCATGGCGATGGCGATGCGATGGGGATAAGTTGATAGTACGGAGTATTTAAGGGATCATCTCCACTTTTTACTTTTATACCGTATATGGGGATGGAAAATGGAAAGTCAATATATAGGCAATATGCACTATGGGCATAACGTTACCGTTCTCGTTCTCGTGGATGATGGTAGATAGCAGATTGTAAAGGCTGGCTTTAAAAAATGCCGAGTTGAGATGCCTCTATTGCAAGAGATCATATCTGCGAGATAAAAAAAAGGACGGCCGGCGAGCCTTATGCCTTATTATGTCCTTTTAATTTTATGCGTGTACAATCTACACGCCCTCCGTGTTTTGTTTGGCATAGTGACAGTGACAATGAAGACCTTGTTCAAGAGTTTTTGAAATTTGATATTTTTGGTGTTGTACAGAGTCACAGTTCACGGAATCCTGTCCCCTGGCTATATATCATAAAGCGGGTAAAACTAGAGAACTAATGACTGATATAGACGCACTGTATAAGTACAGATGTGGTATATAGGAACATGTGGAGCTGGAACTGGCTCTGGGTGTAGCGGTCGAGTCCATGCATAGCATGACAACGTCAATTTATCAATTTATATAGGCTTCGTGTCCCGTGTAAAAAGCGTGGTGTACAATATGCTTGGTTTAAAGTCAAAAACAGATTTTTCTTGAGATAAAAAAGGGAACCCTTCTTGACACGCAAGGCCGTATGTGAGCCACAACGGAACGCACTTAAAAAACATAGCTACAAGTAGTTAGTCATACCAATTAAAAGTTCCCATATCCATCCACCGTCCATGCTTAGTACAAGTACCATCAACCACCAAGTACGAACTGCTGTGGAATGGTTGAATAGATTATCAGTTAAAAAAAGGGTCGGGATGCAAAATGGGATTTCTAGCGACAAGTGACGAGGTTTTCAAAATTTTTAAATTCGTATGGATTTAAGACGTATAAGATGTACCGTATTTCTTCCAATGACTTTCCAGAAAGTTTGCCGCACTTAAAAAGTTAAAAATCCCGGGAGTTATTAGAGACCCGGGAGGTGTTAACAGGAATCCGTATTGATATGCATTGTTAAATTATTGCCCTTAGTAATGTGGAAATTGAGGATATCGAGATGCAGATAGTGGTTTTGTGTTTTGAAGAAAATACACTATTTTAGACTGTGACTGTAGTGCCCTTTTTTAGGGTACAGCAGAGCATGTATCATATGCAATGTAACTACCTAATCTTGGTATTTGAAGTGTAGTGAAGTTACTCTGCATTTGAGAGAGAAAAGGGCAAGAAAAAACCTTCTGCCTTCTGCTGCAGAGTGAATGTACCCAAAACAAGTGTTAGGAATCGGAAAACATGTGTGCCCTTCTGTTCACAATAAAAATAAATCTTTTTTCTTCCACTTTTCACTCTGACTCACTCTGACTATGTGTATTCTTCCTATTTTTTATCAGGTTTTACCACATGGAGCAAGAAGATGGGGAAAACATGGAATCAACTCAAGAATTCAGGTGACATCCGGTCCCCAGCAGATCTCCTTGACGGCTCCTCAAAATCTATTTGTAGTAGTACTGCTCCTGGAAATGGAACCACACTTCAAGATCAGAAAAGACAGAGACGCACGTCGACTGGTCCCGGTCCTGGTCCTGAAACCGGGTCCGGTAAGAGTGAACAACTCCCAAGTGTTAGTGCAAGTAACAAAAACGATGAAAACGATCTCACAGAAGAAAGAATTCAAATTTCGGAGGATGTAGCAAGTGCTGATAATAATAGAAACGAGGAAATGGGCCCTGTCACCGCTGACACTGACGCTGACGCTGGCGTTGAGGCTCAAGACAAGAAAAAACAGAAAGACACGACGGAGAATGACACCAAGACGACGACGACATCAGAAGTGTCAAAGGAAAAAAGGGGCGGAAGTAAAGTAAAAAGTAATCAAAAAACGAATGGACTTCATTTCCATTCATTGTACCGGAAGCCGTCCGCCTCTGAAGAGAATCTCGGAGACATCCGTGGTAGTGGTGCTGGTGGTGTTGGTGGTGGTTGTGGTCGGGGCTCGTACGGTGGAACAAGTAAAGGGCTCCTCATGGGTATGGGCCTTGGCCTTGGTGGTGGAAAAGATTCGGAAAATGAGTACTATCTCAATGTGAAGGGGTGCTGCGTGCGGAAATGTGCGACGCTCAAGCCAAATCGGAGTCGGGGTGTGGACCGGGTCGAGTCCTTGAAGGGAATGATTTTATCTCGAACTTCCCGAAGTCCAGCTCGTCTCCTTAAAAATGCCGCCACGAAACTTGGGAGTGATCGGGACAAAACTAATAATAACAATAACAACAATAATAATACGAACAGTAATACTTCTACTACCTGTGCTTCGTCAATCTCAGGAGATCCAACCTCCACTGGGCCCACAAGTGGGCGACACATAAAAAATTCGCCACTCTTCCGCTCCTGCTCCACCTCCACCCTCCCCTCGTACATTGCGGGTGATGATCCAGCGACAGACTTGGACTTGTCACCGAATAAAAATAAGAATGGTTCATTAACTCCGTGTGATTCATATTTTACAATGTACAATTACAATAGCATTAGTAATTCCAATGCAAATTCCAAAGACAAAGAC
Source organism: Dicyrtomina minuta (assembly GCA_949802685.1). NCBI lineage: Eukaryota > Metazoa > Arthropoda > Collembola > Symphypleona > Dicyrtomidae > Dicyrtomina > Dicyrtomina minuta. Next base: position 79,802,663 of record OX461810.1, on the reverse strand, counting down.
AAACTCAGTAGTGAGAGTGGGAGCGGTGATAAAGACGGTGGAATTTCTAGTGCTGCTGATGGTGAAGTTAGTGGTAGTGGTAGTGGTTTGAATTTCAATTCAAATGCTATTAATAAAAGTGGTGGTGGTGAGTGTAAGACAATGGGGAGTAAAATGGTAATGTTGGGTGCGTCCATGCCTCCGTCTTCCCTCCTCCTCGCCGCCGCCAACAACTCGACTGGGAATGGAAGTGGGTCGCCGTCCAAGAAAGCTATCTCAGTGAGTGTGGATAACATTGCTGGGATGTTGAGTAGCTGCTCCTCAACGGCTCCGTCAACTTTTGGAGGAAATGACGTCAGCTCACCCCTCTCCAAGAAGTTCGGTTTTCCTCATGGCTTCGTCCGCTCCAAACTCACAGTGCTCCCTGAGGAGGCTCAAAATCACCACCACAATAATCATCACCACTTCCAATTTCAACAACACTATCAACAGCAACATCCGGCCAGTGTCCAGTGCAGCGGTGGACAAGTGCTCCTCAGCAGTCTCTCCACTGACAGTCTCCATCTCACTCTCCACCACGCTGGCAACAATCATCAGAGCAGTCTTCTCCTCAATCATAATCTTAGCAGTATTCACTCGAGCAGCAAGGAGAACGAGAGTAGTCAGTTCAGCAGCAGTAGTAAGCACTCCACCACCGACTCTGAGTCATCACGCAACAGCTCATCGGCTGAGTCAGGTGTCTCGAGTTCCCTGTCTAATTCCAATTCTACTACAAGTAGTGGCTCCGGCTCCGGTCCACCTCTCCCTCCTCCATCTGCAAGAAGTGGTGGGAAAAGTTTCACGAGTCGTGCTCTGGCCATCATGTCTCGAATACATGGTGGGGGTGGGGGGAGTTCTAACAGTAAAGGAAAGGGCCGTAGTCGAAGCAAAAGTCCTGCAACCTCCTCAACTTCCAGTACTACCACAACTGCGAGCTTCAACTCAAATAAATTAGTGGTGCAGTGCAAGTCGAGTCCTCGGGATAGTGACTACTTCTGTGTTGGAGTTGGAGATGGTGACGCTGTGAGTGACAAGAGGATGATGCAAAATAAAAGCAACAACAACAGCAGCACTAATTGTGCCATTGTTGGTGTAGGGCTCAAGAGTAAGAGTAAAAGTGCGAGTAGCAGCTGTGAGCTTTTAGATATTAATTCTATTCACTTGGAAATTAACCCACTGGTAGTGGATCCTTGTGCTTCTAAACTTCGAAATGGGAACTGTGAGAAAAAGGAAAACAACGAAAATAACGACCACGAAAAGGACAAAGAATCGGTGACAAGTGAGATGCTGAGAAATTCGGGTGGATCTTCCTCCTCGACGGGAACGACAGTCGGCGGAGGCTCGACTTACATTTCCTCGAATGAGTCCGGCTACGACTCTGACAGCACTAAAAACCCCGACGAAAATGTGACAGCGAATGTGAGAGTGAAGAGTAGCAGCAGTGGAAGTGGAAGGCCTCATTTGAATTTGAATGACAAGCCTCAAAGTGTGGAAGTTCTCCTGGATGAAAATGAAGATCTACCAGCACAAGAAGAAGAGGGGGATGAGGATGATGAAGCGGACGGAGCAGATCGGAGCATCGGCTCTTCCCACCAGTCCAAACTCCCCACCGTCCTCATCTCGACGGAGGGGAACGTGAGCGTGGAGCTCCCGGACGTGTCCGTGGGGAACCGCGTCTGGAACTTTGAGAAGAATCGAGCCATCTTTCAAGTTGAGAAGCCTATTAAGACGGCCGTCGTGAGGAGGAAGAGTGACTTGGCCAATGCAATTATAGCACGTCAACAAATATCAAACGTGACCACTGCTCTGAGTCAGCCAAATAGTAATAGTAATAATAATATTACAAAAGTAAACAATTCATCCTCGACGACGGCAACGGACTCTCTCGAAGCTCGTTTAGCATCAACATATGGGGAGCATGCGGGCGTTCTGGAGCGGGAATCTTCCTCGGGCTTGATGAGTATAGGGAAGAGTAAACTTAAGATCAACTCCATACGTGTCCCCATGTCCAGGACGGAGGCTCAGGCCATGCGGATCCGAAGAACAAGGGACTGGGAGGAAGGTTCTTTGGATGCGGATCTTCAAAATCGACGGCGGCAGACCTTCTTGTTTTCTCAGCTGTCACCCAAACCTGTGGGAATGCCGATGCCGGATTTCGTCACGAATGGAAATGGTAGTGGCGGTAGTTGTGGGAGTAGATCTTCGACAGACACGGATGGTCATAGTTATCCAAATCCAAATCCACCTCAGAGCCTTCCGAGTAGAGTCAACAATATTAGTCAGTTAGCTGGTGGAGTCGGCCCAGGACCTGGATCCCTCCACCGACCAAATAATAAGATTCAGTCAATGGAGAGCCGGGAGATTTTCCGGATTTGCCTTGGAAAGGATGCAATTCCCACGAATGTGCATCATGGACACGGTAACGGTACCGGTACCAGTACCAGTAACGGTGGGAGTTGCGGCTCAAGTGTGTGTGGAAGTGTTGGGAGCAGCAGTAGTGCGGGGAGTGTTGGTGGGGAGGAAGGAATAAGTGAGAGCTGCTGTAGTAGTAATCCACCTCCGCCACCACCTCAACTCAGCTGTACAAAGAAACGCTTTCAACTCCTCCACATTTTCAAAGCTCAGGATGAGCCGCTGGGAATTTGCATTGTGGCCAGGAAGAATCAGACTCCGGCTCCGAATGGAAATGGCAGTGGCGGGGCCGTGGAACACATCGTCCGCTCCATTTATCCAGGATCCTATGCACTTCGGTAAGGAATTAAATTATTTATATAGTATATCGTCTGTGAAGAACCAAAATTACCCATATCCAATTTTAGCTAGAATCAAAATGAGCTATGTCATAAAAACAAAATGAGAAACATGCGTCAAATGTTAATTAGGAGTTTTTGAAAAACGTAGAGTGTCCTATTTTGATGTTTTATGAAACGTGTAAAATTTTCTATTTACATGTTTTTGAAAGGTGTAAAATGTTCTATTTACATATTTTTAAAAGTGTAAAATGTTCTATTTGCATGTTTTTGACAAGTGCAAAATATTCTATTTAAATGCTTTCAAGACATATTTAAATGTTTTTGTAGACAGTTCATATTGTGTTTAGCTACAAATGGATATGGGTCATTTTGGTACTTTACAGACGATATAGCAATTCAATTTATAATACATAAAAATAAATTCTGCACTGTCCAATATCTGCAGTGGCCATGCTGTCTGCGCCTATAGTATATATCCAGCTATAGAGATAGATGTAACCAATGCTAAGCTAAATGCATGAGTGAACGAAAACGATCTGAACTAAACACCTATAGAATCTAGAATCTAGAAACTTTCCTCTATCAAAACTATGAGCTCAACTATTTAATTTATGTACATAGTCAATAGTATTATGTACATATCTTGTGCTTGTTCTGTAAATACTCCACTCCAGAGTCCAAAGCGGCGTCAACTTTTTCCGTCGGTCGCCTTTCATTTCTCCCGTAGAGACTTTCATTTTGAGAGAAACTTACCCTGGTTTATGGTTTTTATTCCCGCTTTGAGTCAGATAAGATTGTAAAAGTATAAAAGTAAAAGTATCTTCATAAAATTTGGCGTCATCTTTCTCTAGAAAAGTAGACAAGTTTAAGTTGAGTGTGTCCTTGTCTCTTTGGTCTGGGGACTGTGGATGTCTATACTTATACTTCTCTCTCACCGCTTATTTTATTATTTCTTCTGCTGCTCGAATTCGAATTACCGATTCGAATTCGGATGCAGACATAAAAGTAACGGAAACATGGGATGCGAACGGTTGGGTTTGAGTTGACGGACGAGGAGGAGGACGTTCCTTGTTTTTCAGTTTCTCCTTCATGTTGACTTTGTCATAATAAATGTCAATGGTGGATGTGGATGTCAATTTCAGTTATGTCAGGGCAGGATGATGGCTGGTCATGTTTTTATAGGGGGCCTATTTTAAAAAATGGAATTTAAACAAGCGTTTGAAAAGGATTATGTTCACTATCATTTCAATAAAATTTATTATTTCGATTTTTATTTTCTGTAATGTAGTGTTTTAAACAACTTTTATTGTAAAGGCCATTTTTTTTGTTGAAAGTCAAGTTTTCTTTGTTTAATCGGTTTATTCTAATGGTGCTGTTTTGATTTTGTAATTTAATTTAATTTACTGAATTATTCTTTTTTTTTATAGTCTACCATGCCACGTAGGTATATGTATTTCTGTGCTAGTTGTTCCTTATTTTGTCTGTGAAGAAGCAAAATGACCCATATTCAATTTAAGCTAGAATCAAAATGAGCTATGTCATAAAAAAAAACAAAATGAGAAACATGCGTAAAATATTAATTACGAGCTTTTAACAAACGGAAAATGTTCTATTTACATGTTGTTGAAAAGTGTTAAATGTTCTATTTACATAATTTTGAAAAGTGTGAAATGTTATATGCACATAATTTTGAAACGTTTAAAATGTCTTATTTACATAGTTTTGAAAATTGTAGAATGTTCTATTTACATAGTTTTGAAAACTGGAAAACGTTCCATTTACATAGGTAGTTTTGAAAAGTGCAAAATATTTTATGTAATACATGCCTTGAAGACATGTTTAATAATACTGTAGATAGTGGATATTGTTTTTAGCTATAAATGGATATGGGCCATTTTGGTTCTTCACAGACGATTTGTTTTTCATATTTTTTAACAAACTTTTATCCGATTTCCAGTTTTAGTCCTTAAAATAGACCGTAATATGTCAACTACGGATATGAACTTGAGTACGCACGCTTAAATAAAATCAACTACGTGTAATAAATCCATGGCTGTAGTTAAATGTTGTGTACTTCCCTTTATTTGCAGAGACGGCCGAATTCTGATTGGGGACGAGATTGTAAATGTGAATGGGAAAAGACTTCGTGGTCTTGAGACAGATGAGGCCACGTTGGCACTTGAAGTGGCAGCAATTAATTGTTCTCAAATGGAAATCCTCATAGCACGAGAAAATCATGAAATTTGTGAAGCAAACCCCGGAAGAAGTAGTAATCGAAGCTCCACGTCATCATCCTCCACGTCCTCTTGTAGTCACAGTCTTGTCAATAATCCTGGACCTGGGAGTGAAAGTACTCGTGGTACAGGGGGGGACCTAGAGTCATTTGATGGATCCACTCGAAACCAAAATCAACTACGACATTCCCAAACCATCAACTCATTTCCTTTTTCACACTCCGCCTCCTGCCCCCACCAAACTCAAAATGTACAGCACCCCAACACTCTTATTAATAGTAGTGGTGGCGGCCCGGGTAATTTCATGGAGGATTATAAATATAAATCCGTCATAAAAAGACTGTCGCGGGAGTTGAGTGAGGAAGAGCTCAAGGTTAGGATGCGGGAGGAAGACGAAGATGCGGAGGAGAACGGAGATCATAATATGGATGAGATGGTTTCAAGTTCCATGAAATTAGGTGCTCCATCCTCACTCCTCACGTCCCTGTCAACCTCTTCACTCCATTCTAATTTCATCTCTCAACAGAACCCGTACTCCCAGTCGCAGTCCGGAACCGGTCCCGGTCCCGGTCCCGGCTCTCGGAACAACTTTTATTACTCTCATGAAACTATTATGGAACAAAGTGATGAAAGTTACTCGGAAGATCTGTCCACGTCCACAACAACAGCCACCACAACACCCACAGCCCTAAGTCCACAAAGAACTCATCATACAAGTCAAAATTCGACCCCTGTAAATTCACCTTTCGCTGAGAATTGCCCCACACCCCCTGCCTCCTTTGCCCAAGGGCGCGAATCCCG